>CP149065.1:3555000-3952500 GCA_038024825.1 Polylopha cassiicola | reverse complement strand
AGTTGCGGCTCCTCCAGCAGCGCCAGCAGCGCCTGCGTCTGCATCTCGGTGTATCTCGGCAGCAGCGGCGCGTGCGGAGTCGCGGGCGGGAGCTAGTGAGAGCCGGTATATCACCTGTTTGAGTTGCGGCTCCTCCAGCAGCGCCAGCAGCGCCTGCGTCTGCATCTCGGTGTATCTCGGCAGCAGCGGCGCGTGCGGAGTCGCGGGCGGGAGCTAGTGAGAGCCGGTATATCACCTGTTTGAGTTGTGGCTCCTCCAGCAGCGCCAGCAGCGCCTGCGTCTGCATCTCGGTGTATCTCGGCAGCAGCGGCGCGTGCGGAGTCGCGGGCGGGAGCTAGTGAGAGCCGGTATATCACCTGTTTGAGTTGTGGCTCCTCCAGCAGCGCCAGCAGCGCCTGCGTCTGCATCTCGGTGTATCTCGGCAGCAGCTCGCGGAGCGGCGCGTGCGGAGTCGCGGGCGGGAGCTAGTGAGAGCCGGTATATCACCTGTTTGAGTTGTGGCTCCTCCAGCAGCGCCAGCAGCGCCTGCGTCTGCATCTCGGTGTATCTCGGCAGCAGCTCGCGGAGCGGCGCGTGCGGAGTCGCGGGCGGGAGCTAGTGAGAGCCGGTATATCACCTGTTTGAGTTGCGGCTCCTCCAGCAGCGCCAGCAGCGCCTGCGTCTGCATCTCGGTGTATCTCGGCAGCAGCGGCGCGTGCGGAGTCGCGGGCGGGAGCTAGTGAGAGCCGGTATATCACCTGTTTGAGTTGTGGCTCCTCCAGCAGCGCCAGCAGCGCCTGCGTCTGCATCTCGGTGTATCTCGGCAGCAGCTCGCGGAGCGGCGCGTGCGGAGTCGCGGGCGGGAGCTAGTGAGAGCCGGTATATCACCTGTTTGAGTTGTGGCTCCTCCAGCAGCGCCAGCAGCGCCTGCGTCTGCATCTCGGTGTATCTCGGCAGCAGCTCGCGGAGCGGCGCGTGCGGAGTCGCGGGCGGGAGCTAGTGAGAGCCGGTATATCACCTGTTTGAGTTGCGGCTCCTCCAGCAGCGCCAGCAGCGCCTGCGTCTGCATCTCGGTGTATCTCGGCAGCAGCGGCGCGTGCGGAGTCGCGGGCGGGAGCTAGTGAGAGCCGGTATATCACCTGTTTGAGTTGCGGCTCCTCCAGCAGCGCCAGCAGCGCCTGCGTCTGCATCTCGGTGTATCTCGGCAGCAGCGGCGCGTGCGGAGTCGCGGGCGGGAGCTAGTGAGAGCCGGTATATCACCTGTTTGAGTTGTGGCTCCTCCAGCAGCGCCAGCAGCGCCTGCGTCTGCATCTCGGTGTATCTCGGCAGCAGCTCGCGGAGCGGCGCGTGCGCGGCGCGACCCAGCTCTTTGAGCGCGTTCTTAGGCACCGTTTCTGAATTGAAAGCTTATTTAACTTGCTATGTAAGTATATCTCTAATATATAAAGACTAGCGGCCCCGGCAGACGTCGTCCTGCCCGTCCGATTGTTTCGTCAAAGATCTGTCAAAGTCTCCTGTCACTTAATAAATAGTAATCTATACTAATCTATACTAATACTAGCGGCCCGTCCCGGCTTCGCACGGGGGGACTTAAGATTTTTTTAAGGCCTCAAAAACGATACTTTTCCTCCGTTTTTGAAACATTTTCGGTTACTGCTCCGCAACTATAAGACCTAGCGTGATATTATATAGCCTATGTTACTCGGGGATAATGTAGCTTTCCAAAGGTGAAAGAATTTTTGAAATCGGTCCAGTAGTTTCGGAGCCTATTCATTACAAACATACAAAAATACAAAAATACAAATCTTTCCTCTTTATAATATTAGTATAGATATAGATTAGTATAGATAGTATAGATTAAACCATAAAATATAATACGCGAGTTAAATCCGTTAATAGTTGTTTCATTCCAAAGCTTTCATTTAACTTGCAATGTAAGTATGTAAGTATATCTATACTAATATAATAAAGAGGAAATGTTTGTTGTTGGTTTCGCCCGGATCCCTTTTTTTTACAGCCTATGTCACTCAGGAGTAGTTTTAGTATAGAAATAAATATATACATAAATTATTCACGAGATAAGCTGTCTATAAATTAATATTTAAAATGATAATCTAACGCTCTCTGAGTAACTGGGGTTGAAATCTGTATGAAAGCAGAGTCGTGGAAAACGGCAAGAAATAGGGGTGGAAATGGGTGGAAAATCACGGTATATACCTCTATTCTTGGAGGGTAATGTACGAAGATGTATAATACGTATGTCTGTCTGTCACCCCTTCATTTTTATAACTAAACCGATCTTTATGCACATAGGGGTGGAAAATGGGTTGAAAATACTTACCTATAGATATTCTTGGATGGTCACGTACGAAGATGTATAATACGTATGTCTGTCTGTCACCTCTTCATTTTTATAGCAAAACCGATTTTTATGCATATAGGGGTGGAAAATGGGTTGAAAATAATTACCTATATTCTTAGAGGGTAATGTACGAAGATGTATAATACGTATGTCTGTCTGTCACCTCTTCATTTTTATAGCAAAACCGATCTTTATGCACATAGGGGTGGAAAATGGGTTGAAAATAATTACCTATATTCTTGGAGGGTAATGTACGAAGATGTATAATACGTATGTCTGTCTGTCACCTCTTCATTTTTATAGCAAAACCGATCTTTATGCACATAGGGGTGGAAAATGGGTTGAAAAATTACCTATATTCTTGGAGGGTAATGTACGAAGATGTATAATACGTATGTCTGTCTGTCACCTCTTTATTTTTATAGCAAAACCGATCTTTATGCACATAGGGGTGGAAAATGGGTGGAAAATCGCGATACATCCCTCTATTCTTGGAGAGTAATGGAAAATGGGTTGAAAATACTTACCTATATTCTTGGATGGTCATGTACGAAGATGTATAATACGTATGTCTGTCTGTCACCTCTTCATTTTTATAACTAAACCGATCTTTATGCACATAGGGGTGGAAAATGGGTTGAAAATACTTACCCATATTCTTGGAGGGTGCGTCGATGACGTTCCTTATGCATGCGATGAACTCGTCAATATCTTGTTTCAACTCCGTCAGAACGAGAATGCCCTCGTCGGGATTCGAACACAGCTTCAACTTGGCCGAGACGATCTGGAGACAAATAAACCATATATAAAGAACTAGCTGTCCGCCCCGGCTTCGCACGGATCATCTCTTTTTTATAGCCTATGTCACTAGGGAATAGTGTAGCTTTTCAACAGTTAAATATTTTTTCAAATCGGTTCAGCCGTTCTGGACCCTATTCAATCCAAACAAACAAACAAACCTTTCCTCTTTATAATATTAGTATAAATAGTATAGATAATGGATATAAAAAAAGCTAAAAAAAACACGTTAATTTGTTCCATTTCCATTATCCCTACTTCCCTACTAATATTATAAATGCGTTAGTAACTCTGTCTGTCTGTCTGTCTGTTGCTCTTTCACGCCTAAACGGCTGAACGGATTTTGATGAAATTTGGTATGGTAATAGATGATAACCTAGAAAAGGACATAGGCTATAAATAATCACGCCATCGTTCTTAGGGGGTAGGCAGTAGGCAGATAACTAAATTGAGATAGTGATTTTTAGTCGTTTTGGTTGGAACTTTTGCTCTATTGCTCTATATATTACTATTACTTTACTAATATTATAAAGAGGAAAGATTTGTATTTTTGTATTTTTGTATGTTTGTAATGAATAGGCTCCGAAACTACTGGACCGATTTCAAAAATTCTTTCACCTTTGGAAAGCTACATTATCCCCGAGTAACATAGGCTATATAATATCACGCTAGGTCTTATAGTTGCGGAGCAGTAACCGAAAATGTTTCAAAAACGGGGGAAAAAATCTTAAGTCCCCCCGTGCGAAGCCGGGACGGGCCGCTAGTATATTATAAATGCGAAAGTTACTCTGTCTGTCTGTCTGTTATGCTTTCACGCTAAAACTACTGGACCTACTGTACCAAATCGGTACAAAGAAAGTCTGGAGCTTCAGAAAGGACATAGGCTACTTTTTAACCGGCTGCAAAAAAGGACGAGTTCCACGCGGACGAAGTCGCGGGCAGAAGCTAGTTATATATAAGGGGGTGAAACAAGGGGTGAAAGTTTGTATGAAACTTTTTAAATCGTTACCGGATTTATGTGAAACTAGATTTTGACCGCGACTCCGTCCGCTTAGAATTAGTTATTACGACAGTATGACGATACTTTCGTACAACATTTCATACCTTTAACCCTTTACAACCCTTCTCTGTCGGAATCAAAATGTCCTTTCCCAGGCTCTAGACTATCTGTGTACCAAATTTAATTGAAATCGGTCCAGTAGTTTTAGCGTGAAAGCGAGACAGACATACAGAGTTACTTTCACATTTATAAGATAAGTTAGAATTTTCTGTAGTTACGAATGAAAAATACGATTCCAAAATTACGAATTTTCATAATTTGAAATGCGATTTCAATGGTTATAATCAAAATGTCATTCAATATCTCAAAAAAAATCTCAAGGGGGTGAAAATGGGTTGAAAATATTTCTTACCATAGTAGGCGATGGCTCCAAAGACAACAGCAAATCTGTGTATAGTATGACAAGTTCGGTCAACGGCCTCCGAGACTGCAACACGTTGGTCAACCAGTCGACCTGCGCAACAAACACAATTAAGGCCCATTAAGGCCCGCTAAGACTAAGTGTGGCCCGTTAAGGCCCACTGAGGTCATACGGGTACGACCAAATGTGACTAAGGTCAAGTGAGGCCGACTATGAAACACCTTAAATACATGTTATTTAACAAATACAATGAAGAAAACAAATTAAGAAAACAAATTATATTTTAAGTTACGTTGCCAACTAAACAGCAAAAACATTAGGCCTGATCTTTGTTTAATTTGAGTTTATTTAAGGCTCACTAAAGCAAAATTGTTTTAGATATCTTTCTCAGTTATCATCAATAGGTCTGATCTTAGACCTTTGTTAAATCTGAGTTAATTTAAGGCCAACTGAGGTACATAAAGGGACACCTTAAATTTCAGTTAATTTAAGGCCAACTGAGGTAAACACAGAGGCACCTATAATTTTAATTGTTTAATTCGAGTTCATTTGAGGCCCACTGAGGTATACACAGAGACACCTTAAATTTGACTCGTTTTATTTGAGTCCAGTTAAGGCCAAGCGCCATAGCCCACCGGATTAGCAAGCTAAAGTGGCAGTGGGCTGGCCATATCAGCCGAAGAACCGATAACCGTTGGAGTAAACGTGTTCTAGAGTGGAGACCGCGTCTCGGCAAGCGTAGTGTAGGACGTCCTCAGGCAAGGTGGAGTGACGATTTGCGTAGGATGGCTGGCAGGAGCTGGATGCAAGCAGCCCAAGATAGAGCAAAGTGGCGTGAAATTGGAGAGGCCTATGTCCAGCAGTGGACTGCGACGGGCTGATGATGAAGGCCAAGCGATATCTCAATCGGCCTTCACTCCTCACCTGTCTCTCGATCTGCTTGCCGGCGAGTGAGGAGAGCCGGTGCGCGTCGCGGCGGCGCCAGTCGGCCGCCAGCCGGACCGCCGCCGCGCGCCGCCAGCAGCGCGCCAGCGAGCCCGCCCGCGCCATGCCGAGGAATATCGCCACGTAAGAGCGGGTGCGGTCTGTATATACGGAAACAAATTGGAATGAAACACCTGACAGTGGTCTAAAGCTAAAATCAATTATCAAAGTCGTGCCACGATTATGGAAACAATAAAGTTTCCGAAACGTCAGCGAATAACGTTAAATACGCGAGTTAAATTTGTTCATAGTTGTTTCATTCCAATGTGTAATAACCGCGAAGGCATCAGATAATGTCAGATATTATAACAAATATCAGTTCATCAGTTAAGGAGTTACATTGCCTGACACACACACATACACACACGTCAAACTTGTAATACCCCGTCGTTCTATTCGTCGAAGGTTGACAAAAACAAAAGAAATGGTCAATTCCCAACAGTAAAAGAATTTTTCAAATGGGTCCAGTAGTTTGGTACCTATTCAATCCAAACAAGCAAACCTTTCCTCTTTATTATATTAGTATAGATATAGATTAGTACAGAGGTATATATGACTTAAATTTTCATCATTAACCCCCGACGCAAAAACGACGGGGTGATATTTAAAAAAAATTAACCACCGAAAAAAAACTAAAAGACAACAAATAACAATAGCGCACTGAAAAGAGAAATATAATAATTTTGTCTTTTATAACGACTGTTATTTTGATTCTAATGTCTGATATTTTTGAATTTGGTGCCAGCTAGTGCAGCAACTCTTCACAAGTAAAAAAAAAAAAGAACCTCCTCCGTTTTTTTTTTAAAAAAATCTAGCTACTTTACCTGCATCTTCCTTCGTCAACGCATCTATGAGAGGCGGGCTTACGGCCGCCTCCAGGCGGTTATACAGAGTTTCAAGCTGCAAACGTTTGGTCTCATAATCTGGCGCATCGATCAGCACCTACCAAATAAAAAAGCTCTTATTTTTATTCTATTTACAGGGCTTTTAGTTTCTTCGTGTTGGTTATTTAATTTTCAATTATTTTTTTTACTTCTAACATTTTGTATGAACTACATATTTACTTCCACCCCTAATAACTTTTAATCCAACAAATAGTATTAAGTACTATTATAATATACTAGCGGTCCCGGCAGACTTCGTCCCGCCCGGCAAAAAAATTAAAGAAAAATGTTAAGGGTTTTCATACCCCTTAAATAGATGTTGGCCGATTCTCAGACCTACTCATTACGCTCACAAAATTTCATGAGAATCGGTCAAGCCGTTTCGGAGGAGTACGGGAACGAACATTATCTAGAGGCCAACTAAAAACATGTAAGGCCAAATACGGCTAAGTACAACTGAACTCGTCTAAAGATAACTGAGCCTATCTACGGCTAACTATAGACATCACCGGCCTAATATATGAAGTACTAGCTCCTGCCCGCGACATCGTCCGCGTGGAACTCCTCCTTTTTTGCGGTCGGTTAAAAAGTAGCCTATGTAAGAACATAGGCTACTTTTTAACCTTTTTAGTCTGGAGCCTGAGAAAGATCTCAGGCTCCAGACTTTCTTTGTACCAAATTTCATTTAAATCGGTCCAGTAGTTTTAGCGTGAAAGCGTAACAGACAGACAGACAGACAGACAGACAGACAGACAGAGTTACTTTCGCATTTATAATATTAGTAAGGAAGTAAGGATAATCAAGGCCATCTCAAACCAACTAAGGCTAAATACGGTTAAACATCTAAAGGCCGACTAAGGCCATTTTTTTATCTATTACCTAAACTCAACTATTTCCATATACGGTTTAACATCTAAAGGCCAACTAAGGCCATTTTATAAATTATCTAAACTCAACTATGTCCATATACGGTTTACTTATATAGGCCTAAGGCCATTTACGGCCTAATGCCTAATGATCAATTAAAGCCAACTAAAGCTTTTTTCCCTATTATCTAAAGCTATGGCCTTACCGACCATTTAACACATAAATCAACTAAGGTCATTTACGGCCTAACGTGTAAAGATCAATTAAAGGCCAACTAAGGCCCTTGTTCTCTATTACCTCGAGGCTGGCGGTCATGGCGGTGATCTGGCTGGCGAGCTCGGCCAGAGGCTCCGGCTGCGTCGGCACGCCAGACTCCAACACGTCCTCTAGAGACATCGCCAGTACCGCCCACTTGTCGGCCTCGCGCAGCGCTGACGCGGCGGTCTGAAAGTGTTCATGACTTACTAGCGATTCGCCCCGGCTTCGCACGGTACTCTTTTATATAGCCTACTAGCGGCCCCGGCAGACGTCGTCCTGCCCGTCCGATTGTCTCGTCAAAGATCTGTCAAAGTCTTCTGTCACTTACCGTCAACCACTTTGTATATGGGGTATAGAAAGATGTTGATTGTACAATTTTTCAAGATGTTTTTTAAATTTTCTCTACTTACAAACCTTCCCTGGACTTCCACGAATAATTCAAGACCAAAATTAGCCAAATCGGTTCGTGCGTTCTGGAGTTATAGCGTCAGGGAGGAAAACCCGACTTATTTTTATATAATAGACTAGCGGTTCGGCCCCGGCTTCGCACGGATCCCTATTTTTTTTCTAAATATTCTATAGCCTATGTTACTCAGGGTGAACGTAGCTTCCCAACAGTGAAAGAATTATTAAAATCGTTCCAGTAGTTTTTGAGCTTATTCATTACAAATATACAAAAATAGGTACAAATCTTTCCTCTTTATAATATTAAGTACAGATGTCACTCGGGAATAGTGTAGCTTCCCAACAGTGAAAGAATTTTTAAAATCGTTCCAGCCGTTCTAGAGCCTATTCAATACAAACAAATAAACCTTTCCTCTTTATAATACTAGTATAGATTAGTATAGAAACCAAACGCCATCAAATAAAATAAAATACTCGAGTGATTCGACTCGAGTATTTTATTATATTTGTTTTCTAAAACAAAACTGACTCTTAGATAATAACTTCTGCCCGTGACTTTGTCTGCGCACGATGTGTAGGTACTTTACACAATACCTTTACAAAATATAGCCTATATGTTATTCTGATGTATACATTATATTATTGTAAAGTTTCATCAAAATTCATTGAATAGTTTTTGCGTGAAAGAGTAACAAACATACATCCATACAATCTTCACGTTTATAATATTAGTAAGGTTGATACGGAACCCTTCGTGCGCGGGTTTGACTCGCACTTGTTTTTAATTTTTTATTTACTATCATAATAGACGAAATTTTGAGTCCAATTCACCTCAACCCTAGGTAATTAAGTTCAGTCTGGCAAAATAAAAATGTACTGAACTTACCTCAAATTTAGCTAAATATCTTTTTTAATTCAGCCCTATAAAAAAATATACTGCACTTTTGATTCGATCACGGATCCCATAGCCCCTCCCACGGACACAAACCGTACACCGACACACAGGCAGCTGCCGCGCGGCATGCGGCCTCACCCACACCTAGCACACTCGATAGTGTTACAGCGGCCCCGCCGGCGGGGTCGAAGACGTCCACATACACCCGACGCGCGTCGGACCTTTCCGCAGGGACCTTCTGTTCCCTTGCAACACAATAGTCGTGTCAACACACCTCCTGACGGCCCGAGCCGAGGTGCGACCCCCACCTTGGGGGGCCCTCGGGTCGGTCAGGGCTAAAAACCCTAAACCCAACCCAAAAGGCTTAAGAGTCTCCTTTCAGGAGTCTCGCCACTCGTCCGGTTTTGCAGTGAAGGCCCATTTACTTTCGAAAAAAAAAAATCTAGCAAAACAAAATCTTTACTTCAGTCTGGTTGAAAAAACATTCTGAACTTACCTCAAGTTTAGTCTTCAGCATGTCTATCCGCTGCAGACTCTGTATGGAGTGCCCGGTCTGGTGCTCCACGGCCCGCACCTTGTCCTCGAGCGCCAGCAGCGTCTCCTGCAGTATCGCGCCGTCCAGCTGCAGCGCCGACGCATCTTGCAACGTGCGAGGTATCGAGTTTATTATCTGTAAAAGATTAAAAGTAACCTTTTTAAAAGGAAGGTTTTATAATTTTACAATGTACTAGCGGTTCGCCCCGGCTTCGCACGGATCCCTAATTTTTTTCAAAATATTCTATAGCCTATGTTACTCAGGGTAAACGTAGCTTCGCAACAGTGAAAGAATTATTAAAATCGGTCCAGTAGTTTTTGAGCCTATTCATTACAAACATACAAAAATGGGTACAAATCTTTCCTCTTTATAATATTAGTATAGATATAGATTTGTGATCCTCTTTCAGATTCCCCACTCGATTGTATTTGTAGAAGTTTTTCATAGGGTCAAAAATGTCATCCAACACAATACAACACTCAAGTTAAATTTGTTCATAGTTAATAATTTTTGATGCTTTCGCTTATGTCTTATTAGAGCTTATAAAATATGCGAAGTTAAATCGGTTTAAAGTTGTTTCATTCCAATGTATAATAACCAGGAAGGCATGAGAAAATATTATATTAGTGGTGCTTTTAAAATGCACTAACCTGCGTAGTGGTCTCGTCCACGGAGTTGGTGAGTTGCTTCATGTACAGCTGCAGCCTGGAGACCGTGTTTGCAACAAACACCTGAAAATTATTAAATTCAAAAATAACAATTTCTTATACTTTTGCTTTCACTTTGTAAAAGATTTAACTACCATACTTATATAATATATTATATTACTTTTTACGCTGATTTATGACATTTTGTAAGCTTTGCAGTTTCCATATTCGTGACAGACAATGGGCATAAGTAATATTGAAGAAATGAGCTACAACAAGAATTCCGTTTTGATGCGACGACATAATGCGCTCGCACTTGTCGTCAAAATTAATAGAGTTAAATCTTATTGTAACTTAATTCTTCAATATTTTTGGCAAGGGACTGAGGGCGGTTGAAACGCCCGTGGAATCACCCATACGTGAAATATTGCCATACTAACCATTTACACATAGTGATATTTTTAATACTTTTTCCACTATTTATAAACTAGTTTCAATAAGATTTGACTTGGCTATGGCTAAGTTTTGTATGTTGGTATGTATCTTCGACGATAACCCAACCAAAGTTGTAAACATAGGTATCTACGTAAATGTGTTTTTTTATGGACAATTCACACCAATTGATCTAGTCCCAAACTAAGCAAAGCTTGTACTATGGGTACTGAACAATGGATAAACATACATAAATACATATAAGACATCCATGACTCAGGTACAGATGTCAGTGTTCATCACATTGCCCCTAGCAAGGTTCGAATCCGCAATCTCCGGTTTCGTAGACCTCTGACCACTAGACCTAACAAGCCGTCAAAATTGAAACAATTTTGTTATTAAATGTATCCGGAAGAGTGCATACCTCTTTATCCTGGTTGCCATTGGAGCTCCATGCTCTGTTAATCCAGTCTTTGGGATCGAAATTCACTCCACCAAATGTTTTTAGCTCCTAAACATGAATTTAGGTAAAGTATAAAATTTTTATCAAAGCCGATTAGAGTTATTGATGTAATGTTAGCAGATATAAAAGTCATGGCTCTGCATCTGTATAATAATATGACTTACCATTTAGAACAGCTTTTTACTAGTTTATCTTTATTCTTGAATTTTATTTAAAATCCAAAATTTGCGATAGTTCAATAGTTCTGACGTGACCAAAACAATATCTGACGTTTCATAGGCGTTTTTTCTTTTTTAAAGAACAACTTATTGATTTCCTCTAGTGCTAAACTAAAACCGGTAATTTATAACGTTGTCGTTTTGGGTTATCTAGTTTATTCTCCGTTATTAGCGTAAAAAGTAGCTCGTGTATCCTATCCCTAAATTGTTTTTAATCCATAGACTATGGCTGAGTTTGACATGACAGCTTGAAATAAAGATGGCGGTTAAGTAAAAAACTAAAAACGTTGTTTTACACTAGCCTTTTAAAATACAATACGCAGTCTGCAATAATGTTTAATTCGATATATTTATGATTGAGTTAATTTAATTCGTTAGCTGTCCAGTATTAAAGGTACGAAAGGCATATAATACAGTAAGAAAAGTACAGAAAGGAGCCTATCCTGTATTTTGTCGTTTGCGTTACAACGACGCTTTTCGTAGTAACATTCTGCTATTTTACAACATTCTAGCTGCTTCTATAACTAAGGAAGTTATCAACCATATTATATTTTATCATATCCTCTCGTATATCGATTACTCGCGTGTTAAAAACAGTACCATGATCGATATGTTTGAAGTGATTTTGAAGCATTACTAATTAACTACGTAAATTAAATCTAATCATAAATAATAATTATAATTTGGTCACCGATAGTGCTGGAGGCGTTATTAAGGTGTGCGAATGTTTAATGTAAAAAGAAACCCCTTTAACTCTTCTGCGAACTCGCCAGTCTCGTAAACGTCTCGTAACAAATCGATCGCAAACAAAACCCCGTATCGTTGTGATGCTTGCATACTTTGTAACAATACAAAGTTCTGTAATATACTTTCTAGAAATAAGTTGTCTATACTAATATAATAAACAGGAAATGTTTGTTTGTTTTGGATAGGCTCCAAAAGGACTGGGACGATTTGATTAATTATCTTGATTAATTATCGGGTGGACCATTATTATGAGCCTTTACAAATTCCATAAAAAATTATAGCATGACTGAACTGACAATAGTCTTATGCTTAATAAAATATAATAGCGAGTTAAATCCATCTAAAGTTGTTTCATTCCAATGTATAATAAGTGTATATATTGAAAAAATTATACCTCATTGAGTTTATTCTCGATTCTTCTCAAGAGGTTTTTTTTTGCTGAATCGAAAAAGAATATTAATTTTAACGTTGACATTCACAAGTGCCTGTAAGAGCCTAGCCTGAATAAATGATTATTTAAGTTTGAGTTTGAAGGCATCACAAATTATTATTCTCATTGTCAACAGCAGGCTCTCACAATGAAGCTCCAATACGACTCGTCTACCACGGAGGAGAGCGAGGATGACATGTACCCCATTGTCATCATGACTGGCCGGGAGGCCTTCGTCCACCCGGAGATGAAGAAGGACCTGCGGAGGATCACGTTTGAGCAGTGCGACTTCTGCGACGAGGCCTTCTTGAATAGGTGAGTTTTAAGAATTTTAACCCCTTAGGGGATCAATTTACAAAAATCCATTACAAAAAGGCCGACAGCTAGTATCTTTATTTAAGAAAAGCTGACTGACTGATCTATCAACGCAGGGCCTAAAAGGGTTAGAAACTTTTGCACAGGGATTCCTTTTATAGAGTAGGGGAGCATTAAGAAAGGATTTTTTGAAGTTATTCCTACTAAATTCAATATGAAAGTTCTTCATCGAAAGTCATGAAACACATGTAAAATATTTTTGAAAATTTATCCCTTTACGTAATAAAAGGGTACCCCCTTATCGTGCGCAGACGAAGTCGCTGGCACAAGCTAACATAACTTATAAGTTTGACATGTCCTTGTGAGTGTGTCTGTCTGTCCGTCATATTATCTACCGATCGAATCACTATAGAACTTAATATTAACTACGATCTATCAATCGATAATTCGATTGATATTTTTGGTTCAATACCATTAGTTTTTTAATTACCTATAATGATATTTTTCCCCTATGGTGGTCCCTATAGTGTAATGGTTCAGCACGCTGCCGCTAGTAAAGGCATAGGCGTGGGTTCGAATCCCACTGGGGGTCTAAAATTTTTCTACTCTTGTCTTTGTACAAAAATATCATTTTCCGTCCTCCGGCCAGAAAGCGCCAACTTTCGGGCCGCTGCGCTAAATGAAATTTCCGCTTTCTGGCTTCGTCGAACAGAAAAATAGTATACTGACCTCGGCCAGTAAAATAAAAAAGCCTCAGATCACATTTTGTCAACCCCGGCTTCGCCTCGGACGACAATTACATGTGATCTGAGACATTTTTTATTTTACTGGCCTTGGTGCGTAATGTACTATTGAAAATTTATCCCTTTACGTAGTAAAAGGGGTATCCCCTTATCTAACTTATAAGTTTGACATGTCCTTGTGAGTGTGTCTGTCTGTCCATCATCTTATCTACCGATCGAATCACTATAGAACTTAATATTAACTACGATCTATTATATTTTATATTTTTGGTTCAATACCATTAGCTTTTTTTTAATTACTAGCGGCCCGTCCCGGCTTCGCACGGGGGGACTTAAGATTTTTTCCCCCGTTTTTGAAACATTTTCGGTTACTGCTCCGCAACTATAAGACCTAGCGTGATATTATATAGCCTATGTTACTCGGGGATAATGTAGCTTTCCAAAGGTGAAAGAATTTTTGAAATCGGTCCAGTAGTTTCGGAGCCTATTCATTACAAACATACAAAAATACAAATCTTTCCTCTTTATAATATTAGTATAGATTAGTATAGATAATGATATTTTTCCCCTATGGTGGCACGCTGCCGCTAGTAAAGGCATAGGCGTGGGTTCGAATCCCACTGGGGGTCTAAAATTTTTCTACTCTTGTCTTTGTACAAAAATATCATAATCACTATAGAACTTCTTTCTTTACAGATACGACGCTCTAGTACACAACGCATCTCATATTATAATACCACTAGCGAAGCAAACCACATACCAGTGTCCAGAGTGTTTGTTTCACTTCACCAGCCCTGCCGAGCTGCAATCTCATAGCAAGTCGAAACACAATATAGGAGTTAAGGAGGAAGCCGATGTGGAAGCAATAGAACCAATTAGGAATAGGATACGATTTGAAGATGAAATTATGGACTCTAAGGTAAGAATAGATAATGGGTACAAGTATTGATAAACACACATATAGAAGAATGCCTACTAATATTATAAATGCGAAAGTAACTCTGTCTGTCTGTCTGTCTGTTACGCTTTCACGCTAAAACTACTGGACCGATTTAAATGAAATTTGGTACTAAGAAAGTCTTTAGCCTGAGAAAGGACGTAGGCTACTTTTTAACTGACTGCAAAAAAGGAGGAGTTCCACGCGGACGAAGTCGCGGGCAGAAGCTAGTAATATTATAAATGCGAAAGTAACTCTGTCTGTCTGTCTGTCTGTTACGCTTTCACGCTAAAACTACTGGACCAATTTAAATGAAATTTGGTACAAAGAAAGTCTGGAGCCTGAGAAAGGACATATAGGCTACTTTTTAACCGACTGCAAAAAAGGAGTTCCATGCGGACGAAGTCGCGGGCGGAAGCTAGTCTAGATATATATATATTACTAGCTTCTGCCCGCGACTGTAAGCGTAACAGACAGACAGGCAGAGTTACTATCGCATTTATAATATTAGTATAGATTTAAGCAGTTTTCGATATTGAATATGTTATTCATCACCCACAGGAAGGTCTCTTGAACGACTTGCTCACCAACTGCAAGGTCGACGTGAATCTATACGACGTGCCGTGGATCGGTGATGTGGCTGGTGATGGAGCAGTTCACCACGACGAGCTGATGACGCCGAGGACTGTGAAGTGCAGGCGGTGTACGAAGACTTTCCCCAACAGGTATATTATTATATATATATATATATATATATAGATATATATATATATATATATATATATATATATATATATATATATATATACATATATATATATATATATATATATATATATATATATATATACACTTATACTAACATTATAAAGAGGAAAGATTTGTACCTATTTTTGTATGTTTGTAATGAATAGGCTCAAAAACTACTGGACCGATTTTAATAATTCTTTCACTGTTGGGAAGCTACGTTCACCCTGACTAACATAGGCTATAGAATATTTTGAAAAAAATTAGGGATCCGTGCGAAGCCGGGGCGAACTGCTAGTAATATAACAAAGAGGAAAGGTTTGTTTGTTTGGTTGGTTTGAATTGAATAGGCTCCGAAACGACTGGACCGATGTGAAGCCGGGGCGGACAGCTAGTGTATACACTGACACACGGTTATTATACATAATAACCGCGAAGGCATCAGAAGTTATTAGATACTAGCGACCCGCCCCGGCTTCGCACGGATCCCTATTTTTTTTTTCCTATGTCACTCTGGAATAGTGTAGCTTTCCAACAGTGAAAGAATTTTTCAAATCAGTCCAGTCGATTTGGAGCCTATACAATCCAAACAAACAAACCTTTCCTCTTTATTATATTAGTGTACACTAGCTTCTGCACTCGACTTTGTCGCGAAAATACTATATTTTTGAATTTTGACATTGAATTTTTTTTTTTTGGAAGTACAGCAATGATAATTTCAAAATGTTTTGAACAACTTTACTCATTACCATGATGTTAATTAATATACCTTTATTATTATTTTGATTACTAAACTTAACATTGGAATTAATCAAATATTAACGGTTTTAACTCGCGTATTTTATTTCATTTGCTGACGTTTCGGAGCCTTTACAGATTAGTAAGAAGCACTTTCTTGGACATTAGTTTTCATCATCCGTCATTGTGGTTATTTATGTAGTTTTGTGTATCTATATTTATATTATTAAGTATATAAATTTATGTATTTATTTATGTAGTGTTACATCTTCCTATTTTATATTGTATTTATCATAATATTAAGTGTATTATTTATTTGCGCCTACACATGCTCTCTGTTCATTTCAAAGGTTGACTGGTAGAGAATGCCGTATGGCATTAAGTTCGCCTTTTGTACATTAATAAGTTTTTTTTTTGTGCAATAAAGAATAAATAAATTAATTAGTCTAACGTTAAAGTTTGTAAATATTATACTAAACTTAATTTAATTTTTATTTTTCCAGTTTCGAGTTGATTCAACATGAGGCGACGCATATAAAAATACGCAGACCTAGGCCCTTGCTCTGTGAGTACTGCGAGAGATTCATACCAGGCAACTACCAGAGTCTACGGAAACATATATCAGAGAAACACGCCTACGGTCGACTCAGACACCGCAAGCAGAAAACGTGCAAGAAATGTGGCCTAAAATACAACAATTACTATAAACATATAAATATATATCATGTGTTATTCCACTGTGATATATGTGGGCAAGGTTTCGAAGAAGATATACAGAAGCAAATTCATCTGGCCGAGCATTTGACTGAAACGAAATGCAGTTACTGCGATTTGGTCTCTACGGCTGTTGAGATAAAAGAGCATGAGAATACAAGTCATAATATATGTCATACGAGTGATATGAAAGTGTGTGACCTATGTTGTATGTTTTTGAAGAATTCACACAGTTTTAGATATGTGATTGGTAAAGATATTAGTGAAATTGGTAGTAGGTTGTGTTGTGATAAGTGCGGGAATAAGTTTTTTGTGTTGAAAAAAGTTACTCGGGTTCATAAAGGGGAAGTTAGGGGTGAAGGGGTGAGAGAGAGGAAAAATAAACAGTTGACCAATTTTGGAAGGTTGAGGAATATTCAGCAGAGGTTGAAAATGATTAATAAGTTGAGTAAAGTTTAATTTGTGTTTGCGGTTATGTGACAGAATGAAATAACTATGAACGGATTTAACTCGCGTATTTTTAATTTTTTGACTTTAGCGTTAGACTATTGTCAGCTCAGTCGTGCTACGATTATGGAAACTGTAAAGAATCCGAAACGTCAGCTAATAAAATAAAATAAAAATACGCGAGTTAAATCCGTTTATACTTGTTTCATTCCCAATGAGTAGTTTGATTTTAAATAAATGACGATTTTGATTGAAATTTGTTTTTTTTTTTCACCGAAATGAAAAATCTTTGACTGGTTAGGTTATCCGACTGTAATAAAAACTTGGTTATGTAAATATTATGAATATATTTCATGAATAATATTACTCAATTTTACATTAAATAATTAATTAAGTTAACATAAAATAAAAGTACATTGCACTTTTACTACAAAAGTGTTACAACTTGAAATTGTCACTACATAAATTCAAATTTAAATTTACAGATTTAGAGCCTTAAATGGAGTAGGTAACAAAATATTTCGAGATGTCAAACTTTTCTAGTGAATTTGGTACATATTAACTATTTTTTTTTTATTATCATTTCTGATGCGTTCGCGGTTATTACACATTGGAAAGAAACAACTAAAGCAAATTGAACTGGCGTTTATTTGCTGGCTTTTCGGATTTTTACAGTTTCCATAATCGTAGCACGACTGAGCTGACAATAGTAACGCTAAACTATAGCCAGCCCCATTAACGTTTCATTCCAATGTGTAATAACCGCGAAGGCATCAGAAATTATTCCGTTATAGTTGTTTATTTTTATCGATAAAGGTAGACGGAATACCATTCGCTACTTCACAGTAACCTCTAACACATCCTAACACTTCTTTAAAAGTTTCTTCGGTTTTAATATAAACTTCTCGTATATGATCAAACATAGAATGAGTGTCAGAAAAATTAGAATCCAACTTCAACAGCAAATCATTAAATTCATTAAAGAATTTCTTATCTTCTTTCGTCTGAATTTTTTGTGTTTTTTCTATCTTTTGTTCATCATCTTGAGTTCCAGAATGGGATGCTGGTGATTCTGTACCTCTAATTTCATCTGGCGAAAATAGTTTTTCCATAGAACTTTCCACTGAAAAAGATTCATTTAAAGATTTCGAAACAGCTGGCAATTTTACTTCTCTTTCAGGACTGTCACATCTTTCTCCGCTTTTAATTTGATCTTTGACTTCTACCACTTTAGTAACATCTGCTTCTTTACGAAGATTATCAAATTGTTCATTTATTAAATTAGCTTTATTTTGGGTAAGTTTGCTATTGCAACTTATATCTTCAGATTTATTTGGTTCTATTGAATTCGGTTCGTCGGATAGTGGATTGTAATCGTCCAAAACAATTGGAGATACTTGGAAAGAGTTCAGTCTGTTCCTTTTGATTTTAGTTTCAGGATCGGTTCTATTTGGAGTCAATCTTTGATAAAGTATCTTTTCACTTTCAGGAGAATAAGTGTGAAGATTTGGGGAAAATTTACGTGAATCCTTATCAAAATTTTCGTTACATTTTGCTTGTATTTCTTGTTTATCTCTATAATAGTCGTGTCTTGGTTGATCTTGTAAACGTTTATACAATTGGTTTGGAAAATTGTAGCTATGTTCAATTGGATTAATTGGGATCCCATTATATAAAGATCTTTGGTCAATTTCGTTAGGAAAACCTCTATCATATTGTAAATCTCTGCGTGGATCAGGGTCAACATAAGAAGTATTAACAGTTAAAATTGGTCCGTACAATTGGTTATTTGACATGGGTAGCCTTGCTAAATCTGGGACATTCGAAAGCTGAGCATAAGGTTGGTAGTAAATTGGTTTGTTAGAATCGCTAAATTGTTTTTGAGTTGGTTTTGGCAGAATTGGTACAACAGATGGCGCTCTGTTTTTTCGATTCTGATGCTCGAATTGGGTTTTTCTTAACAGTCTTTCTCGTATACGTGGATCTTGGAAATGATCAATTCTTGGTTTTTCTGGTCTTGGCGGCTCAGCAGTTTTGTGACCTTGGGACCGAATCCGTGGATCTAAACTAGCCCCATATTTTTCTAGAAGTATGTTACTTCGTGTATTTTGAACAAAATAGTCATGTGTCAAAGTTAGTCCATTTGGAGTTGAGGAGTATTGCAAATTTTCAAAGTTTGGGGTTTTTGTTTTGTTAAGAGTTGTTTTAACTTCGGGATAACTTTGAGGTCCTAAATTTGTAATGGGTATATTCTGAGATATAGGTTGATTTCTTGGATCTTGAAGTACATTTACTTGTCGATATGGTTGAGGAACTGGCGAAAATTTGTTATCAGGACGCATAAAAGTACCATTTGTATTTTGACTCTGCAATACAGACGGTCTGTCTGTTTCCAAATAAGTGTTATTATTATCTAAAGGATTGTGAATTGTTATTTTTGGCATTCCGTCAGGTAATCGTTCTAGTTTCCAATTTGGTGCCTCCGTAACATGTTTGTCTTTTGAATTTTGAGTTTCTTTCATACTATTAATTGGATTTTCGAATGGTATTGAAGGTTTTTGAGTTTCGTAGTTTTTGAGTTCACCGATGGGCGGTTTTGATTTTGATGGTGATATTTTGGCAATTGATTGGATTTGTGATGATTCTCTTTGATTTCCTATTTCTGAACCGGTCGCAGGTTGGTTTAAACTGTTTTTGTTAATATTAAAAGGTACACCATACGCCCTTTCGAAAGACCAGAAAGAATTGAGTTTAGCTAACTTTGGTAAATCGGTTTTTTTAGTAAACGTTTGTCTTTCTACATTATTTTTAGGTTCAGGATATTTACGTGTGTCATGGATCAAAAGACGTTTGTCATGTTCATGTATTTCGTGTCGAATTATTTTTTTTGCATCCTGTGATTCAATCTGAGCATGTCCCAGTCTTCCAACTTCATGTGTTACTTTCTCCCCCTGGTTTGCGTATGCTGTTTGCATAGATATATAAGTCTTATACATATTCCCTGTAAACTTGTCCTCAGCATATTCAAAAGATTTATCCGCTGTCGTTGTTGATTTTAGGAATTTCCGTTTGTTCTGAATTTCTGAATCTGACGGTCGTTTTTGTGGTTCGTTTGTTTTTAATGGAGCTACTGTCATTAGCGGTTTGCTCGCCGGATTCGAATCACTTGCTCTTCTTTCGACATTTGATTCTTCATCTGAAAAGTTTTATAAAAAGGTTTTATTTGGTAACTAGCTTCTGCCCGCGACTTCGTCCGCGTGGAACTCCTCCTTTTTTGCAGTCGGTTAAAAAGTAGCCTATGTCCTTTCTCAGGCTCCAGACTTTCTTTGTACCAAATTTCATTTAAATCGGTCCAGTAGTTTTAGCGTGAAAGCGTAACAGACAGACAGAGTTACTTTCGCATTTATAATATTAGTAGGGATTGTGATCCATTAGTTAATTGGAAAGAAATAACTATTAACGTTAGAGACATTAGCGTTAGACTATAGTTAGCTCAGTTGTGCTACGATTATGGAAAATGTAAAGAATCCGAAGCAAATCAAATAAAATGCGCGAGTTAAATCCGTTAATAGTTGTTATATTCCAAAACTTGATTATTAAAAAGTTTTAATTTTAAGCTTATCTATGTTTATCGTTTCTTAATTTATATTATAGTCTTTATACAACAAAACTAAGGTCTGGGGGTGTGTGAATAAACAATAATATTTATAATGATTTCGGATGCCTTTGCGGTTATTATACATTGAAATGAATAGTTCATTCCAATGTATAATAACCGCAAAGGCATCAGAAATCCTACTACTACTATAAAGGCGAAAGTTTGTAAGTATGGATGTATGGATGTTTGTTACTCTTTCACGTAAAAACTACTGAATGGATTTGAATGAAACTTTACCACAATAACATAACTTATACATCAGAATAACATATAGGCTATATTTTATAACGATAAGTATGTGTGAAGTACTCATCGTGCGCAGACGAAGTCGCGGGCAGAAGCTAGTATGATAATATATTTATGTAGGTACCTTCATCTCTGGTGTCTATGTCTGAACATATTTCAAGAGAAGGCTCGTCATCGTCATCTCTTGATGCAATCCACTTCTCGGCTTCATCGTAAGAATCTGTAAAAGAAAAATGTACAAATGTCAAAGCAAGAGCAAGTGTACAAGTTTGCGGCTCGACTTCTTGCGTAAGGTACCTAACATCTTTGTTAATATTTGTCTAAACACCTAGGTACTTCATGACACCTCCCCCCCCCTCACCTCCCTTGAAAGAGGGCAGACAACGCGAGGAACAGAGAAAGAAATATTTATACTAATATTATAAAGAGGAAAGGTTGGATTGAAAACGGCTGGACCGATTTGAAAAATTCTTTCATTGTTGGGAAGCTACACTACCCGAGTGACATAGGCTATAAAAAAAGATAATCCGTGCAAAGCCGGGGCGGACAGCTTGTCTATTCTAATATTATAAAGAGGAAAGGTTTGTTTGGATTGAATAGGCCCCAAAACGACTGGACTGATTTGAAAAATTCTTTCATTGTTGGGAAGCTACACTATTCCCGAGTGACATAGGCTATAACAAAGGGATTCGTGCGAAGCCGGGGCGAACTGCTAGTAACTAATAAAAACTTAGGAAACCGTACATAAATAAGGTAACATACCAGTATCATATTTCACAACAGCCTGGTAGATTCTCCAATAGTTCTCCGGCAACTCCTTCCTCCTCACACGGCGTTCAGTTTTCAATGGTTTTTCAATGGGATAAGCCACACCTACTCTCCTGTCATTGGATATGGCCAGCCAGGAGTGCGGGACGCATACAAACGTATCTATACTCTCGTATGGTAGTTGAGTGAATGTTATTACGTGGTATTCTGTGTTTTTTATAACGTTCATTGTTTAGCATTTGGAGTTTTTTCCGAAAATACTGAAGCGCAGTTGGCTAGCTAATTGGTCTCTGCAAAACCGAGGGTGGCGAGCCTTCTGAAGAGAGGCTTTCAAGCCAATCTGAAAGATTTTAAGCTTTTATTTAACTTGCAATGTAAGTATGATGAAATAAGTATTGTACAAAAATTGAGTTATATATATATTTATACATATATATACTTATATAACTCAATTTTGAAGTAGATAACTTTAATTGAGCTGTTTTACATATTTTCAGTTTGGATGGTGATGGTTAACTGTGTGACTTAATTCTTAATTCAATATTTTTTTACTGGCAACATTTTTTTTCAAACACCTTTGTGCCAGTCAATAATAAGATAAATTTTATTATGTCACAACTTGTGACACTTGTGACTCACAAGCAAATTATATTTATACGGATTTTCAAGTTAACAAAAGTACCAACCTACATCCAAAAATGTTCTATCTATTGGAATGAAACAACTTTAGACGGATTTAATCTAATCTCGCGTATTATATTGGCTGACGTTTCGGAGCCTTTACAGATTCCATAATCGTAGCACGACTGAGCTGACAATAGGTAGTCCTAAGTTCATAAATCCGTCTATTGTTTCACTCCAATCCTACTACTATTATAAAGGCGAAAGTTTGTAAGTATGGATGTATGGATGTATGGATGTTTGTTACTCTTTCACGTAAAAACTACTGAATGGATTTGAATGAAACTTTACCACAATATAGCTTATACATCAGAATAACACATAGGCTACATTTTTTGACACTAGACTAGACGGGACGAACCTGAAGTCTACGCGAACGAAGTCGCGGGCAAAAGCTAGTATGTATAATATATAATAACCGCGAAGGCATCAGAAATTACGTTGGTTCTAAATATTTTTCACAACAAAACACCAAGTATTAGAAAGAAACAACTATTAATAATTGATTTAAGTCGCGTATTTTTATTTTATTTGCAAAACACGTGACGTCACACTAGGTCTCAGAAATGTAACCATCTGTGACAAAAATTCATGTGACGTACTTTGACTTACAATGTACGAGGGAAAATGTGAAACGAAATCTCATTTTAAAGAATATTGTTACTATCTTTGGGTCAATTGATAAACTTTGACTTGAACTACCTAACTGATAAGTTTATC
The DNA here is from genome assembly GCA_038024825.1 of Polylopha cassiicola. Taxonomy (NCBI): domain Eukaryota; kingdom Metazoa; phylum Arthropoda; class Insecta; order Lepidoptera; family Tortricidae; genus Polylopha; species Polylopha cassiicola. Next base: position 3,929,461 of record CP149065.1, on the reverse strand, counting down.
AGTAGCTTTTAAGAGCTGCTTCTTGGAAATAAAAAACATTTATCATCACAAAATTCACGGAATTACAACGAATAACACGTAATGATGGAGGATAACATAGGGTAGACTGGGTACGGTTGAAACGGTGGACGGTTGAAACAAAGTGAATATCTCGTGAACAGTGCGCGATGAGGTGAGGGGTACAAGGGGAGTACGAAGCGGGCGGCAGGTCGAAACTTGAATTTTAGTAGTGCGTCGCTCTTCGGACACTGTGCTTGTCTGTAGGGGGCCCCATTGTGTTTTTTGACGGAAAAGTAAGTATTTTTGTACCTACATTTTTGCAATTATTAAGATTTCGATTATAGTTAGAGCATTGAGAGTTTTGTTACAGTTGAATTGAAGTTTGGACAATATCGTAGTATGATTAGTTTTTATTTAAATTCACTATAATTCTTACTGTGAACTATTTTATGCCAAGATGGGGGAGTGGGGACAGTTGAAACATTATTTATGGGTACGGTTGAAACAGTTTTTTTTTAACTTTCTTGTTTGTCAGATGCCAAGGGTACGCCAAAGGAAGACTACAAAAGGACAAACCAACTTATCAACGTACAAACAAGCCTATGAAGATGTGAAAGTTCAGATATATACGTAAACGTGATGCAGCTGGTAACGATGAAAATCAAGAAACGGGATATAAGGCCCACAATCGTGTTTTTACTTAGATCAGAATGGATCGAAACAAAGCTAAGCAACTTAAGAAAAGATTGGATGGAAGAAAGACCAAAAGAAATATTACAAAGAAGAAAAAAATAACACGCGACAAGAATCATCATCAGAAGAAGAAGAGTGCTACTGTGTTGTTTGTATGTCAGCATATTCAGAAAGCAGACCGAGTAAAATGTGGGCGCATGAAGAGTGCACAAATGGTAGCCTTACTTATGTTTGCCACAATTGTGACTCCGAATGATCTAGCATCCATTGAAATATTTTTGATTGAAATGTTTATTTTTATTTTAATTGAAAATTGTTAATGTTTTTCGTTCTTATAGTTTATAATTAATAACGTTGATATTTGAATAATATAACAGCATGTTTGCTTGGTAACTTTATTTCAAAAATATTATCGTTACCAACATTTGATTATTATTTAGTTGAAGTTGTACTTAATATAAAACTTTGAAGGCTGATTAAAAATAATGTTAGATTATAAATATATCCAAAGACTTGAGTATTATTACTTAATAAAAATATTTGTGCCATTACTATTTGAAAAATGTTATTAGAAGATTAATAAAACATGATAATTGATTATATTTTGTATTTTTTGCATGTGTTTCATTCGACCCCAGACACTGTTTCAACCGGCCCCGGCATGGGGACGGTTGAAACAAATAACTGATTTTTTTTAAATTTGATTTTACACAGAAAATATTATACGGTGATCTTAAATAACATTGCCCTATAGAAGACAGATATAAGGTCTTTCATTTAGTATATTTCCGACATCGCTCGCTTAAGAAATCCCGATGCTATGCATGATAAACGCTAAAATGTTTCAACCGTACCCAGTCTACCCTACTTTGTGTTTTAATTTCTGATGCCTTCGCGGTTATTACACATTGGAATGAAACATCTATAAACAGATATAACTCGCGTATTTTAGCGTTTTTATTTTAGGTTGACTTTAGCGTTAGATTATTGTCAGCTCAGTCATCCTAAACTTAGGTAGTTATAAATTAAAAATAATGATCTAGAATCTAGATCCAATTTCAAATTAATCATAAGTCGACCCAGATTTGCTTATCTTGCAATTTAATGGTTAAATTTCAAGTAAATATAATTGAAATGTTGAAATGTTAAATAACTACGTACCTATATAACATTCTGTTGTACATAGTTGTCCGAAATAATGAACACCTATGTAGGTACCTAATATTTTTTATAATAATTTCTGATGCCTTCGCGGTTATTACACATTGGAATGAAACAACTATTAATGGATTTTACTTTAGGATTAGACTATTGTCAGCTCCGTCGTGCTACGATTATGGAAAATGGTAAAGAATCCGAAACGTCAGCAAATGAAACAAAATAAAATACGCGAGTTAAATCCGTTAATAGTTGAAAAAAATATTGTTCAATGGGTACTGGGTAAGTAGGTACCTACCTATCTTTTTTCGACATAAATAAGTTATTTAGGTACCTACATAAGATTTTTTTGCGCGTTTTGTAGCCGTTTAAATTGTATTGTTACGAAATAATTATAATAATACCTAACAAATTACCTTAATTAATGTTATCAGAATTAACCAATTAACGTAATAATATTTATCATTATAAAATAGGTAATAGCAAAATATGCACTTCAAATTATTTAAAACACAACACACGACGCGGAATGATAAAGATTAACTACAGAATTTAAAATAACACTTTGACCTTTGGCGGGCCGATTCGTGCGAGGCGGCAAAGCATAAGCAGTGTTGCCACTTTTAAAAATTAATGCTAAATAATAATTTCTGATGCCGTCGCGGTTATTACACATTGGAATGAAACAACTATAGACGGATTTAACTAGCGTATTTTATTTTATTGGCTGACGTTTCGGACTGACTGAGCTGACAATAAAATATCTTTAGCATAAGAAGTGACTATTGTCAGCTCAGTCGTGCAGCGTGCTACTTAGGCGTGCTACGATTATGGAATCTATAAGTCCCGAAACATTAGCCAATAAAATAAAATACTCCAGTTAAATCTGTCTATAATTGTATCATTTCTATTAATTGCTAAATGTAACTTTTTGTAAATTGCTCTGTCGAACGGAACTGCTCTGTTTTTTCCTTAGAGCAGTTTTTTCCCTAGTCGAATCTCGAATTTCAGCTCAGCCACACTATGCTTCTCGCGCTGCCGCGATGTTTCCGTTTCAGACAGACCACACTCTACTCGCGTAATTCAGCATAAAGTTTCGCCTTGCGGTACTTTCTACTTGCACCAAAACACCGACAAAAAAGGGTTGGCGTGGTCACTGGAATACTTTGCTTCTTGGCTTATGCACGAATGTGTGGCCGGTAAAAGATAGAGAATATTTTTATTAACAAAATTGGCTGTTAGTCCGTTATCTGTGCGAGCATCGCATAGCAAAAAAAGTCTTGACATTTAAGTTTTAACCATTTTCAAAATAAATAGTAAATAGGTAGTTTGTAATAGCGCACTTTCTTAAAACTACTTATTAAATTTCTTCTCGCAAGTACCTATGTTGAAAAACATCGTATGAAACTCGTGTATATTTAACTAGCTGTCCGCCCCGGCTTCGCACGGATCACCTTTTTTATAGCCTACTAGCTTCTGCCCGCGACTTCGTCCGCGTGGAACTCCTCCTTTTTGCAGTCGGTTAAAAAGTAGCCTATGTCCTTTCTCAGGCTCCAGACTTTCTTTGTACCAAATTTAATTTAAATTGGTCCAGTAGTTTTAGCGTGAAAGCGTAACAGACAGACAGACAGACAGACAGAGTTACTTTCGCATTTATAATATTAGTAGGGATGTAGGGATTAGTAGGGAAGTAGGGATACACGGCTCTTAACCGCACTTATATAACGACATAATTGTAGCTGTATTATTCGTAACTTTAATTTAATTCGTAATTGGTATCATTACTTATCAGTATGACCTTTGGGGAATTTGGTTATCTCATTACAGATTAGTTATTTCACAATAACGGACATCTATATCCTCTCTACTCTGCGCAGTTCAGGCGTGGGACGTAGCGACTTTAGGAAGCAGAGCCTGGATTCAGGGTTGATATGATTTCATTCGTGATAATAATTTCTAATGCCTTCGCGGTTATTACACATTGGAATGAAACAACTATTAACGGATTGAACTAGCTTATTTTTATTTTATTTGCTGACGTTTCGGATTCTTTACAGTTTCCATAATCGTAGCACGACTGAGTTGACAATAGTGTAACGCTATAGTGACTAGCGAATCCGAAACATCCACAAATTTAAATAACTAGCTGTGCCCGCGACTTCGTCCCCGTGGAATAGTAATCTATACTAATATTATAAAGCTGAAGAGTTTGTTTGTTTGTTTGTTTGAACGCGCTAATCTCAGGAACTACAGGTTCGAATTCAAAAATTCTTTTTTTGTTGGATGGACCATTTATGGAAGAAGGCTTTAGGCTAAATAACATCACGCTGCGACCAATAGGAGCGAAGGAACAATGGAAAATGTGTAAAAAACGGGAAAAATATGAAGCCTTATGAAGAATTACTATTCCACGGGGACGAAGTCGCGGGCACAGCTAGTCTATACTAATATTATAAAGCTGAAGAGTTTGTTTGTTTGTTTGAACGCGCTAATCTCAGGAACTACTGGTTCGAATTCAAAAATATTTTTTTGTTGGATAGACCATTTATCGAGGAAGGCTTTAGGCTATATAACATCACGCTGCGACCAATAGGAGCGAAGAAACAGTGGAAAATGTGTAAAAAACGGGGAAAATATGAAGCCTTATGAAGAAGTGACAGAAGACTTTGACAGATCCTTGACGAAACAATCGGACGGGCAGGACGCCGTCTGCCGGGGCCGCTAGTATAATAATATACCTGTTGGGGAAGGTCTTCGTACACCTTCTGCACTTCACCGTCCTCGGCGTCATCAGCTCGTCGTGGTGAACTACTCCATCACCAGCCACATCACCTATCCACGGCACGTCGTATAGATTCACGTCGACCTTGCAGTTGGTGAGCAAGTCGTTCAGCAGACCTTCCTGTGGGTGATGAGGGAAATAACATATTCAATATCAAAAACTGCTTAAATCTATACTAATATTATAAATGCGAAAGTAACTCTGCCTGTCTGTCTGTTACGCTTACAGTCGCGGGCAGAAGCTAGTAATATATATATCTAGACTAGCTTTTGCCCGCGACTTCGTCCGCGTGGAAGTCCTTTTTTGCAGTCTGTTAAAAAGTAGCCTATATTATAAAAGCGAAAGTAACTCTGTCTGTCTGTTACGCTTTCACGCTAAAACTACTGGACCGATTTAAATGAAATTTGGTACAAAGAAAGTCTGGAGCCTGAGAAAGGACATAGGCTATTTTTTAACCGACTGCAAAAAAGGAGGAGTTCCACGCGGACGAAGTCGCGGGCAGAAGCTAGTTATATATATATACTTATACTAATAAATATTATAAAGAGGAAAGATTTGTACCTATTTTTGTATGTTTGTAATGAATAGGCTCAAAAACTACTGGACCGATTTTAATAATTCTTGCACTGTTTGGGAAGCTATGTTCACCCTGAGTAACATAGGCTACAGAATATTTTGAAAAAAATTAGGGATCCGTGCGAATTCGGGGCGAACCGCTAGAATATAATAATTTCTGATGCCTTCGCGGTTATTATACATTGAATGAAACAACTATTAACGGATTTAACTCGCGTATTGTATCTATACTTCTATACTTACTAATATTATAAAGAGGAAAACTTTGTTTGGTTGGATTGAATAGGCTCCGAAACGATTGGACCGATGATGCGAAGCCGGGGCGGACGGCTAGTGTATACACTAACATACGGTTATTATACATAATAACCGCGAAGGCATCAGAAATTATTAGATACTAGCCGCCCCGGCTTTGCACGGATCCCTATTTTTTTTTCCTATGTCACTCCGGAATAGTGTAGTTTTCCAACAGTGAAAGAATTTTTCAAATTGGTCCAGTCCATTTGGAGCCTATTCAATCCAAACAAACAAACCTTTCCTCTTTATTATATTAGTGTACACTAGCTTCTGCACTCGACTTTGTCGCGAAAATACTATATTTTTGAATTTTGACATTGAATTTTTTTTTGGAAGTACAGCAATGATAATTTCAAAATGTTTTGAACTACTTTACTCATTACCATGATGTTAATTAATATACCTTTATTATTATTTTAATTACTAAACTTAACATTGGAATTAATCAAATATTAACGGATTTAACTCGCGTATTTTTATATATTTTAGTCTAACGCTAAAGTTTGTAAATATTATTATACTAATTGGAATGAAACAACTATTAACGGATTTAACTCGCGTATTTTTATTTTATTTTATTAGCTGACTATTTTTTAGCGTTAGACTATTGTCAGCTCAGTCGTGCTACGATTATGGAAACTGTAAAGAATCCGAAACGTCAGCTAATAAAATAAAATAAAAATACGCGAGTCAAATCCGTTAATAGTTGTTTCATTCCAATGTGTAATAACCGCGAAGGCATCAGAAATTATTATTATTATACTAAACTTAATTTAATTTTTATTTTTCCAGTTTCGAGTTGATTCAACACGAGGCGACGCATATAAAGATACGCAAACCTAGGCCCTTACTCTGTGAGTACTGCGAGAGATTCATACCAGGCAACTACCAGAGTCTACGCAAACATATAACAGAGAAACACGCCTACGGCCGACTCAGACACCGCAAGCAGAAAACGTGCAAGAAATGTGGCTTAAAATACAACAATTACTATAAACATATTAATATATATCACGTGTTATTCCACTGTGATATATGTGGGCAAGGTTTCGAAGAAGATATACAGAAGCAAATACATTTGGCCGAGCATTTGACTGAAACGAAATGCAGTTACTGCGATTTGGTCTCTACGGCTGTTGAGATTAAAGAGCATGAGAATTCAAGTCATAATATATGTCAAACTACTGATATGAAAGTGTGCGATTTATGTTGTATGTTTTTGAAGAATTCACACAGTTTTAAATATGTTATCGGTAAAGATATTAGTGAAATTGGAAGCAGGTTGTGTTGTGATAAGTGCGGGAATAAGTTTTTTGTGTTGAAAAAAGTTACGCGGGTGCATAAAGGGGAAGTTAGGGGTGAAGGGGTGAGAGAGAGGAAAAATAAACAGTTGACCAATTTTGGAAGGTTGAGGAATATTCAGCAGAGGTTGAAAATGATTAATAAGTTGAGTAAAGTTTAATTTGTGTTTGTGGTTATGTGACAGAATGAAATAACTATGAACGGATTTAACTCGAGTATTTTTGTTTATTTAATTTTCTGGCGTTTAGGATTCTTTAGTTTCTAGAATCAGTGCTACGATTATGGAAACTGTACCTAAAGAAACGTCAGTAAATAAAATACGCGAGTTAAATCCGTTTATACTTGTTTCATTCCCAATGAGTAGTTTGATTTTAAATAAATGACGATATTGAGTGAGATTTGTTTTTTTTTTCACCGAAATGAAAAATCTTTGACTGGTTAGGTTACCCGACTGTAATAAAAACATGGTTATGTAAATATTATGAATATATTTTATTAATAAAATTAGTAAATTTTACATTTAATAATTAGGTACTTAAGTTAGCATAAAAGTAAAGTACATTCAGGCGCGTGCCGTAAGTATGGCGCCAGGGTAGGCACTCTATACATTAAGTGACACTGTGCCTATTCGGAATGCACGCCCTTGAGTACATTGCACTTTTATTACAAAAGTGTTACAACTTGAAATTGTCGCTACATAAATTCAAATTTAAATGTACAGATTTAGAGCCTTAAATGGAGTAACAAAATATTTCGAGATGTCACACTTTTCTAGTGAATTTGGTACATATTAACTATTTTTTTTTTATTATAATTTCTGATGCGTTCGCGGTTATTACACATTGGAAAGAAACAACTAAAGCAAATTAAACTGGCGTTTATTTGCTGGCTTTTCGGTTTTTTTACAGTTACCATAATCGTAGCACGACTGAGCTAACAATAGTAACGCTAAACTATAGCCAGCCCCATTAACGTTTCATTCCAATGTGTAATAACCGCGAAGGCATCAGAAATTATTCCGTTATAGTTGTTTATTTTTTATCGATAAAGGTAGATGGAATACCATTCGCTACTTCACAGTAACCTCTAACACATCCTAACACTTCTTTAAAAGTTTCTTCGGTTTTAATATAAACTTCTCGTATATGATCAAACATAGAATGAGTGTCAGAAAAATTAGAATCCAACTTCAACAGCAAATCATTAAATTCATTAAAGAATTTCTTCTCTTCTTTCGTCTGAGTTTTTTGTGTTTTTTCAATCTTTTGTTCATCATCTTGAGTTCCAGAATGGTATGCTGGTGATTCTGTACCATCTCTATTTTCATCTGGAGAAAATAGTTTTTCCATAGAACTTTCGACTGAAAAAGATTCATTTAAAGATTTCGAAACAGCTGGCAATTTTACCTCTCTTTCAGGACTGTCACATCTTTCTCCGCTTTTAATTTGATCTTTGACTTCTGTTACTTTAGTTACATCTGCTTCTTTACGAAGATTATCAAATTGTTCATTTATTAAATTAGCTTTATTTTGGGTAAGTTTGCTATTGCTACTTATATCTTCAGATTCATATGGTTCTACTGAACCTTGATTCGGTTCGTCGGATAGTGGATTGTAATCGTCCAAAACAATTGGAGATACTTGGAAAGAGTTTAGTCTGTTCCTTTTGATTTTAGTTTCAGGATCGGTTCTATTTGGAGTCAATCTTTGATAAAGTATCTTTTCACTTTCAGGAGAATAGGAGTGAATATTTGGAGAAAAATTAGGTGAATTCTTATCAAAATTTTCGTTACATTTTGCTTGTATTTCTTGTTTATCTCTATAATAGTCGTGTCTTGGTTGATCTTGTAAACGTTTAGACGCGTTATACAATTGGTTTGTATAATTGTAGCTATGTTCAATTGGTGGATTATTTGGGATTCCATTGTATAAAGATCTTGGTTCAATTTCGTTAGGAAAACCTCTTTCATATAGTAAATCTCTGGAGCGTAGATCAGGGTCAACATAAGAAGTATTCACAGTTAAAATTGGTCCGTACAATTGGTTATTTGCCATGGGTAGCCTTGCTAAATTCGGAATAGATTGTAAATCTGGGACATTGGAAAGCTGAGCATATGGTTGGTAGTAAATAGGTTTGTTAGAATCACTAAATTGTTTTTGATTTGGTTTAGGAGTTGGTTTCGGGAGAATTGGGACAACAGTTGGCGCTCTGTTTTTTCGATTCTGATGCTCGAATTGGGTTTTTCTTAACAATCTTTCTCGTATACGTGGATCTTGGAAATGATCAATTCTTGGTTTTTCTGGTCTTGGTGGTTCAGCAGTCTTGTGACCTTGAGACCGAATCCGTGGATCTAAGCTCGCTCCATATTTTTCTAGAAGTATGTTAGTTCTTGGATTTTGAACAAAATAGTCATGTGTCAAAGGTGCTCCAAGTGGAGTTGAGGAGTATTGCAAATTTTCAAAGTTTGGGGAATTTGGTTTGTTAAGAGTTGTTTTAACTTCGGGATAACTGTGAGGTCCTAAATTAGTATTAATGGGTATGTTTTGAGATATATTATTATGTTGATTTCTTGGATCTTGAAGTATATTTACTTGTCGATATGGTTGAGGAACTGGCGAAAATTTGTTATCAGGACGCATAAAAGTACCATTTGTATTTTGACTCTGCAGTACAGACGGTCTGTCTGTTTCCAGATAAGTGTTATTATTATCTAAAGGATTATGAATTGTTATTTTTGGCATTCCGTCAGGTAATCGTTCTAGTTTCCAATTTGGTGCCTCCGTAACATGTTTGTCTTTTGAATTTTGAGTTTCTTTCATACTATTAATTGGATTTTCGAATGGTATTGAAGGTCTTGGCGTTTCGTAGTTTTTGAGTTCTACGATGGGTTGTTTTGATTTTGATGGTGATATTTTTGCAATTGATTGAATTTGTGATGATTCTCTTTGATTTCCTATTTCTGAACCGGTCGCAGGTTGGTTTAAACTGTTTTTGTTAATATTAAAAGGTACACCATACGCCCTCTCGAAAGACCAGAAAGAATTAAGTTTAGCTAACTTTGGTAAATCGGCTTTTTTAGTAAACGTTTGTCTTTCTACATTAATTTTAGGTTCAGGATATTTACGTGTGTCATGGATCATATGACGTTTGTCATGTTCATGTATTTCGTGTCGAATTGTTTTCTTTGCATCCTGTGATTCAACCTGAGCATGTCCCAGTCTTCCAACTTCATGTGTTACTTTCTCCCCCTGGTTTGCGTATGCTGTTTGCATAGATATATAAGTCTTGTACATGTTCCCCGTAAACTTTTCGGCATATTCAAAAGATTTATCCGCTGTTGATGACTTTAGGAATTTCCGTTTGTTTTGAAGTTCTGAATCAGACGGTCGTTTTTGTGGTTCGTTTGCTTTTAATGGAGCTACTGTCATTAGCGGTTTGGTCGCCGGATTTGAGTCACTAGCTCTTCTTTCGACATTTGATTCTTCATCTGAAAAGTTTTATAAAAAGCTTTTATCTATACTAATATTATAAAGAGGAAAGGTTTGTTTGTTTGGATTGAATAGGCTCCAAAACGGCTGGACCGATTTGAAAAATTCTTTCAATGTTGGAAAGCTACGTTCACCCTTGAGTAACATGGGTGAGGCTATAGAATATTTAAAAAAAAGATCCGTGCGAAGCCGGGGCGAACCGCTAGTAGAGTAATATATTTATGTACCTTCATCTCTGGTGTCTACGTCTGAACATATTTCAAGAGAAGGCTCGTCATCGTCATCCCTTGATGCAATCCACTTCTCGGCTTCATCGTAAGAATCTGTAAAAGAAAAATGTACAAATGTCAAAGCAAGAGCAAGTGTACAAGTTTGCGGCTCGACTTCTTGCGTAAGGTACCTAACATCTTTGTTAATATTTGTCTAAACACCTAGGTACTTCATGTTACCTCCCCCCCTCTCCTCCCTTGAAAGAGGACAGAAAGCGCGAGGAACAGAGAGAGAAATATCTATACTAATATTATAAAGAGGAAAGGTTGGATTGAAAACGGCTGGACCGATTTGAAAAATTCTTTCATTGTTGAGAAGCTACACTATTCCCGAGTGACATAGGCTATAAAAAAAGATAATCCGTGTAAAGCCGACGCGGACAGCTAGTCTAAACTAATATTATAAAGAGGAAAGGTTTGTTTGGATTGAATAGGCCCCAAAACAAAACTGGACTGATTTGAAAAATTCTTTCACTGTTGGGAAGCTACACTATTCCCGAGTGACATCTATCTATATATATAAAAACTAGCGGCCCGTCCCGGCTTCGCACGGGGGGACTTAAGATTTTTTTAAGGCCTCAGAAACGATACTTTTCCCCCGTTTTTGAAACATTTTCGGTTACTGCTCCGCAACTATAAGACCTAGCGTGATATTATATAGCCTATGTTACTCGGGGATAATCTATCTATCTAATGTAGCTTTCCAAAGGTGAAAGAATTTTTGAAATCGGTCCAGTAGTTTCGGAGCCTATTCATTACAAACATACAAAAATACAAAAATACAAAAATACAAATCTTTCCTCTTTATAATATTAGTATAGATTAGTATAGATATAGATGAAACCCGTTTTCCGTTGTCACGACATCACGTGTGAACGGCTGGACCGATTTCACTAATTCTTTTTTTGTTGTATTTGTTATTATTAGGAGAAGTTTCTTATGTAAGAAAAAAAAATCTATTATTCAGATAAAAAGGTAAGAGATATTTCTTGATTATAGGGCGGTACGAAGTTCGCCGGGTCAGCTAGTCTATACTAATATTATAAAGAGGAAAGATTTGTATTTTTGTATGTTTGTAATGAATAGGCTCCGAAACTACTGGACCGATTACAAAAATTCTTTCACCTTTGGAAAGCTACATTATCCCCGAGTAACATAGGCTATATAATATCACGCTAGGTCTTATAGTTGCGGAGCAGTAACCGAAAATGTTTCAAAAACGGGGGAAAAGTATTGTTTCTGAGGCCTTAAAAAAATCTTAAGTCCCCCCGTGCGAAGCCGGGACGGGCCGCTATAGGCAATAAAAAAGATGATCCGTGCGAAGCCGGGGCGAACTGCTAGTAACTATTGTAACTAATAAAAACTTAGGAAACCGTACATAAATAAAGATAACATACCAGTATCATATTTCACAACAGCCTGGTAGATTCTCCAATAATTCTCTGGCAATTCCTTCCTCCTGACACGGCGTTCAGTTTTCAATGGTTTTTCAATGGGGTAAGCCACACCTACTCTCCTGTCATTTGATATGGCCAGCCAGGAGTGCGGGACGCATACAAACGTATCTATACTCTCGTATGGTAGTTGAGTGAATGTTATCACGTGATATTCTGTGTTTTTTATAACGTTCATTTTTTAAATAAATATCGGTTAAGTGCGAGTTAGACTCGCGCACCAAGGGTTCCGTAATAACCTAGTAGGTATATATTTTTTTAGATGATGTTCTCCCACACATTCCACCTGCAAATGTAAGGTACGCACAATATTGAGTGATTTACCATGTTATTTTAATATAATGGACTTCTTATAGGTTTTCCTATAATCTATAAGGAGAAAACTAATTTCAGTATTTTTTTCAAAATTTTAGGTTCAGTAGTTTCGGAGATAAGGGGGGGAATGGTCAATTTTCGTCTATTTTCTTGAATAACTTGGAAACTATTTATTTTAAAATTACAAAAAAATACATTTAGGTAAGATCTTCTCAACAAGACCTTTCATTTGATATGCCACACGATGCAGTTTTCAGAATTTTTTTTTTTAATTTTCCCCTTCCCCCAAAAATGACCCCCCATATACAGATTTCATCTGCTCACGTCACACCTCTTCGTTTGGGTCACAGGAATTGATATGTGTACCAAATTTCAACTTAATCGGTCTAATAGATTCGGAGATAATTGACTGTAAGCGACGGACGGACAGACACACGAGTGATCCTATAAGGGTTCCGTTTTTGTATTCAGACGTACGGAACCCTAATAAGCATCTGGATTTTTTTTTTTTATTTTATATTGAAGCGCAGTTGGCCAGCTAATGGGGTCTCTGCAAAACCGAGGTGGCGAGCCTTCTGAAGAGAGGCTTTCAAGCCAATCTGAAAGATTTTAATTAAGCTAAATTTAACTTGCAATGTAAGTATGATGGAGTCTTAAAGTAATTTGATGCAGATAACTTTAATTGAGCTATTTTACATAATTATGTTCAGTTTGGATGGTCGTGGTTAACTGTGTGACGTCGTTCTAAAACAAATTAAGGGGGATGAAAGCTAAAATTGTGTACACACGTTCAGTTTGGATGGTCATGGTTAACTGTGTAACGTCATTTTTAATTAAATATTTTTTTTTACTGGCAATACTTTTTTTGTGCCAGTCAATAATAAAATAACTTGTGTCACAAGTAAGTTTATTTTTTATACGGACCCACCAAAAATGTTCTAGCTATTGGAATGAAACTACCTATAGACGAATTTAACACGCGTATTTTATATTATTGGCTGACGTTTCGGAGCCTTTACAAATTCCATAATCGTAGCACGACTGAGCTCACAAACGCTAAATAAACGTGAGCAAATTAAATAAAATAAAAATACGCGAGTTATATCCGTGAATAGTTGTTTCATTCCAATGTGTAATAACCGAGAATGCATCAGAAATTAAAACACAAAGTATGTTATCCTCCATCAATACCTACGTGTTATCCCTACTAATATTATAAATGCGTTAGTAACTCTGTCTGTCTGTCTGTTGCTCTTTCACGCCTAAACGGCTGAACGGATTTTGATGAAATTTGGTATGGTAATAGATGATAACCTAGAAATGGACATAGGCTATAAATAATCACGCCATCGTTCTTAGGGGGTAGGCAGTAGGCAGATAACTAAATTGAGATAGTGATTTTTAGTCGTTTTGGTTGGGACTTTTGCTCTATTGCTCTATTGCTCTATTGCTCTATTTGCTCTATTGCTCTATTGCTCTATCCCTACTAATATTATAAATGCGTTAGTAACTCTGTCTGTCTGTCTGTCTGTCTGTCTGTCTGTCTGTCTGTCTGTCTGTCTGTTGCTCTTTCACGCCTAAACGGCTGAACGGATTTTGATGAAATTTGGTATGGTAATAGATGATAACCTAGAAAAGGACATAGGCTATAAATAATCACGCCATCGTTCTTAGGGGGTAGGCAGTAGGCAGATAACTAAATTGAGATAGTGATTTTTAGTCGTTTTGGTTGGGACTTTTGCTCTATTGCTCTATATATTATAAATGCGAAAGTAACTCTGTCTGTCTGTCTGTCTGTTACGCTTTCACGCTAAAACTACTGGACCGATTTAAATGAAATTTGGTACAAAGAAAGTCTGGAGCTTCAGAAAGGAACCGGCTGCAAAAAAGGACGAGTTCCACGCGGACGAAGTCGCGGGCAGAAGCTAGTATATTATAAATGCGAAAGTAACTCTGTCTGTCTGTCTGTCTGTCTGTTACGCTTTCACGCTAAAACTACTGGACCGATTTAAATGAAATTTGGTACAAAGAAAGTCTGGCGCTTCAGAAAGGACATAGGCTACTTTTTAACCGGCTGCAAAAAAGGACGAGTTCCACGCGGACGAAGTCGCGGGCAGAAGCTAGTTCGTTATAATTCCGTGAATTTTGTGGTGATAAATGTTTTTTTATTTCCAAGACGCAGCTCTTAAAAGCTACTGATAAAGTTATCGGTTAGTTCAAGTCAAAGTTTATCAATTGACCCAAAGATAGTAACAATATTCTTTAAAATGCGATTTCGTTTTATGTTTTCCCTCGTACATTGTAAGTCAAAGTACGTCACATTTTCATGATTCCCCCCCCGTCATTGTCACAGATGGTCACATTTCGGACCCCCCCCCCCCTAGTGTGACGTCACGTGTTTTGCAATTTCACATCGAAAAAATATTAAATTAAAACAGCAATTCCGAAATTAGTTTTATTTCCATTTAAATTAAGTTACTCTTTATGAAATCAACATTATATCAAATATGTCAAACAATAACAAAGCAATAAACTATTTAATATAAAGAAAAATTAAATGAAACTCAATCATCTTCAGTCCATGGACTTTGAACCTTAAAATAATTTTCAGTTTATTAATTTTTCAAATTACGCGATTTAATACGTCTAGATATACCTATTAGATTTTGAAATGTGATGTCACGAAATTTAGGGCCCCTTGTCACACTTTGTCGGCTCCCTCTCCCCCCCCTCTTTACGTGTGACCCCTTAGTGGGAGAAATGAAATTTTGATAACAGAGTTATTAAGTAGTATACGTATAGTGCATATAGTGTATCTGTATAGGGATTTTTGGATATTCCTCCCTTAAAACGGCGAGAACCAGTTTCTATCAAACTTTTGAATCCTATAACGGATTTGTTTGAACCCTTTATTTCGAAAATTCATCCCTAAGGTATGTATTGCTGGTGAAATGGGGGGTGAAAGCTGGTATGAAAATTTTCATTTAGTCATTCGGTTATTACACATTGGAATGAAACAACTATTAACGGATTTAACTCGCGTATTTTATTTGCTGACGATTCGCATTTTTGCAGTTTCCAGGTTGACTTTAGCGTTAGATTATTGTCAGCTCAGTCATATAAAACTCAGTTATAAATTAAAAACAATGATCTAGAATCTAGACCCAATTTCAAATTTGTCACAAGTCGACCCAGATTTGCTTATCTTGTAATTTAATGGTTAAATTTGAAGTGAACATAATTGAAATGTTACTAGGTACTTATTTTACATACTTACTGATTTACATAGTTCAGAAATAATGAACATCTATGTAGGTACCTGATAATTTTTTTAATAATTTCTGATGCCTTCGCGGTTATTACACATTGGAATGAAACAACTATAGACGGATTTAACTCGCGTATTTTATTTTAATGCTTGATGATTATGGAATCTGTAAAGGCTCCGAAACGTCAGCCAATAAAAATAAAATACGCGAGTTAAATTATTATAACCAATTACCTTAATTAATGTTATCAGAATTAACCAATTAACGTAATAAGTTTTATCATCATAAAATAGGTAAGTAATAGCAAGATATTCACAAATTATTTAAAACACAACACACGACGCGGAATGATACAGATTAACTACAGAA
This sequence comes from Polylopha cassiicola, assembly GCA_038024825.1. NCBI lineage: Eukaryota > Metazoa > Arthropoda > Insecta > Lepidoptera > Tortricidae > Polylopha > Polylopha cassiicola. Next base: position 3,913,489 of record CP149065.1, on the reverse strand, counting down.
TTTAAAATAACACTTTGACCTTTGTCGGGCCGATTCGTGTGACGGCGGCAAAGCATAAGCAGTGTTGCCATGTTTGAAAATTCATGCTAAATAATAATTTCTGTTGCCTTCGCGGTTATTACACATTGGAATGAAACAACTATAGACGGATTTAACTCGCGCTTTTTATAAATTGAATGCTATAGAATTATTGTTAGATTGCGAGCCAATGCGAGCTGTCGAACTGCTCTGTTTTTCCCTCGTCAAATCTCGAATATACTCAGCCACACTATGCTTCTCGCGCTGTCGCTAGACACACTACTCTACTCGCGTAACTCAGCATGAAGAAGTTTCTCCTTGCGGTAAAAGAGGAGCAGTGCATGACGAGTGACGTGGCCACTCGAATACCTACTATGCTTCTTTTTCTTGGCTTATGCACGAACGTGTGGCAGGTAGAAGATAAATATTTTTATAAACAAAATTGGCTGTTTGTTCATCATCTGTGCGCGCATCGCATAGCAAAAAAAATCTTGACATTTAACCATTTTCAAATAGTTTGTAGGTACTTACCTAATTTTGTTAGGCATAGCATAGCACTTTCTTAAAATTGTTTCTTCTCCGCAAGTATGTTGTAAATCATCGTATGAAACTCTATACACGGCTCTCTTAAGTCTCTTAACCGCACTTATATAACAACACTAGCGGACCCGGCAGACTTCCTCCCACCCGGCAAAAAAATTAAAGAAAAATGTTAAGGGTGGACAACCCTTATCACTAAGGGGTATGACAAATAGATGTTGACCGATTCTCAGACCTAGTCAATGTGCTCTAAAAATTCATGAGAATCGGTCAAGCCGAGGAGTAGGTACGGGAACGAACATTATGACACGAGAATTTTATATATAAGAATAATTGTAGCTATATTATTGTTAACTTTAATTTAATTAGTAATTGGTATCATTACTTATCAGTATGACCTTTGGGGAATTTGGTTATCTCAATACAGATTACTTGTTTCACAATATAACGGACATCTACATCCTCTCTACTCTGCACAGTTCAGGCGTGGGACGTAGCGACTTTAGGAAGCAGAGCCTAGGTTCAGGGTTGATATGATTTCAATCGTGGTAATAATTTCTGATGACTTCGCGGTTATAACATACCTACTAGCTTCTGCCCGCGTGAAATTCCACCTTTTTTCCAGTTGGTTAAAAAGTAGCGTATGTTCTTACTCAGGCTTCAGACATTCTTTGTACAAAATTTCATTTAAATCGGTCCAGTAGTTTTAGCGTGAAAGCGTAACAGACAGACAGAGTTACTTTCGCATTTATATTAGTTGGGATTGGAATGAATCAACTATTAACGGATTGAACTCGCGTATTTTTATTTTATTTGCTGATGTTTCGGATTCTTTGCAGTTTCCATAATCGTAGCACGACTGAGTTGACAATAGTCTAACGCTATAGTGACTAGCGAATCCGAAACATCCACAAATTTAAATAACTAGCTGTGCCCACGACTTCGTCCCCGTGGAATAGTAATCTATACTAATATTATAAAGCTGAAGAGTTTGTTTGTTTGTTTGAACGCGCTAATCTCAGGAACTACTGGAATTCAAAAATTCTTTTTTTGTTGGATAGACCATTTATCGAGGGAGGCTTTAGGCTATATAACATCACGCTGCGACCAATAGGAGCGAAGAAACAGTGGAAAATGTGTAAAAAAAGGTTGTAGAAAGTCATTAAATATTTTATTGAAATAAATTTGTCAATGTTTACTTAAAGTATACATAACTTTACAGCCACGTTTTTGGCATATCTATTACCTATATAAAAATAATTCGGGTTTTCCTTCCTGACGCTATAACTCCAGAACGCACGAACCGATTTGGCTAATTTTGGTCTTGAATTATTCATGGAAGTCCAGGGAAGGTTTGTAAGTAGAGAAAATTTAAAAAACATATTGAAAAAGTGTAAAATCAACATCTTTCTATACTCCCATATACAAAGTGATTGACGGTAAGTGACAGAAGACTTTGACAGATCTTTGACGAAACAATCGGACGGGCAGGACGACGTCTGCCGGGGCCGCTAGTTTTGTATAAAAATAAATTTAATTACTTATAAGTAATTCAGTTTTTTTTTAAATTTTTAATTACAATAGGTACTATAATGCATAACACATTTTAAAATAATCGATCTATGACTACGCTTATTCTAGTATATTTATGTATTACATAAGTACCTATGTACTTAAATTAATTTTTTTGGAAAACATTACAAACAAAAAAAAAATCTGTACAAAATATAATTAGTTTAGCTTTGTAAATTAAATTTATAATATTTAATTTTGGGTGAGTTTATTAAGTTAAATTACACGACTATGAGTGTGTGAATTAACTTATAAAATAAGAACACTCCCGACATATACACCAAAAAAACATAATCAAAATCGGTTCATGCGTTAGGGAGCTATGACCCACAGACACACACAGACAGACACGTCAAACTTATAACACCCCGTCGTTTTTGCGTCGGGGGTTAAAAATACCTATGTAAGGTAAGACTTGAGAATTAAAAAATATAGAATTTCCTTAAAATAATACTTAAATCAACTACTTACTTACTTTCGATAACAATTCAATGGGGGCCACCGCGTGTCAGAAATCCGCTAGATGCGCTAGTGTAGAATGAGGTCCAGCTGTCATGTACCACCGATCACAGGCCAGTAGCTTGCCTCTCATCACAGGCCAGTAGCTTGCCTCTCATCACAGGCCAGTAGCTTGCCTCTCATCACAGGCCAGTAGCTTGCCTCTCATCACAGGCCAGCAGCTTGCCTCTCATCACAGGCCAGTAGCTTGCCTCTCATCACAGGCCAGTAGCTTGCCTCTCATCACAGGCCAGTAGCTTGCCTCTCATCACAGGCTAGAAGCTTGCCTCTCATCACAGGCCAGCAGCTTGCCTCTCATCACAGGCCAGTAGCTTGCCTCTCATCACAGGCCAGTAGCTTGCCTCTCATCACAGGCCAGTAGCTTGCCTCTCATCACAGGCCAGTAGCTTGCCTCTCATCACAGGCCAGTAGCTTGCCTCTCATCACAGGCCAGTTGCTTGCCTCTCATCACAGGCCAGTAGCTTGCCTCTCATCACAGGCCAGTAGCTTGCCTCTCATCACAGGCCAGTAGCTTGCCTCTCATCACAGGCCAGTAGCTTGCCTCTCATCACAGGCCAGTAGCTTGCCTCTCATTGGTGGAACATGACAGCTGGACCTCATTCTACACTAGCGCATCTAGCGGATTTCTGACACGCGGTGGCCCTCATTGACAAAAATTTCAAAATAAATCTTATCTCCTTATGATATTATTCTTCTGCACTAGTAAGGTACTTGCTACTTATCTAGTTAATGTTTAAATTTCCAAAAATTAAATTATTTTTGGATAATAATACCTTGCTCAGACTAAAAAAATTTTACAAGCTTTTATCTAGTTTCACCTGTTTTTCTGTCTATCTTTAATCAAATCTTGCAAGTTTGAGCATCCCTACTAATATTATAAATGCGAAAGTAACTCTGACTGTCTGTCTGTTACGCTTTCACGCTAAAACTACTGGACCGATTTAAATGAAATTTGGTAAAAAGTCTGGAGCCTGAGAAAGGACATAGGCTACTTTTTAACCGACTGCAAAAAAGGAGGAGTTCCACGCGGACGAAGTCGCGGGAAGAAGCTAGTTATCTATATACTAGCGGTCCCGGCAGACTTCGTCCCGCCCGGCAAAGAAATTAAAGAGAAATGTTAAGGGTGGACAACCTTTATCACTAAGGGGTATGAAAAATAGATATTGGCTGATTCTCAGACATAATTTCATGAGAATCGGTCAAGCCATTTCAGAGGAGTATGGGAATGAACATTGTGACACAAGAATTTTATATATAAGATTTTTTTTTGCTATGCTTCACAATTCATTGCAGTTTTCAAGATTTTAGCATACATAGGGACAGACAGACAGAGACATTCTTTTATATTGTGACTAGCTTCTGCCCGCGACTTCGTCCGCGTGAAACTCCTCTTTTGCAGTCGGTCAAAAAGTAGCCTATCTATGTCCTTTTGCAGGCTCCAGACTTTCTCTGTACCAAATTTCATTTAAATCGGTCCAGTAGTTTTAGCGTGAAAGCGTAACAGACAGACAGAGTTACTTTCGCATTTATAATATTAGTAGGGATAGTGATAATAAAGTTTCTAAAAATCGTTTTTTAAGCAAATAATCCTCCAAACAAATAGATAATATTAACTATTTACCCTAAACATTTAAATGCCAGACAAGTTCCAAGTACCTTCCCTATTTACCCTAACATCTAATCATCCCAAATCTCATGATTAGGATCTGTTTCAGGCAAATACTCCTTCTGCAATATCGGCTTAGGAGTAGTTAGGGCTCCGGCAGCCTTGCTCGGCACGCTTTCAGGAAAAATCGCCAGTCGGGAAGGACAGTTAGAGACGTGTGCCTTGATTTCGCTCTCCGGGAATCTGTGTGTGGCGTTGAAAGGACAAATTTGTAGTTCTGGGTATTTCTTCTGACATTTTACTATGTGAGCCTGGATACGGGAGCGAGGCACACGGTGCTTCGGCTCGTAGGGACAGGAGATGAATGGGTCATCCATTGCTGGAAATAAAATTAAAAAAACTCTTAAAAGGTATTATAGAGATACTAGCTGTGCCTGCGACTTAGTCCCTGTGGAATAGTAATTCTTCATAAGGCTTCATATTTTCCCCGTTTTTTACACATTTTCCACTGTTTCTTCGCTCCTATTGGTCACAGCGTGATGTTATATAGCCTAAAGCCTTCCTCGATAAATGGGGTATCCAACAAAAAAGATTTTTTGAATTCGAACCAGTAGTTCCTGAGATTAGTGCGTTCAAACAAACATACAAACAAACTTTTCAGCTTTATAATATTAGTATAGATGTACAACTTAACTAATTTTCATTATACATTAAATTTTACAATGTAGATACATGTGATTCTCTTTTATTTGATAACCCACTCGTATCTATACTAATATAATACAGAGGAAACGTTTGTTTGTTTGTATTGAATAGGCTCCAAAAAGACTGAACTGATTTGAAAAATTCTTTCAGTGTTAGGAAGCTACACTATTCGTGAATGGCATAGGCTAGGTATATTCAATTTTGAAAAAAATGAGAGGTCAGTGCCAAGCCAGAGCGAACCACTAGTTTATAGATATTTGGTTTTTCTATTTTTCGTATATCTTAATGAATGCTAAAGTATTGTTTATTTAACAGATCTGCTCATGTTAGAAAGATAAGACGGAAATTCTAAGAACGAAATATCTTTTCCTGTTATTGTAATTTTTAAGAGAAGTATAAACAACTGTGTCAGCAAATAATAAAAGTAGTTATAAAATTGCCGTAACAACATATCTACATACCTTCTAATTGAAATAAGGTTATTTTAGTTGTTTTACAGTTCGTTTTTGTCTATATTATTAAATAATGTAGCAAAAACCAGTTCCCGGCTGCTTTTCGGTAACAATAACAAAAGTTTCAAGTTTCAAGGAATGGAAAAGAATAGACAAAATAAAGTGCCTTTTTTAGAACCAACCATAGACTTTACAGAATTTATTGTAGTGTGGTCGTCATAATTATTTTCCGGTAATATTGATATTCTAACTCTATGTAATATTTTGATTGTACACATTTTTTCAAAACATTCGCATCTCTATCAATAAATCTATAGTCTATGCTAAAAATATGTTCTTAAACCACTCATTTTAATTAAATCTAAAACAAAACTCAACTAAACTAACGGCTATTATTAGGTTTTTAAATACATTCCATATCAGGATTTAATTTTATGAAAATAATGAAGAAATGCTATGTTTATTTGGTAAATACAAAATAGAATAAATTACAATTGGATTAAGGTTTTAGAACGGTACTTCAGCTGTCAGATTTTTGAATACACTGTATACGTCTTAACCAATTTGATTATTTTGTGTTATATTGTTTATTAAGTTTAAACTTGTTCCTTTATATATAAATGCGCTATGAACACAACAAATAAACGCAAAGACACAATGGAAGGCATGTCCCCAAATATTGTCACTGTTAAATCGTATAAACTTGATAGAACATTCTAACTTGAACATATTGTTGTTTTCAGATCAAAAAAATCCTAAACGGATAAAAACAGAATGTGTTTACGGTGATAAGTGTTATAGGAGAAATCCCGCACATCTTAGAGAGTTTAGTCATCCACATTGTAAGTAAATAAGGAATAGAGAACAACTTGAAATTGGAGAAATGTGGCCTTTCGTTTCATTATGTTTATCCTAGTTGAATGACAACATGTGAACTTAATTAAGACTTAATATCAAGTAGGAATGTAGTATCTGCTTGCTCTAGTGTGATTTTTTTGTTATTTATTAATATTTATTATGAAAACCGACTTAATTGAAAAACATATCCTAATTATATACTAATAATCATTAGTTCTCTATACTAATATTATAAAGAGGAAAAGTTTGTTTGTTGGTTTGTTTGGATTGAATATACTCTTAAACAACTGGACCATTTTGAAAAATTCTTTCACTGTTGGAAAGCTACACTATTCCCAAGTGACATAGACTATAAGGCCGGGGTGGGCCGCTAGTTACTCATAAACCTATGATCAATTATTTGACAACTTTGATTTTAAGAATATTTTTTTACAGTAGAGGCAATTATAGATGCTCACGCAGATGGTGAATACACAGTCCCTCCGCAGTATAATCTGCAGAGACAAATGATTCTGGAGCAGATCGGAATCATTGTTGAGAAACAACTGTATGTGCCCAAGAAGGACAACGTAATTCAAAGGTATAATTATTTATCAGCTTTAGAATGATATGGTATAATTTAATTAACATATTTTATTTTATTTGCTGACCTTTCAAAAATCACAACACTTTTTTAATATCACTTTAGCAGTTCGCACCTTCACCTTCAGATATACAGAAATGTTCCAAATTTTTTTTGGAACATTTATGTATATTTGGCTCATTTTTGGATTTTTTGACAATTGTGCCCTTGTGCCGCCGAAGGTGCGAGTAGACTATCGTCAGCTCAGTACTACGAATATGGGAACTGTAATGTCTTAAAAGGAATCCTGTGCAAAATTTGAAGTTTTTAACCCTTATTTTTATTATAGTTTACCCTTGATTTGATATCTTAGTCATTAGGTCAGCTTATATCTATACTAATGTAATAAAGAGGAATGGTTTGTTTGTTTGTTTGGATTTCTTTCGCTGTTGGGAAGCTATCACTATTCCTGAGTGACATACTTAGTCTATAGAATATTTTTTTTTAATTAAAAAATAGGGATATATAGTATACTAGCGGCCCCGGCAGACGTCGTCCTGCCCATACGATTGTTTCGTCAAAGATCTGTCAAAGTCTTCTAACTGTCACTTAATGAATAGTAATTCTTCATAAGGCTTCATATTTTCCCCGTTTTTTACACATTTTCCACTGTTTCTTCGCTCCTATTGGTCGCAGCGTGATGTTATATAGCCTAAAGCCTTCCTCGATAAATGGTCTATACAACAAAAAAAGAATTTTTGAATTCCAACCAGTAGTTCCTGAGATAAGCGCGTTCAAACAAACAAACAAACAAACATAGTATAACTATATATATATATATATATATATACATATATAGATAATGAAATATTTTTTATATGTTTGTTTCAGTACTGATATTGCCACAACCTCAACAACAAATTTGCCAGAAATACAAATCAATCAAAATGATGAATTATTAAAAACGAAAAACAGGGAGAAATCAAAATCGCCCACAAATAAAATGACAAGTGAACGAAGTAACGGAAATGATGAAAAGACATTACCCACCTCTGCGAAGTTGGTTAAAGACAAACCCACGAAAGATGTCTCACAAATGGCAGCAAAAGAAAAAGGTATTTAAATGCTAAGTAAGCTTTTATTTAACTTGCAATGTAAGTATGTGCGAGTGCAATCTTGCAATTTAATTTTGAAGCAGATATCTTTAACCGATTGAGCTGAAATGTACACACGTTCATTTTGACAATGCATGGTTAAATACTACCCTGTTCTAAAATCTATACTAATCTATACTAATATTATAAAGAGGAAAGGTTTATTTGTTCGTTTGGATTGAATAGGCTCCAAAATGACTGGACCGATTTGAAAAATTCTTGTACTGTTGGGAAGATACACTATTCCCGAGTGACATAGGCTATAAAAAAAAGGGATCCGTGCGAAGTCGGGGCGGACAGCTAGTTTACAATATAAATAAAACAAATTTGGGGCATTGCAAGATGTTATTACAGACGGACAGACAATGGGACAGGATGCATGACGAAAATTTCTGCATTCTGATCTTATCCAGACTCCAGAGGTTTTCAAATACGGGCCTGAAAATGACGCGAAATGGTTCCAGTAAAGGATGGTACGGCAGTGCTTCGCGCTCGACTTGGCGGGGGCACTGCCGTGCATTATAAGCTTGTAATTGTTTTTTTTTTAATTTTCAGACTCTGATTATAGGCCAATAGTGCCACCAACTCGTAGAGCGAGGGATTATTTGAAAGTGGTATTACCACAGGGAAATATGGCGGCGAAGCATATAGCCTCGGCCCCGTATCACATATTCTACACAACTATAGAAGACGCTAAGGAAACACATCATCAGGATTATTCCATCACCTTTTTAGGTAAGTCATCACCATTTATACAATAACTAGCGGTCCCGGCAGACTTCGTCCCGCCCGGTAAAGAAGCGCTGCATTAATCAATCGTTTTGACACTTGTCATTGTTGCGTTTTGTTATACTATTTTTAACAAATGAGCTATTTTTTTTTTACTGGATCGGGATGAAAAGTATCCTATGTCCTTTTCCTGACTATAAGCTACCTCCCCGCCAATTTTCAGCCAAATCAGTTCAGCCGTTCTCGAGTTATAAACGGGGTAACTAACACGACTTTCTTTTATATAGATAGATATATAGATTATAAAGAGGAATGGTTTGTTTGTTTCTTTGTAATCAATAGGCTCCAAAACGACTGGGCCAATTTGAAAAATTCCTTGACTGTTGGGAAGCTACATTCATCCTGAGTAGGCTATAGAATATTTTGAAAAAAAAAAAAAAAAAACAGGGATCCGTGCGAAACCGAGTGTTTTATAACCCCATTTCACCCCTTTTCACCCCCTTAGGGGGTCAAATATCAGATATAGTGACAGTGATATTGGTTGCAGAGATTTTAGACCCCAGTCTCGGAGAGTTGAAGTGCTCTCTGCAGATCAATTTCATGGTGGACGCCGGGTGGCTGCTGGGACAGTATTATTTTGCTGGATACAGGTAAAGTACTAATTTTTTGAAATTGTTAATCTATACTAATATTATAAAGCTGAAGAGTTTGTTTGTTTGTTTGTTTGTTTGTTTGAACGCGCTAATCTCAGGAAATACTGGTTCGAATTCAAAAAATATTTTTGTTGGATAGACCATTTATCGAGGAAGGCTTTAGGCTATATAACATCACGCTGCGACCAATAGGAGCGAAGAAACAGTGGAAAATGTGTAAAAAACGGGGAAAATATGAAGCCTTATGAAGAATTACTATTCCACGGGGACGAAGTCGCGGGCACAGCTAGTTTAACAATAAACTACGCTTGATTACATTAAAATGCTTTTATTAAACTTCAGCTTTATAATATTAGTATAGATACTCTAACCTCCATTTTTTATGCGTCAAAACCATAGATAAACCATTGTCGCGTTCCGAAACACAACAATATTATTAGTCTTCCAACAGTTTGTTTGTTTGTATTGAATAGGCTCCAAAACGACTGGACCGATTTGGAAATTCTTTCACAGTTGGGAAGCTACACTATTCCCGAGTGACAGACTATAGAATATTTTGATTTTTTTTTTAAATAAATTGGTTTTTTTAGTGAGAAAAAATTAACGATACTCTACGAAGAGGATTGCGGGGGGTACCTCAAGGACATTAACAAGAAGAAGCCGCAAGTGACGGCGCACCACGTCGCCATGCCCTCGCCCTTCGGGAAACATCACACGTACGTATTATTAAAAAAAAAAAAATCACCCCCTTTCACCCCAAGTTCACCCCCTAACTACTGACCCACTGACCCCTGTCAGGATACGAAAATTCCATATCAGTGCTTATGAATTTCGTCAAATGTTTGATAACCCCTTTTCACCCCTCTTCATCCTTATTCACCCCTTAGGGGGTCAGTTACAGTTGACTCATAGAAACCTTTACATTTCCAGTAAATTTAATTTAGTCTTTTGACATCTGGAGACCTTATACATCACCAGTACCTATTGTTATTTTTTATTTTTCTCCTATATTTTTTTTTTAAATGTAATTAGATTAAGTACATAATATTGTAATTTGTACATAATTTATTCTTAAGTGAAATTGTAATATTATTATATTGAAAAAATTATACCTCATTGAGTTTATTCTCGATTCTTCTCAAGAGGTTTTTTTTTTGCTGAATCGAAAAAGAATATTAATTTTAACGTTGACATTCACAAGTGCCTGTAAGAGCCTAGCCTGAATAAATGATTATTTGAGTTTGAGTTTGAGTGTTAGAGTTTATCTTAGTGCTCATGAATTTCGTGAAATGTTTAATAACTCTATTTCACCCCCTTATCACCCATTTTCACTACGTTGGCGTGTCTGTCTGTCTGTCTGTGTGTGCGTGTCTGTGCCTGTGGCATCGTAGCTCCCTAATCCATGAACCGATTTTGATTCTGTTTGTTTTGTTTGAAAGATGAATATGTCTTGAGTCTTAGTTATGTTTTTTAACCCCCGACGCAAAAACGACTGGGTGTTATAAGTTTGACGTGTCTGTCTGTCTGTCTGTCTGTGTGTGTGTGTGTGTGTGTGTGTGTGTGTGTGTGTGTGTGTGTGTGTGTGTGTGTGTGTGTGTGTGTGTGTGTGTGTGTGTGTGTGTGTGTGTGTGTGTGTGTGTGTGTGTGTGTGTGTGTGTGTGTGTGTGTGTGTGTGTGTGTGTGTGTGTGTGTGTGTGTGTGTGTGTGTGTGTGTGTGTCTGTGGCATCATAGCTCCCTAACGCTTGACGACATGACGTTTTCTTTGTAGAAATATTAATACTTAGGTGGTAACTAATATTAAGATAATAATTTCTGATGCCTTCGCGGTTATTACACATTGGAATGAAACAACTATTAACGGATTTAACTCTACGTGCTACGATTATGGAAACTGTAAAGAATCCGAAACGTCAGCTAATAAAATAAAATAAAAATACGCGAGTTAAATCCGTTAATAGTTGTTTCATTCCAATAATATTAAGATTTTATTATTGTTATACTTTTTAAAGGGTCTTTTAGTTTTTATGTCGGGGGTTTGTTAAATTTTTATTTTTTTTTTTTTTTGTTGATAGTAAAATGATGATACTCTGCTATGAAGACGGTTCCCTCCGCGTCGTGGTGTCGACTGCCAACCTCTATCCGGACGACTGGGAGAACAGAACGCAAGGGTGAGAATAAAAAGTTTTTTTAAATGGAAAATAGTTTTAATAATTTGTGATGCCTTCGCGGTTATTACACATTGGAATGAAACAACTTTATTGTTAATAATTTCTGATGCCTTCGCGGTTATTACACACTAGCGGCCCCGACAGACGTGGTCCTGCCCGTCCGATTGTTTCGTCAAAGATCTGTCAAAGTCTTCTGTCACTTCTTCATAAGGCTTCATATTTTACCCGTTTTTTACACATTTTCCACTGTTTCTTCGCTCCTATTGGTCGCAGCGTGATGTTATATAGCCTAAAGCCTTCCTCGATAAATGGTCTATCCAACAAAAAATATTTTTTCAATTCGAACCAGTAGTTCCTGAGATTAGCGCGTTCAAACAAACAAACAAACTCTTCAGCTTTATAATATTAGTATAGATTGGAATGAAACAACTATAGACGGATTTAACTCGCGTATTTTTATTTTATTGGCTGACGTTTCGCAGCCTTTACAGATTCCATAATCGTAGCACGACTGAGCTGACAATAGTCTTATGCTAAAGATTAATATAGCTTTGTAAACTACCTTATTTATTAAATTACAAAATTTAAGTTCTAGCCTGTTCTAAATTATAAAATACTAGCTTTCCGCCCCGGCTTCGCACGGATCCCTATTTTTTTCAAAATATTCTATAGCCTATGTTGCTCAGGGTGAACGTAGCTTCCCAACAGTGAAAGAATTATTAAAATCGGTCCAGTAGTTTTTGAGCCTATTCATTACAAACATACACACATACAAAAATGAAAACCTTTCCTCTTTATAATATATGTATAGATGTATAGATATAGAAAATACGCGAGTTAAATCCGTAAATAGTTGTTTAATTCCAATGTGTAATAACCGCGAAGGCATCACAAATTATTATATCTCGTCTCGTTTGTCTCTGACGCTACTCTCTCTGTCTCTGTCAGTCTCTGGCTGTCCCCCCGCTGCCCCCCCCTCCCCCCCACCGCGATGCCCCACCACGGCGAGTCGCCCACTCTCTTCAAGAAGTACCTGCTGAAGTATCTACACCACTACCAGATGCCGCAGATCGCTTGCTACGTGGAGAGAATTAAAAGATGCGATTTCTCGGATGTTAAGTGAGTATTTTTTTTTTTTTTTTGTTGGGATTTTTATCCCGGGTATCATGCATTTTATTTCTTTGTATCCGCCTTTTTTATAGCCCACTAGCTTCTGCCCGCGTGGAAGTCCTCCTTTTTTGCAGTCGGTTAAAACGTAGCCTTTGTCCTTTCTCAGGCTCCAGACTTTCTTTGTACCAAATTTCATTTAAATCGGTCCAGTAGTTTTAGCGTGAAAGCGTAACAGACAGACAGACAGAGTTACTTTCGCATTTATAATATTAGTTAGGATGTCACTCGGGAATAGTGTAGCTTCCCAATAGTGAAATACTTTTTTAAGGTTTGTTTGTTTGGGTATTGAAAAGACTCTTAAACGACTGGACGATTCGAAAAATTCTTTCACTGTTGGGAAGCTACACTATTCCCGAGTGACATAGGCGATAAAAAAAGGGGATCCGGGCGGAGCCGGAGCAAGGAGGTAGTTAATCATATTATTATAGTTTTTCGCTATTCCTGAAAAAAAAAAGCACTTTTTAAAATTAATCATGTTTAGATCTAAATGTAAGCTATATTTAGAATTGCTATTTAAATGATTAATTTAAATTGAGTAACACAATTTTTCTAGTCATCAAAATTGCTTACAATGATATTTTTGTACAAAGACAAGAGTAGAAAAATTTTTGACCCCAGTGGGATTCTTTATACATAAAAAAAAAAATACGCGTTGACTTGAGAACCTCCTCCGTTTTTTTCGTCGGTTGAAAATAGCGTTATAATTAAAAACTAATGGTATTGAACCAAGAATATCAATCGAATTTTGATTGATAGATCATCCCTACTAATATTATAAATGCGAAAGTAACTCTGTCTGTCTGTCTGTCTGTTACGCTTTCACTCTAAAACTACTGGACCGATTTAAATGAAATTTGGTACAAAGAAAGTCTGGAGCCTGAGAAAGGACATAGGCTACTTTTTGACCGACTGCAAAAAAGTAGGAGTTCCACGCGGACGAAGTCGCGGGCAGGAGCTAGTAATGTATAAAATATTGAGAAATAAATGAATCTGAATCAAACAAAGTTTTCCTCTTTATAATATTAGTATAGACTAATTCTTCCTAAACTCGCGCAGCGTGTTCCTAGTGACGTCATCGCCCGGCGGCCACTTCGACGCGGAGTGGGGCATGACTCGCGCCGCCTCCCTGCTGCGCTCGCACTGCGCCGTCCCGCGGGACAGCAGCCGCGGCTGGCCGCTACTGGCGCAGGCCAGCAGCCTGGGCAGCTATGGGAAGGACCCTAAGGTATGTTTGATAGTCTCTGTTTGTATGTATGTATGACAGGCAGGGTGTTTTTATGTGTCTGTCTGCCAATCTCTGTGTGTATGACTGCCAGTCTGTTTTGTCTGTCTGCCAGTCTCTGTTTGTATGTATGTATGACTGGCAGTGTGTTTGTGTCTGTCTGCCAGTCTGTTTGTATGTGTGTATGACTGGCAGTGTGTTTGTGTCTGTCTGCCAGTCCCTGTTTGTATGTATGTATGTATGACTGGCAGTGTGTTTTTATGTGTCTGTCTGCCAGTCTCTGTTTGTATGTCTGTATGACTAGCAGTGTGTTTGTTTGTATCTGGCTGCCTGGCTCTGACTGTATGACTGGCTGGATGGCTGACTGTGTGTCTGACAGTCTCTGTACGTATTACGTCTGTCTGCCTGTGTTTTTGTGTATGTCTGTATGACTAGCTTGATGGCTGGTTATATGTCTGTCTCTGTACTTACTATGCCTGTATGTCTGTCTGTATGTGTAGTCTGCCTGGATGGCTGTCTGTCTGCCTATCAGCCGGTATGTCTATTTGTTAGTCTGGCTGTGTGTCTGTCTGTCTTCCTATACAAGTAAATTCTATCAATTTTAACTTTGCTCCCCTTTTTTCATCCCCTTAGGGAAAGCCCTTCTTATCGGATGTCTAGGTCATACAAAAAACACACCCCCCTAGTTCCAGGTCTCTACGATCAGCGGTTTAGGCTGTTTATCCGTCTGTCAGTCAGGACAAAGCATTTTATATATATGAATAGATTTATAAAATGTTATATTTTCTGATGCCTTCGCGGTTATTACACATTGGAATGAAACAACTATTAACGGATTAAACTCGCGTATTTTTATTTTATTCGCTGAAGTTTCGGATTCTTTACAGTTTCCATAATCGTAGCACGACTGAGCTGAAAAGATCGCTAAAATGCTTATAAAATGTTTTTGTTCTCAGTTATGGCTGACCGGGGACTTCCTTCACAATTTCACGAAACAAAAAGAACAACCGCAGATGTTGACGCAGCCGCCGGAGCTGAAACTAATATATCCCTCATTAGGTAAGACATATTATCTATACCAATATTATAAAGAGGAAAGGTTTGTTTGTTTGTTTGGATTGAATAGGCTCCAAAACGGCTGGTCCGATTTGAAAAATTCTTTCACTGTTGGAAAGCTACACTATTCCCGAGTGACATACAGACAGGCTATAAACAAAAAGGATCCGGTGCGAAGCCGGGGCGGACAGCTAGTTTATTTATAAGCTACTAGCTGCTGCCTGCGACTTCGTCTGCTCACGATTATTACACCCGTTTTAACTTAGGGGGTGAATATTCATTCATAATTACAAATGGAAAAAATTTAAGTTTCTGACCCTTATAGTTTGGGCTGACATAATATATCAACGCAGGCGTTAATATAATATTATTATTATGTCAGTAATTAAGTCAGCTTCTCCTTTTATATAAAATTAATTATTATATTTTATATATATGTATGTATACATATGTACACATACATACATATATAATCTATTTGGTGATGTTCGGTTTCGGAGCCTTTACAGATTCCATAATCGTAGCACGACTGAGCTGACAATAGTCTTATGCTAAAGTCACTTTATCATAAGACTATTGTCAGCTCAGTCGTGCTACGATTATGGAAACTGTAAAAAATCCGAAACTACAGCAAATAAAATAAAATTACGCTAGTTAAATCAGTTTATAGTTGTTTTATACCAATATATAATAACCGCGAAGGCATCAGAAATGATTAAATTAATATATTATTATGTAAATTTTATTTAGATAACGTGAAACAGTCCCACGACGGTCTGCTGGGCGGCGGCTGCCTGCCCTACTCCGGGGAGGTGCACGCCAAGCAGCCCTGGCTCAACAACTACTTGTAGTGAGTTGCGACTTGCACCATATACCGCACACACACACATACACACAATAATCCGGACACACACACTAATGCGGACACACAAACACACACCCGACCGACCGATCGACACACACACACACTATTAAATTATGCAGACACACTAACACATATACACACACTATAATGCGGACACACAAACACACACACATTATAATGCGGACACACAAACACACACACACATTATAATGCGGACACACAAACACACACACATAAACACACGTATGACCGACCGTAACACACACACACACACCTACACACACCTACTCGCGCGGTCAAAATCGCGATCGCATCAGGCACACACACACACACACATATATGAACACATACATGCGCTCACGTTTTGGTTGGTACGTTACCCTAAAGATAGTCGATAAGTTTTAATATGACAATTGGATTTCTATACTAATAGTATAAAGAGGAAAGGTTTGTTTGTTTGTTTGTTTGGATTGAATAGGCTCCAGAACGGCTGGACGGATTTAAAAATTTCTTTCACTGTTGGGAAGCTACACTATTCCCGAGTGACATAGGCTATAAAAAAAGGGATCCGGGGCGGACAGCTAGTTATAGACAAAGGTACGGAACCCTTCGTGCGCGAGTCCGACTCGCACTTGGCCGGTATTTAAAGTTTAATAACACATTATTCTTTCAGCCAATGGAAGGCCCTTTCGTCTCACCGCAACCGCGCCATGCCGCATATTAAGAGTTATACCCGGGTATCCCCCGACAACAAGATGGCCGCCTTCTACCTGCTCACGTCTGCCAACATCAGCAAGGCGGCGTGGGGTTCCCTCAACAAGAGCAATGGCGCGTTGAGAATTATGAGCTATGAGGCTGGTGTGCTGTTTTTACCCAAGTTTGTGGTGAGTTTTTTGTTTGGGGGGCTGAGGCCCCCTTTTGCGAATTATAATACCAAATATACCAAATTTCATTTGAATCGGTCCAGTAGTTTTAGCGTGAAAGCGTAACAGACAGACAGACAGACAGACAGAGTTACTTTCGCATTTATAATATTAGTGGTGATGAGGCTGGTGTGCTGTTTTTGCCCAAGTTTGTGATGAGTTTTTTGTTTGGGGGGCTGAGGCCCCCTTTTGCGAATTATAATCGCGAAGGTATCAGAAATTATTATGGGGGAATTATGAGTTTTTTTTGTATGAGAAATATTAAAAAGGTGAGTTTTTGCCAAGGGGGCTGAGGCTCTTTTGAAAATGAGAAATAATTTTTACAATGTAAATGGCCGCCTTCTACCTGCTCACGTCTGCCAACATCAGCAAGGCGGCGTGGGGTTCCCTCAACAAGAGCAATGGCGCGTTGAGAATTATGAGCTATGAGGCTGGTGTACTGTTTTTACCTAAGTTTGTGGTGAGTTTTTTGTTTGGGGGGCTGAGGCCCCCTTTGAAAAATGGTACTAGTCAGTAGTTAAATTATCAAGGGGAGTTAGGCCCCATTTGAAAATAAAAATGGTGACTTTTGCATTGGGGGGTTGAGACCCCTTTGGAAACAAAAATGGGGGGCGTTAGGCTTTGAAATCACTAAAAAGCAAGCTAACCTATTATATTTTTGAAACCCCCATTATGCTTCAGTTCTGACAATGACCAAGAGAAAACCATAATTATTTTTGTAGTGAAAATTTCTTTAGCGGCGCTGAGCACTTTTTTTTGTATGGGTAAAAACTTTCAAACTCGCGCCAGGGTCACGTGATGCTGATCGAAAAAGCGTAAGATCGAGGGGAAGGGAGAGGAACTAGTATCTCCCACTCTTTCTACCGTGCCTGAGTGTGCTGCTCCGTTTAGGTGGCACAGGGCGCTTGCGCGAATGTCGTGTGTGTTTATGTACAGCGTGCCACGCGTATCCAAGGACGGTGACAAATTGTCATATTTGTGTACGATAGCGCAATAAATAAACATTGTATTCTACCTCATAAATGATAGTACTTTTGTATTTATAATTAAACACAACGTTCATATTGAAGTTTTCACTTCTGCCGGCACTCCCGGAGTGCTATTTTTTTTAATTTTGTTTTTTTTTTCCAGATAAATGAAGACTTTTTCCCCCTAGACCCCAAGGATCCGAGGCAGCTGGTGATTCCGTACGACATTCCCCCCACTAAATATACCAGTGATATGAGCCCCTGGGTGTCAGAATATTTGCGATAAATATTAATTATGAGTAAAAAACCTTTTTGAAAACAAGTCTTTACAAAAACAAAATCGGTTCATGCGTTAGGGAGCTATGATGCCACAGACACACACACACACACACAGACAGATAGACAAGCAAAAAAAATATGAAATTTTTTTTTTGGGTTTTTTTTTCAATCATTTAAATTGCTGTGTTTGAGCAAGGCTCAATTTTTTTTCTTTTTGTGATAAACTCGTTTGGTGTATTAAATATGATTATATATGAATTATGAAGTATAATTGTGGTTAAGATATATGTATGTAAGCGTTTTTAATTAAAAATTGTGATGAAAGCTAATCTTTAAAATATTATTTTAATAAATATTTTTCGAAATCGTTTTTTTATTTACCTATATATTGTTATCTACCGGGACCGCTGCTTGTCTATACTAATATTATAAAGAGGTAAGGTTTGTTTGTTTGGATTGAATAGGCACCAAAACGACTGAAAAATTATTTCACTGTTGGGAAGCTACACTATTCCCGAGTGACATAGCCGACATAGGCTATAAAAAAAAGGGATCCGTGCGAAGCCGGGACGGACAGCTAGTAATAATCCCTACTAATATTATAAATGCGAAAGTAACTCTGTCTGTCTGTCTGTTACGCTTTCACGCTAAAACTACTGGACCGATTTAAATGAAATTTGGTACAAAGAAAGTCTGGAGCCTGAGAAAGGACATAGGCTACCTTTTAACCGACTGCAAAAAAGGAGGAGTTCCACGCGGACGAAGTCGCGGGCAGAAGCTAGTAATATTATAAATGCGAAAGTAACTCTGTCTGTCGCACTTTCACAATAAAACTACTAAAACAATTTAAATGAAATTTTATACACAGATAGTCTAGAGCCTGAGAAAGGACATAGGCTACTTTTGATTGCGAAAAAAAGGTTGTAAGTACGAATTCCACGCGGGCGGAGCCGCGGGCAAGAGCTAGTATAAATCTTCCAGGCAGTTTCCTTTTTTTTGTCGCGACCTTGTGCTAAATATTTCAAAAGAAAAATGCGAATAAAATTACTTAAAACTGGGTATTTAGTTATCTATGTTTTGTGTCGAAGCGTTACAAACTTGCATAATATGGGTAATAGATCTAAAAGTACAGTAGCAAAGAAAACTGTTAAATTTTAATAATTAAAAAAGAAATCAAAAGCTATTTTTTTAAAGACTATAGTCAGCTCAGTCGTGCTACGATAATGGAAACTCTAAAGAATCCAAAATAAAAATACGCGAGTTAAATCCGTTAATAGTTGTTTCATTCCAATGTATAATAACCGCGAAGGCATCACTTTCACAGACTTTCACTGTTGGGAAGCTACGTTCACCCTGAGTAACATAGGCTATAGAATATTTTGAAAAAAATTAGGGCCCCCTGCGAAGCCGGGGCGAACCGCTAATCGCTACTAATCCCTACTAATATTATAAATGCGAAAGTAACTGTCTGTCGTGTCTGTCTGTTACGCTTTCACGCTAAAACTACTGGACCGATTTAAATGAAATTTGGCACAAAGAAAGCCTGAAGCCTGAGAAAGGACATAGGCTACTTTTTAACCGACTGCGTACAGGAGTAGTTCCACGCGGACGCAGTCGCGGGCAGAAGCTAGAAATAAGCAAGCAGCTTCATCGAGAATTGGCTAGTTTTTTACAGAATATTTTTAGTGGTATAGTACATTACGCACCAAGGCCAGTAAAATAAAAAATGTCTCAGATCACATGTAATTGTCGTCCGAGGCGAAGCCGAGCTTGAAAAAATGTGATCTGAGGCTTTTTGTTTTACTGGCCGAGGTCAGTATACTATTTTTCTGTTCGACGAAGCCAGAAAGCGGAAATTTCATTTAGCGAAGCGGCCACAAAGTTGGCGCTTTCTGGCCGGAGGACGGAAAAGTATATAACAGTTTTCGCTGCGACAGTGCAATAGCTAATTATCAGTAATGAGCGAATCAGGCTGTCTCGACCGCGATTCCGCTCCGGTGCGCGCGTTGCATTCCCGACTATTAATCAACTCTTACCATATTAGGTACCTATTTATAATACTTTTCAATTATAATAATAGTTTTACAAAATGCTTACTAATATTATAAACTAGCTTCTGCCCGCGACTTCGTCCGCGTGGAACTCCTTTTTTGCAGTCGGTTAAAAGTAGCCTATATCTTTTCAGGCTCCAGACTTTCTTTGTACCAAAATTTAATATAAATCGGTCCAGTAGTTTAAGCGTGAAAGCTTAACAGACAGATAGACAGAGTTACTTTCGCATTAGGGATTAGTAGGGTTGACTAGCGGTCCGCTCCGCGGCTTCGCTCGGAGCCCTAATTTTTACAAAATATAATATAGCCTATGTTACTCGGGAATCTAGTCGTTCGGAGCTTATTCAATCCAAACAAACAAACCTTTCCTTTTTATTGCATTACTAGCTGTCCGCTCCGGCTTCGCTCGGATCCATTTTTTTTATATCCTATGTCACTCGGGTATAGTGTAGCTTCCCAACAGTGAAAGAATTTTTGAAATCGGTTCATCGGTTCAGCCGTTCTGGAGCGTATTCAATCCAAACAAACAAACAAACCTTTCCTCTTTATAATACATATTAGTATAGTTTATAGAATATTCATAACACTTTTCAATTATAATAATAGTCTGTTTACAAAATAATATTATAAATGTGGATATTTGTAAGAATGTATGTTTGTTACTCTTTCTCGCAAAAATTACTAAATGTATTTTGATGAAACTACAATAATATAGCGTATAATTATATCATAATAACATATAGGTAAAATTTTATTGTGTATAGTATCTACTTATCGTGCGCAGACAAAGTCGCGGGCAGAAGCTAGTACGTTACATATAATACATACCGTCTCATATAATATTTTACTAAGTTTAACATTTTTTAAATTTACTTTATGTTAACAAAGCAAAATAAATAAAAAGTACATTTTAAAAAAAAAAACAATCCTTAGTAATTTTAGAATGTACCTACATGTGATCTTCTTTCATTTGATACCCCACTTGGATATACCTATTTGTGGACATTTAAAAAAAAATGGTTTTCCATCCCCCCTTGTTTTGGCTTAAGACGTCACACAGTTAACCAAACTTTATCATCCAAAATTAAGAAAATATTGCAAGTTAAAAAAAAGCTTTAAAATACTAAATCAAAATCCGTTGCGTAGTTTCAAAGCATAGCAACTTTGTTTTACACTATTAGTAAATTTAACATAGCATTAAGTCATACAGTATGATCGTAGTAGAAAAACTAGTTATGTTTTAGTTCATCGCCCATTGCTACACCACTGAAGCTATATATACTGTGTATTTCGTAACACTAACATTGTGTGTTTGTCTGTCACAGTGAACAGTGCATAATGAGGGTAGGTTGAAAAATGTGATTTTAATAATTTCTGATGCCTTCGCGGTTATTACACATTGGAACTTCACTTTAGCGTTAGACTATTGTCAGCTCAGTCGTGCTACGATTATGGAAACTGTAAAGAATCCGAAACGTCAGCTAATAAAATAAAATAAAAATACGCGAGTTAAATCCGTTAATAGTTGTTTAATTCCAAAATGTGATTTTAGTTATTTCACTACATAGTCTATTATATAAAATCAAGTCGGGTTTTCCTTCCTGACGCTATAACTCCAGAACGCACGAACCGATTTAAATGAAATTTGGTACAAACGATGTCTGGAGCCTGAGAAAGGACATAGGCTACTTTTTAACCGTCTACAAAAAAGGAATTCCACGCGGACGAAGTCGCGGGCAGAAGCTAGTAGGCTATAAAGAAAAGATGATCCGTGCGAAGCCGGGGCGGACAGCTAGTATATTATAAACGTGAAAGTTTGTAAGAATGTATGGGTGTTTGTTTGTTCTTTCACGCAAAAACTACTGAATGGATTTTGATGGAACTTTACAATAACATAGTTTACATATCAGAATAACTTATCCTAACTAATATTAAAAATGCGATAGTAACTCTGTCGTCTGTCTGTCTGTCTGTTACGCTTTCACGCTAAAACTACTGGACCGATTTAAATGAAATTTGGTACAAAGAAAGTCTGGAGCCTGAGAAAGGACATAGGCTACTTTTTAACCGACTGCAAAAAAGGAGTTCCACGCGGACGAAGTCGCGGGCAGAAGCTAGTAGGCTATATTTTATTACGATATTGTGTTTAATACTCATAGTGCGCAGACATTTTAAGGAATAATTTCTGATGCCTTCGCGGTTATTACACATTGGAATGAAACAACTATGAACGGATTTAACTCGCGTATTTTTATTTTATTTTATTAGCTGACGTTTCGGATTCTTTACAGTTTCCATAATCGTAGCACGACGCTTAGTAAATCACTTGAGCTCAGTCGTTTTCATTCCAATGTGTAATAACCGCGAAGGCATCAGAAATTATTAACTATAACGGATTTAACTCGCGTATTCTATTTTATTTAACTTTACAGTTCATAGTCTACCGCTCAAGTGATTTATACGTCAGCCAATAAAATACGCGAGTTAAATCCGTTTATAGTTGTTTCATTCCAATATATTATTAACAAGAAAATATAATAAATAATTATATTAACTAGCTTTTTCCCATGACTTCTGACCGCGAAAATGGTTCTAATAGGAATTTTTAAACGGATTAAATTTTAAAACATGTGTCAAATTAAAATGTGAATTAAATCAAAAGCACTAACTAGTATTAATATCAACTTTTAATCAAATCACCCCCAAAATAACAGTTTCTGAATTGTAGTGTGATTCGAGTGGGAGGGGCAAGTGGAGGTCATTGACTATTGATTCTAAATTGGATTAAAACAACTAGGCATTAACGGATTTAACTCGCGTATTTTTCACTAGCGGCCCCGGCAGACGTCGTCCTGCCCGTCCGATTGTTTCGTCAAAGATCTGTCAAAGTCTTCTGTCACTTCTTCATAAGGCTTTATATTTTCCCCGTTTTTTACACATTTTCCACTGTTTCTTCGCTCCTATTGGTCGCAGCGTGATGTTATATAGCCTAAAGCCTTCCTCGATAAATGGTCTATCCAACAAAAAAAGAATTTTTGAATTCGAACCAGTAGTTCCTGAGATTAGCGCGTTCAAAAAAACAAACAAACTCTTCAGCTTTATAATTAAGTATTAATTAAGTATAGAAGTATAGATTTTATTTTCTGAAACGTCAGAAAAGTTTCCTTACAGTTTCCATAATCGTAGCACGAATATGATGACAATTAATAGTCTAACACTAAGGGTAGCGTTAGTTAGTTTACCTATTGTTGTAATAACTTCTGGACAACATAAAAAAAGTGATTTAAAAAAAAAACTAAAAAGAAAAAAATAATCAGTAAGGACCGCCTGTGAAGTATAAAATAAAAATAAGCCTTTCGAATAAAAAAAAAAATTTTGGAAATCGGTCCAGCCGTCTTCGAGTAATTCGTGAACATACATAAAAAAAAAAAAAAAAAAAATCATCTCGACGAATTGATAACCTCCTCCTTTTTTGAAGTCGGTTAAAAATGAAGTAAATGTTATCTTGTTGCAGTGGATATGTTTCTGGTGCGTGATGGCGGCTGCGCGGGCGCAGGACGACGGCTTCTACGCGCCGCAGACGTTTAAACAACACGTCAGTATATTATTATTGAGGAATACTTATTTGCAACCCTGATCTTAGTATTAACTACGATCTATCAATCGAAATTCGATTGATATACTTGGTTCAATACCAATAGTTTTTAATTATAATGATATTTTTGTACAAAGACACTTATTTTGTCTCACATTAATTAGGTATTTCATTATAATTTCTGATGCCTTCGCGGTTATTACCTATACATTGGAATGAAACAACTATTAACGGATTTAACTCGCGTATTTGTATTCCATAATCGTAGCATGACTGAGCTGACAATAGTCTTATGCTAAAGGAATCTGTAAAGGCTCCGAAACGTCAGCCAATAAAAATAAAATACGCGAGTTAAATCCGTTAAAGTTATTTAATTCCAAGGTATTGTATTATTACAATTATGACTCTTCAGGGGGCCCAGACAAGGTGCCAACGTTCAACGTTAACGTTAAACGAAACGACCAAAATGTATAGGATTTGACATTTGTGACGTACGTGACAGTCGACTCACAGATATCAAATTCAAGACGATGACAAGTTAACGTTGAACGTTGGCACCATGTCTAGGCATTCTTTTCTTTGTCCTTTTTACTGCGAAATGACGTCACTTAGACGGGTTTTCGTTTGTATTTTTTTTTATTTACAAAGGATAAAAATCGTAATTGTATATTCGTACCTCTGGTTTTGATTGTTACGGATTTGATTTTCATATTTTTTTAATTAGAAAAAGTCTTATGTAAATATCTACTCCCAAACTAAGCAAAACTTGTACTATGGGTACTAGACGGATAAACATACATAAATATATACAAGACATTCAAGACTTAGGTACAGATGCCAGTGTTCATCACACTGACTGCCCCTAGCAGGATTCGAACCCGCAACTTCCGGTTTCGCAGTCAGGGCCTCTAACCACTAGACCAACAGGCCGTCATAGGTGAAATCGTACTATACTATACTAGCTTCTGCCCGCGACTTTGTCCGCGTGGAACTCCTCCTTTTTCGCAGTCGGTTAAAAAGTAGCCTATGTCTTTTCTCAGGCTCCAGACTTTCTTTGTGCCAATTTCATTCAAATCGTCCAGTAGTTTTAGCGTGAAAGCGTAACAGACAGACAGACAGACAGACAGACAGACAGACAGAGTTACTTTCGCATTTATAATATTAGTAGGGATTAAAGTGTAACGTGAACTGTCAGTTAAGTTAAATTTGCGACTTTACAACTTTGCCTAGGCAATGTTTAACCTTACCTGAGGTAAACATGGCGTTGAGGTAAGGTTAGCATAGCGTCGCTGGTTGGATTTTCTATACTAATATTATAAAGAGGAAAGGTTTGTTTGTTTGAATAGGCTCCAGAACGGCTGGACCGATTTCAAAAATTCTTTCACTGTTGGGAAGCTACATTATTCCCGAGTGACATAGGCTATAAAAAAAGATGATCCGTGTGAAGCCGGGGCGGACAGCTAGTATCTTATAACTCAACACTATACTTACCTCGGGCAAAGTTTTGGGTAACTTTGCCTGAGGGTAAGTATAGTGCTTAGGTAAGTAAGGTAAGGTAAGAACGGTGTCGCAGGTCGGGTCGCTCTTCCAGCCGATGCATCAGCCATGGAACAACGCTAAAGGAATGGGTAAAGTATGTTATTAGTCTATACTAATATAATAAAGAGGAAAGGTTTGTTTGTTTGTTTGGATTGAATAGGCTCCTGAACGGCTGGACTGATTTCAAAAATTATTTCACTGTTGGAAAGCTGCACTATTCCCGAGCGACATAGGCTATAAAAAAAAGTTGATCCGTGCAAAGCCGGGCGGACAGCTAGTGTAGTAAATAATGGTTAAGAAGACGTAATCTACTAAAGCATAATTAACAAAAATACAAATCAGGTTGGTTTTCTCACAAAACGAAGTACAAAGTACGTCGTGTCTTCTAGTGTACCTATGTATATATAATACTAGCTGGCCGCCCCGGCCTCGCACGGACCCTTTTTTTTTTTAATATTCTATAGCCTATGTCACTCAGGGTGAATGTAGCTTCCCAACAGTAATAGTACATTACGCACCAAGGCCAGTAAAATAAAAAATGTCTCAGATTACATGTAATTGTCGTCCGAGGCGAAGCCGGGGTTGACAAAAATGTGATCTGAAGCTTTTTATTTTACTGGCCGAGGTCAGTATACTATTTTTTTGTTCGACGAAGCCAGAAAGCGGCAATTTCATTTAGCGCAGCGGCCAGAAAGCTGGCGCTTTCCGGCCGGAGGACAGAAAAAGAATTTTTCATATCGGTCCATCCGTCAGCCAACAAACAAACTTTTCCTCTTTATAATATTAGTATAGATAATACTAGCGGTCCGCCCCGGCTCCACGCGGTTCCCTATTTGACTAAATCATCGTTTTCTTTGCAGTTGGAATCCTACCAGAAGGGACTCTTCACGCCGGCGAGGAACGACGTGGATCCGCAAGCCACGCAGAGCTGGCGCCCGCCCGCCCCCGTTCAGGAGCCCTGGCGAGGTGAGATACAACTTTGCCTGTAATCAACTAACTTTGCCTGCAGTCAGCTAAGTTTGCCTGCAGTCAGCTAAGTTTGCCTAAAGTCAGCTAACTTGTCTGCAGTCAGCTAAGTTTGTCTAAAGTCAGCTAACTTGTCTGCGGTCAGCTAAGTTTGCCACAGTCAGCTAATTTTGCCTGCAGTCAGCTAACTTTGCCTGCAGTCAGCTAAGTTTGCCTCTAGTCAACTTTGCCTGTAGTCAGCTAACTTGTCTGCAGTCCGCTAACTTGTCTGCAGTCAACTAACTTTGCCTGTAGTCAACTTAGCCTGTAGTCAGCTAACTTTGCCTGCAGTCAACTAACTTTGCCTGCAGTCAACTAACTTTGCCTGCAGTCAGATAGCTTTGTCTGCAGTCAGCTAACTTTGCCTGCAGTCAGCTAACTTTGCCTGTAGTCAGCTAACTTTGTCTGAAGTCAGCTTTGTCTGCAGGTACACTGCAACGAAACTAAAAACCTTTATAATTTTTCAATGCACACGTGATCCTCTTTCATTTGATACCCCACTCGAGTATATTTGCAGACATTTGATTTTTTACCCCAACTTGTACCCCACTTAATATGATTTTATAATCACGTCATACAGTTAACCATGCATTGTCATTCAAACTGCGTGCCTAAGTACAATTTTATAAGATCTCCTTAACAAGCAGGAGTTATACATCTATACTAATATTATAAAGAGGAAAGGTTTGTTTGTTTGTTTGGATTGAATAGGCTCCAGAACGGCTGAACCGATTTTAAAAATTCTTTCACTGTTGGGCAGCTACACTATTCCCGAGTGACATAGGCTGTAAAAAAAGATGATCCATGCGAAGCCGGGGCGGACAGCCAGTTGTTATATAAGTGTATTTTTTTTTTCAGGGTCCCCCCTCGCCCCCCAGGCCCCGCTGCAGCCGATCCCCCCCTCCGAGCCGTGGCGGCCGCCGTATCAGATGACCAAGGAACAGAAAGCCGCCATCTTGCATCACAAGCAAGCGCTCACATCCGGTATGTTGACGTCACTACCTCCTGTTACTAATTATTATAAACTAGCTTCTGCCCGCGACTTCGTCTGCGTGGAACTCCTCCTTTTTTGCAGCCGGTTAAAAAGTAGCCTATGTCCTTTCTCAGGCTCCAGACTTTCTTTGTACCAAATTTCATTTAAATCGGTCCAGTAGTTTTAGCGTGAAAGCGTAACAGACAGACAGACAGAGTTACTTTCACATTTATAATATTAGTAGGGATGAAAAAGTAACTATGTCCGTGTCGTTTTCACGCTAAAACTACAGAAGCGATTTAGATGAAATTTGGTGCATAGATAATTTAGAACTTGAGAAAGGACATAAGCAATTTTGCGAAAAAAGGGTTTTAAGGGGGGGGGGGGTGAAGTTATGTGTGGAATTTCACGCGGACGGAGTCGCGGGCAAAAGTTAGTAGGCACTATATAATTTGTAACGCCTTTAAATGCACTACTATATTCGGTCTTGTATTTATACTAGCTTCTGCCAGCGACTTCGTCCGCGTGGAATAGTTATTTTCCCCGTTTTTGAACACATTTTCCACTGTTTCTTATCTCCTATTGGTCGCAGCGTGACGTTATATCGCGCAGCGTTCAAACAAACAAACAAACTCTTCAGATTTATAATATTAGTATAGATTCGCTTGAAAATAATAAAAGTACAAAACCGAATATAGTACTTAGTGGAAAATTTCATCTATTGTGACGCCCATAGTGTAATTGGACGCATGATGCCGCGCGTAAAGGCTAAGGTGGATTTATGTCCCACTGGGGTCACGTTATATTCTACTCTTTTCTCTTTTCTACATTAGAATTATATAAGCTTATTTGAATTATTTTTTTTCAACCGACGAAAAAAACGGAGGAGGTTCTCAATTCGACGCGTATATTTTTTTTTTTTTTTATTTTTTTTTTTATGTATGACGTGGCACCAACTTCAAAAATATCAGACATTACAACCAAAATAATAGTCGTTATAAAAGACAAAATTGTTATTTTTCTCTTTTCAGTGCACTATTGTTTTTTTTGCCTTTTAGTTTTTTTTCGGCAGTTAAATTTTTTTATTAAAAAGTTATTATTGTTTCAGAGGGTGCATTTAGGTTTGAATATGCGTCTGACAACGGTCTGGCGGCTGGCGAGGTCATCGAACCCGACGGCTCGCGCGTGGGTGCCTACCAATACAAGGACCCGAGCGGACAGCTGGTGAAGCTAAAGTACCGCGCGGGGAAAGATGGTTTTCAGGTATTCAAATATTTGCTTTTATTTAACTACTAGCGGCCCCGGCAGACGTCGTCCTGCCCGTCCGATTGTTTCGTCAAAGATCTGTCAAAGTCTTCTAACTGTCACTTCTTCATAAGGCTTCATATTTTCCCCGTTTTTTACACATTTTCCACTGTTTCTTCGCTCCTATTGGTCGCAGCGTGATGTTATATAGCCTAAAGCCTTCCTCGATAAATGGTCTATCCAACAAAAAAAGAATTTTTGAATTCGAACCAGTAGTTCCTGAGATTAGCGCGTTCAAACAAACAAACAAACAAACTCTTCAGCTTTACAATATTAGTATAGATGTACCTAAGTATGTGCGAGTGGAGTCATCTCAATTTTGGAGTATCTTTAACATAATTGATTTAGCTAAAATCTTCTACACACGTTCAGTTTGGATGACAATGCATGGTTAACTGTGTGACGTTATTCTAAATCCAACATGGCGGCATAGCGATGATGGTGAACCAATTGCTTTTTTTAAATCAACGAATTTGATATTATTTTGTCCATTAAAAATATTAAAAATAATTTCTGATGCCTTCACGGTTATTACACATTGGAATGAAACAACTATAGACGGATTTAACTCGCGTATCTTACTTTAAAATATTGGCTGACGTTTCGGAGCCTTTACAGATTCCATAATCGTGGCTCGACTGAGCTGACAATAGTCTTATGCTATAGTGATTGATATACCTAGGTAGTTTAATTATCATTATTTTTTACAGATTTTAGAAGGCAGTCATTTACCTAAAAGTCCAGAGCCGGTCGCGCCTGCTACAGGTGGTAAGTAAATATTAGCGGTATTCCAAATTTATATATCTACACTGATTAAAGAGGAAAGATTAGGCTCCAAAAAGTCTGGACTATTAAAATTTGTAAAATTCTTTCACTGTTGAAAAGCTACATTATTCCCTAGTGACATAGGCTATATTATATTTTGAAAAAGAAATTAGGGACTTAAATTAATTATATCGCTCGAATTTCTATTGATACACTGTAAAAAATATATTATTATACATCTTTGTTGGATATAAAGAATAAGCATAATGACCTTTTTTCCTTCATTATTTTTGTCATTCGTATCCTTGAGGCGTAGACAAGGTGCAAACGTTCAACGTTAAAGTTAAAGTTAAACGAGAGCGAAGAAGAGCATTAGAAATTATTATATATTTTTTTTTGATTACAGACCAGCACTACCAACAAGCCTATGCGCAACAGAGACAGCAATATGATCTGCAGCAGCAGTACAACCAGCAAAGACCAGAACAGAGCTGGGAACAGAACAAGGTGAGCTTGGCTTTTACACTGCCGCGGATTTAACTCGCGTATTTTATTTTAACCGACGAAAAAACGGAGAAGGTTCTCAAGTTGATGCGTATATATAGTTACTAGCGGCCCCGGCAGACGTCGTCCTGCCCGTCCGATTGTTTCGTCAAAGATCTGTCAAATTCTTCTAACTGTCACTTAATGAATAGTAATTCTTCATAAGGCTTCATATTTTCCCCGTTTTTTACACATTTTCCACTGTTTCTTCGCTCCTATTGGTCGCAGCGTGATGTTATATAGCCTAAAGCCTTCCTCGATAAATGGTCTATCCAACAAAAAAAGAATTTTTGAATTCGAACCAGTAGTTCCTGAGATTAGCGCGTTCAAACAAACAAACAAACTTTTCAGCTTTATAATATTAGTATAGATAAAGCTAGGTAATTTATATAAGTTACAGCTACAGAAAATGATAAAATAGTTAATTACTTTTTAATAAAAAAAATTAACCGCCGAAAAAACTGAAAACAATAGCGCACCGAAAAGAAAAAAAGTTGCCATTTAGTTTTTTTCGGCGGTTAAATGTTCTTATTAAAAAGTTATTGTAATATTATGTAGCTTGGGTTCTTTTCAACCGACAAAAAAAACGGAGGAGGTTCTCAATTCGACTCGTATATATATATATATATATATATATATATATATATATATATATATATATATAATAATAATATATATTTTACAGGGTTTGGAAGGGGGTCAAAAAGCTTCAGCGGCGCAGTACTACCCTCAAAGCTGGAGGGCCCAGGGTCAGGAGGATGATGGACAGGTACCCAAAATAATATTTAATTTATTTTTCAACCCCCCGACGGAAAAACGACGGGGTTAAGTTTGACGTGTCTGTGGTCTCTTTTAGCTTCCAAACGGATGGACCGATTTTGATTTTGTTTTTTTTATTTGAAAGATAATTTAATTATTTTCAGTATCGAGAGAATGAGGTGGAAAGTGCCCAAAATAGAGGACCGCATAGTTTTGGAGAGGGTTACGAGTTTTCATTCCAGGGATAAATAATTAGGTATAATTGTATATTTTATTATATTCAATAAATATTGTGATTTTTTTTATTGTGTGTACCGATGTTTTATTTTAATTTAGGATTTTAATAAAAACCAATTGTCTACAAAACCCGAATGGGGTATCAAATGAAAGAGATTATTTTTAAAAAGGTGTTTGACTTTAAATCTTATCTTAAATATAGTCGCAGATAAAGTCAGGGCAGATGCTAGTTAAATAAAACAATTGTTTAGTTCATATACCCACATTTTATTTTATTAAAACATCCCAACACATTCAAAATAGGTGCTTAGCCAATAAATATTTTTTCTGCACTACAAAACTTTTACATATATGTTATTCAGATATAATTACTTACTTACATACTATTATTATGTATGTTGTTTTCATATAACGCAATTGGTTTGAAAATTATATCAATTGGTATACTTCAAAACTTTCTTATATTTCAGTGGTGTACATATAAATATTTAATGGTTTTTTAACTTAAAGGTTGACTGGCACAGAATACTTTATGGCATTAAGTCCGACTCTTGTACACATTAACTAAGTTTTCTACGATCACTGATTGTAATTCATAACGCCTTGATTCTTATCAATCCAATTCAATTGAGCTTATTTAAAGTTTAACAATTGTCTTTAAACCAATTAAATTGAATTAATTTGGAGGGTATCTAGGTGTTCCGCAACTCGTAATGAAGTAAATTGAATTGGCTTCAAACCAATTCAATTTACTTCATTTGAAGACTACGAAACATTTCTAAACGCTTCGATTCGCTTCAAACCAATTCAATTGAGTTCATTTGAAGATCATCGAAGTATATCTAAACACTTAATATTTCGATTCGCGTCGAACCAATTCAATTGAATTTTATGCCAGAGGGAGTGTTGTAGCGTCTTGAAACATACCAATTGGAATTGAGTTAAAACCAATTGCGTCAATATAAGGGCGGGACAGGACTAGATGTATACGCGATATTTATTAATAAAACTTATATTAAAATAATAATAGGCACAATAAACTAATAGTACTTATTATTAAAATTATTATCACAATTTATTTGAAATAATAATCAGATAAGGGGTTTATTTCTGCTAATGATTAAAAATATAGAATTACTATTTTTACTAAAAAAATATAAAAAAAAATTTTGGAAGCAAATTTTTTGAGATATTTAATAATCCTAAAAGCCTGTAAATATTATTAAATTACGATTATTTTTTTTCAAAAGCTTCAAAATATCACTAAAACTATCACATACATTTTATATGTCTAGTAAGATATAGTGATAGTAAAACGTTACTACTTATTAAAATATATGATATATTTTCATATAGAATAGGAAATCGAAATATTTTACAAAGTTTTTTTCATTTTATTACTAACATACACATTTTAGCTCTTCGCTCTTGTACTAATATTATTTATTATTCTAAGGATAAATGTTTTTTTTTATTAAATCTTAAAAAAAAAATGCAAATTTGTTAAAAAATATTAATTACTATTTTTTTTTATATTAAGTATGTATTGTCCTCAAATATGAATGATTTTTATTTAAATTTAATTATTATAGATGATTGATGATGATTGAATATGACATTTAAACAAAATTAATTAAAAAAAAAATGTTCATGAAAAACATTTTTTAACAAAAAAATATTTGATAGTAAATCACAAAATAATGATTTGATGGTACTTAAATAAAAAAAATACAAAAAAAAAAACCCTACTTTAAAATAAAAAATATAGAAAATTGTGAAGTAAAAAAAATAAAAATATGTCTTTTCTTATGAAGTTGATTAAAAATATAAAGAAATGTGGTGATGCTATATCCTAACTAATGCATGCAGACATATAATATATAAATATTCTAACACTGGAAGATTACGTGATTATATATTTTCGCATAGCATATTAATATTTGGAAATATTAACCAATACACAAATAAGAAAAAACAGTTAAAAAAATAGAACAATTTGTTTTAAAATATATTTAATTATACATATTTTTATTTAAAAAAATATGTGATGTGAACTCATTTTAATTTAAAAATAATATACCTACACTTGATATATTTTTTTACAAAAATGCATAATATTTTGACAATATTTTTTAAATAAAACCATCTGTGCAGCCATACACAGATAGTTTCACATTTATACATAAATAAATATGAATTAAAAAAAAATATTATAAAAAAAATAAGAAGGCGTGATCAACAAATATTTTTATTTAACTATTGCAGACTAAAATTTTACGAAATGAATATTTAATCATCAATTCAATTATTCAATTAAAATAAATAATTTATTTATTGCAAAATATTATACATTTTTACTTTCCAGAATAATTATTATATTGTCTAAATTATCTACTGCACGACACAAATTCCATTATATTTTATTATATACGCATAATATTATAATTAATATTTGGAACCCGAAATATGTTAGGAAACAGTAAATTAAATGAATAAAAAAAAAAAGTTTTACACGGAGCCATCTTGTATTCTAAACGATATTTTCAAATTTTGAATTAATTATTTCATAATTTATCATTATTGAATATATGTGTTATATTTTTCACTGAATACTGATTTGGTAGTATCTACTTTTTATAATTCAAATTCTGAAAATGATTTGTACTAAAAAATATTTTCACAAATTTTATTTCTATTTTTTTTGTAAATATTTTTACTAGTAAGTACCTAATAACTACGATA
The DNA here is from genome assembly GCA_038024825.1 of Polylopha cassiicola. Lineage (NCBI taxonomy): Eukaryota > Metazoa > Arthropoda > Insecta > Lepidoptera > Tortricidae > Polylopha > Polylopha cassiicola. Next base: position 3,879,955 of record CP149065.1, on the reverse strand, counting down.
CATGATTATTACATATTTTTTATATTACTATAATCATTCATTTTTGATGACAATTTCAAACAAAACAAAAGTCATACATTTTTTAATTAAAAAAGCTTATTGCATGTTTTTTATATACAAATATCTAATTGTAAGCTCAAAATATATCACACAAAATTAAATTTCTACTTTTTGGTCCGACGCCCGAATAAATTTTTCAAAATTTTTGTAAAATTAAATGTTGTGCAATATTTAACACGTGGTTTAAAAAGAAATTTTATTGTCGTTTATTTTTAAAAAGCATTTATTGTCTAAGAATAAAGGTTATATTGTCTTCTTAATATTAAAAAGTTTGGTACTTATATATTTTATTAAAATAAAAAAAAATATACCTGAAATATTTTATAAGTCAAAACATCAATTACTTAGATAAAAAAAAAAATTAGTTTGACTTAAAAAAATATGAATAACTTTTTCAACAGGTCACGGCCTAAATATTTATTGTCTAAAAAACTTATATTTTCGATTAAATATCATAAACATTATTAAATCCAATAAACAATATTGTCGTAGTCACATATGCAAAATCATTATATTAAAATTACATATGTGTACATTTTGAAGCGGAATTTCGAAAATAACCAAACACATCGATACACACCTATGTACAACATATATGTGAAATACAGGTATACCTAGATATGTTTTTAATATATTTCGCCTAAAACAGACACCCTGACTAAACGGCTATGTGTATATAGATATAGCGATATATACCAATAGGTACTTACAGCAAGAAAAAAAAATTGGTCAAGACTACATTTCAACATACAAGAAATTACTATATTTGGGCAATATAGACAACACACTCTTAATTACCTATATATTATTACATATATATATTTATATATATTTTAATATCAGCAAACACTCCTTAGACGCCTCAAGTATAATAAAATATATAAAAGCAAACCCCTTTTAAGAATTAAATAAAAATATACAAACTTTGGCACAATAATTCTTTCCATAGCTCGAAAGTAAGGTGATAAAATGGCCGACTTACAAGATGGTTGACTATTCAAAATGGCGGGCGTTATTCTTCTTCCTCGTTCTGGTAGCTTACGTAGCGCACCGATGACTTGTCGCTTATTATCAGGCTCTGAAATAATAAAAGATTAACCTAAAAAAACCTTTTAAGAACAACGTGATTTTTTTTAATTTTATACCCCACTCGGATATATTTGTAGACATTTCGTTTTCTACTTCAGTTTGTAACTCAATTTTGAAGCAGATATCTTTGACCGATTGAGCTGATATTTTGTACACACGTTCAGTTTGAATGACAGTTCACTGTGTAACATCATTTTAAAACTAAATTAAGGGGGGAGAGTTCCAAATACTCCCCAATGACCACCCCCAGGCCGGGGTGTGTAAAATGCATGGTTAACTGTGTGACATAATTCTTAAGAGGTGGGGAGGAGGAGAGTTCCACAACCCCCCTAATGGTCACCGCAAGCCTTCAAGCATTTTCAGACAAAAAAGGTTAGCAGGTGTAACTGACCTGCTTCTCATCCCTGGCTGGTGGTGATCGAAGCAGCAGCAGGAACGGAGCATACGCGAAGTTCAGAACAGCTATCAGCACCAGCATCCACTCGAAGCCGATGCTGTTCACCAGGGTCCCGGAGAATGCAGGACCTGGAGAAATTAATAAAAATGTTAAATATTTATTGATATAATAACTTAACAACTTTTCGTTCATTGTGCAATGTCAGTTCATCATTCCATCTATCGATTACTTCACCAGTCCATCTATCTTTCATTTCATCAGACCATATTTCTAGCAGTTCATCATTCAATCTATCCATTAGTTCATCATTCCATCGTCGATCATTTCATCAGTCCATCTATCTTTCATTTTATCAGGCCATATTTCTAGCAGTTCATCATTCCATCTACCTACATTCAACATTCTACCAGACCATCTATAGCTGTCTATCATTTCGCCAGACCATCTATAGCTGTCTATCATTTCACCAGACCATCTATCTAGCAGTTCATCATACAATCTACCAATTGAAAATGAAAAATGAAAAAATAGTCTTTTACGCACCTAGACCAGTAAAATAAAAAATTCTCAGATCACATGCAATTGTCGTCCGAGGCGAAGCCGAGGTTGACAAAAATGTGATCTGAGGCTTTTTTATTTTACTGGCCGAGGTCAGTATACTATTTTTCTGTTCGACGAAGCCAGGAAGCGGCAATTTCATTTAGCGCAGCGGCCAGAAAGTTGGCGCTTTCCGGCCGGAGGACAGAAAAAAACATTTTTACTACCTAAATTATAGCTAATTAAAAATTAAAGTAGAATAAAGTTTAGCGTAAAATATGTGTGTGTGTGCGTGCGTGCGTGTGTGTGTGTATTATCCCTTAAAACTTACCAACAGCATATCCCATGCAGAACGCAGTGTCGCCGATGGCATACACAGAGCCGTACACGGCCGCGTGTCTGATGTCCACCAGGAATCCTAGCTCCGGCATCATGGAGGAGTCTACCATGCCGATAGCGAAGCCGAGGCCGGCGTTGGGTATGATCAGGTGCTCCAGCTTCCGGGCCATTGGTATCTGGAGAGAATTGAAAAATAAAAAATCTATCCTAATATTATAAAGCTGAAGAGTTTGTTTGTTTGAACGCGCTAATCTCAGGAACTGCTGTTCGAATTCAAAAAATCTTTTTTTGTTGGATAGACCATTTATCGAGGAAGGCTTTAGGCTATAACATCACGCTGCGACCAATAGGAGCGAAGAAACAGCGGAAAATGTGTAAAAAACGGGGAAAATATGAAGCCTTATGAAGAAGTGACAGAAGACTTTGACAGATCTTTGACGAAACAATCGGACGGGCAGGACGACGTCTGCCGGGATCGCTAGTGTGTAATAATTTCTGATGCCTTCGCGGTTATGATACACTAGCTTCTGCCCGCGACTTCGTCCGCGTGAAACTCTTTTTGCAGTCGGTTAAAAAGTAGCCTATGCCCTTTCTCAGGCTCCAGACTTTGAAAGCAAATTACATTTAAATCGGTCTAGTAGTTTTAGCGTGAAAGCGTAACAGACAGACAGAGTTACTTTCGCATTTATAATATTAGTTAGGATTGGAATGAAACAACTAACGGATTTAACTCACTCGCTAACTAGGAGTTCACTTTAGCATAAGACTATTGTCAGCTCAGTCGTGCTACGATTATGGTAACTGAAAAGCTCCGAAACGTCAGCCAATAAAATACACTACGCGAGTTAGGTCCGTGAAATTTGAAAGCTATAAAAATAATTTCTGATGCCTTCGCGGTTATTATACATTAGAATGAAATTGTAAACGGATTTAACTCTCTTATTTCTGGACTTTAGCTTTAGACTATTGTCAGCTCAATCGTGCTACGATTATGGAATCTGTAAAGGCTCCGAAACGTCAGCCAATAGAATAAAATACGCGTGTTAAATCCGTTTAAAGTTGTTTCATTCCAATGTGTAACCGCGAAGGCATCAGAAATTAGAATATTAAGTTGTTATTAATATTCTTTTCTGTCCTACGGCCGGAAAGCGCCAACTTTCTGGCCGCTGCGCTAAATGAAGTTGCCGCTTTCTGGCTTCGTCGAACAGAAAAATAGTATACTGACCTCGGCCAGTAAATAAAAAAGCCTCAGATCACATTTTTGTCAACCTCCGCTTCGCCTCGGACGACAATTACATGTGATCTGAGACAATTTTATTTTACTGGCCTCGGTGCGTAATGTACTATTTTAGAGTGCTTAAGAATTGTTTATTATGTCATCTTACCAGAATGAGACAGAGTCCGATGATGATGAGGCCGGAGCAAGCAGCCAGCCAGCGACCCATCCTGTGACCGAGGGGCCCGAAAAGGTTCGTCCCTGAAAACAAAATACAGTTATAACCCTGTCATACAATCATACACAGGTATGGTAAGTAGAGGAGTAATAGCGTAGGGAAGCATTAAGATTTTTTTTGTAAATTTATCCCCTAAAAACGGGGGTTCAAAGTTATAAAGCTTTGCTAATTTTGAAGTTATTCGAATGAAATTCTGTATGAAAATTCTTCATAGAAAGTCATGAAATATGTCAAATATTTTAGAAAATTCACCCCCTATTAGGGAGTGAAATGGGAGTGGTTAACGTGCGCAGACGAGGCCGCGGGCACAAGCTAGTACTATACATTAAAGACCCCAAGCTGCGACCCCTTCTATACTTGATTATAATAAACTAGCTTCTGCCCGCGACTTCGTCCGCGTGGAACTCCTCCTTTTTTGCAGTCGGTTAAAAAGTAGCCTATGTCCTTTCTCGGGCTCCAGGCTTACTTTGTACCAAATTTCATTTAAATCGACCAGTAGTTTTAGCGCGAAAGCGTAACAGACAGACAGACAGAGTTACTTTCGCATTTATAATATTAGTAGGGAAGTAGGAACTAGCGGTACTAGCGGCCCCGACAGACGTCGTCCTGCCCGTCCGATTGTTTCGTCAAAGATCTGTCAAAGTCTTCTGTCACTTACCGTCAATCACTTTGTATATGGGAGTATAGAAAGATGTTGATTTTACACATGTTCAAGATGTTTTTTAAATTTCCTCTACTTACAAACCTTCCCTGGACTTCCACGAATAATTCAAGACCGAAATTAGCCAAATCGGTTAGTGCGTTCTGAAGTTATAGCGTCAGGAAGGAAAACTTCGTACCGCCCTATAATCAATTTTTGAAGTAAAAACTTCTTCAGTGGCGCTGAGCACTTTTTTGTATGGGTAATAACTTTCAAACTCGCGTCAGGGTCACGTGATGCTGATCGAAAATGCGTAAGATGGGGCAGGGAGAGGAACTACTAGGAGAGGAACTCTTTCTACCGTGCCTGAGTGTGCTGCTCCGTTTAGGTGGCACAGGGCGCTTGCGCGAATGTCGTGTGTGTTTATGTACAGCGTGCCACGCGTATCCAAGGATGGTGACAAATTGTCATATTTGTGTACGATAGCGCAATAAATAAACATTGTATTCTACCTCATAAATGATAGTACTTTTGTACTTATAATTAAACACAACGTTCATATTGAAGTTTTCACTTCTGCCGGCACTCCCGGAGTGCTATTTTATTTGCTTATATGGAATGCACGCCCTTGATAATACTCACCAATAAGATAGCAGATGCTGGCGGGTAGAAAGGCGACCCCCTGCTGCCAGCGACTCGCTTGCATTGTATCCACCATCCAGATCGGCAAGCTAGGCTCCAACATAGCAATACCCACGTTTGCAAACGTTATTGCACCTGGAAATAAACATACTCACTACTAATTTCTTTATTTGCATTCTATAAATAATAGTTTTAAAATACATTACGCACCGAGGCCAGTAAAATAAAAAATGTCTCAGGTCACGTGTAATTGTCGTCCGAGGCGAAGCCGAGGTTGACAAAAATGTGATCTGAGGCTTTTTTATTTTACTGGCCGAGGTCAGTATACTATTTTTCTGTTCGACGAAGCCAGAAAGCGGCAACTTCATTTAGCGCAGCGGCCAGAAAGTTGGTGCTTTCTGGCCGGAGGACAGAACATATTCAATACAAACAAACAAACCAAATCTTTTATTATTCCCGAGTGACATAGGCTATAGAACATTTTAAAAACAACTAGGGATCCGTGCGAAGCCGGAGCGAGCCGCTAGTGTATAATAACCGCGAAGGCATCAGAAATTATCTTACCAGCAGCTATGATGATGTAAGGGTCCGTGACCAGTTCCTTGAGGGAAGGTGGATCCGACTCCTGGCGAACAACTCCTGGCTGCAGGATCATCAGCTGGAGTACTGTAAATAAAAGTAGACATTAACTACAAAATTCAATCGATATCCTAACTAATATTATAAATGCGAAAGTAACTCTGTCTGTCTGTCTGTCTGTTACGCTTTAACGCTAAAACAACTGGACCGATTTAAATGAAATTTGGTACAAAGATAGTCTGGAGCCTGAGAAAGGATATAGACTACTTTTTAACCGACTGCAAAAAAGGAGGAGTTCCACGCGGACGAAGTCGCGGGCAGAAGCTAGTGGTAAATAAAAATACAATTTTGATAGTTGAATGAAACACTATTAACGGATTTAACTCGCGTATTTTTATTTACGTTCCGAATTCTTTACAGTTTCCATAATCGTAGCACTACTGTGCTGACAATAGTCTAACGCTAAAGTGATTTATACAGGAAATAAAAGCTAAAAGCCCTCAAAAAAGTATAACAATAATAAAAACTTAATATTAGTTACCTAAGTATTAATATTTCCCTCTTTCACCCCCCTAATTATTAAACTATTGAGCCGATTTTTGTAAAACCTAGCTAAGAACGCTCCCGATATAACGACCTTTCAAGCAAAAAAAAAACAGAATCAAAAATCAAAATCGAAATCGGTCCATACGTTAGGGAGCTATTATCCCACACACACACACACACACACACACACACAGACACGTCAAACTTATAACACCCCGTCGTTTTTGCGTCGGGGGTTAAAAATAAAAATACGCGAGTTAAATCCGTTAATAGTTGTTTCATTCCAATGTATAATAACCGCGATCAGAATGTCTCTTTGGTTATTTAAAAAAAAAAATCTCACATCCATCTCCAAGAGCCAGGGCGGACAGCATGAGGAAGGGCGCCGTCTTCCCGACAAACTCATACATGAGGCCGCCGAAGGGCGGGCCGATGAGGACGCCCAGAGCCAATCCGCCCAGCGCTATACCCATCGCGTTACCACGTTCCTGTAGGGCGGAAATTTATTAAATTTATGTAAGGTTAGATTTATTTATTTCTTAAAAATGTATACAATATAATTATTAATTACATTATTATGTCAAACTAGCTTCTGCCCGCGACTTTGTCCGCGTGGAACTCCTCCTTTTTTGCAGTCGGTTAAAAAGTAGCCTATGTTTTTTCTCAGGCTCCAGACTTTCTTTGTACCTAATTTCATTTAAATCGGTCCAGTAGTTTTAGCGTGAAAGCGTAACAGACAGACAGACAGACAGAGCTACTTTCGCATTTATAATATTAGTAGGGATTACATATTCATATTGAGGTCGTCAAAACAAAAACAATGAACAATAAGATTAATTCATATGAAGTCGCGGGCAGAAGCTAGTAAATAAATAAATACCTTGTCGTCAGGGTATCTCTCAGCCAGCATCCCCATCCCAGAGACAAAGGAACACGAGCCTATGCCTTTCCCTATATTATAAATGCGAAAGTAACTCTGTCTGTCTGTCTGTCTATTACGCTATCACGCTAAAACTACTGGACCAATTTAAATGAAATTCTGTACAAAGAAAGCTTGGAGAAAGGAAAAAATTAAAGGAAATATTTTTTTCAAAAACTGAGTCCAATTTTTTGAGAACGACCCCACCCTACTAATATTATAAATGCGACAGTAACTCCGTCTGTCTGTTACGCTTTCACACTAAAACTACTGGACCGATTCAAATGAAATTTAGTACAAAGAATAAATAAATACCTTGTCGTCGGGGTATCTCTCAGCCAGCATCCCCATCCCAGAGACAGAGGAGCACGAGGAGCCTATGCCCTGCAGCGCGCGAGCGATGAACAACACGCTGTACGACCTACCGAACGCGAATACTAGAAAAAAATATTAATAGGTATTAGAACACTGTTAGATTTTTGAAGTGAAAACTTCTTTAGCGGCGCTGAGCACTTTTTTGTATGGGTAAAAACTTTCAAACTCGCGTCAGGGTCACGTGATGCCGATCGAAAAAGCGTAAGATCGAGGGGAAGGGAGGAACTAGTATCTCCCACTCTTTCTACCGTGCCTGAGTGCGCTGCTCCGTTTAGGTGGCACAGGGCGCTTGCGCGAATGTCGTGTTTATGTACAGCGTGCCACGCGTATCCGAGGATGGTGACAAATTGTCATATTTGTGTACGATAGCGCAATAAATAAACATTGTATTCTACCTCATAAATGATAGTACTTTTGTACTTATAATTAAACACAACGTTCATATTGAAGTTTTCACTTCTACCGGCACTCCCGGAGTGCTATTTTTTTTTTAACTCTGATCCCGGGGGTCAATTGCTGGAGTCCTGTCCAATGTAGGAAACGGTTAAAGATTGTAATAATATTGATTAGAACATATAGAAAATATTTATTTAAATTTGAAATAAAAAACAGAATCAAAATCGGTTCAGAGCTATGATGCCACACACACACACACACACACACACACACACACACACACACACACACACACCACGTACAAACACACGTAACATACACAGAGATTATGTCAAAATTATTACACCCCGTTCTATTTGCGTTGGGGGTATAAATTTCTTTTTTTGACCCCCTAGTCAAAAACTCTACTTTTGTCCAATATAAGAGTTAAACGGCTTAACCGATTTTCATTAACCAAAGCTAACTAACAATTTATGAGATCCATTTGGACATGGTGACAGACGGGCTGACAGCGTCTCAGTACGGAACCCTAAAAATCACTTTTCGACTTACTGAGTGTTGAAAGGAACATCAGGATGAAGCCGGTGAACATGGGAACGCTGTAGCCGATCCTGAAACAAAATGATTATAATAATATTTGAACAATGACAAGAGTGGAGAAAAAACAGAGTCAAAATCGGTTCATGCGGGGAGGTATGATGCCACAGACAGACACACACACATACACACACACACACACACATATACACATAAACACACAGAGAGAGAGATTTAAAAAAAAAATAGGGATCCGTGCAAAGCCGAGACGAACCGCTAGTCTATACTAAAATAATAAAGAGGAAAGATTTTATTGTTTATTTGGACTTAATAAGCCCCTAAACGACTGGACCGATTCGAAAAAATCTTTTACTGTTCGGAAGATACACTATTCCCGAGTAACATCCCTACTAATATTCTAAATGCGAAAGTAACTCTGTCTGTCTGTCTGTTACGCTTTCACGCTAAAACTACTGGACCGATTTAAATGAAATTTGGTACAAAGAAAGTCTGGACCCTGAGAAAGAACATAGGTTACTTTTTAACCGACTGCAAAAAAGGAGGAGTTCCACGCGGACGAAGTCGCGGGCAGAAGCTAGTAGGCTATAAAAAGATAATCCGTGCGAAGCCGGGGCGGACAGCTAGTAATATTATAAAGAGGAAAGGTTTGTATTGAATCGATGGGAAAAATCTTTTACTATTCGCAAGCTACACTATTCCCAAGTAACAAAGATGAAAAAACACGGGGTGTGGCTGTGTTATGGACACGGCCGATTGTTGTACGTGAATACGTCTCGTAACGGGTAATAGTTTTTAAATAAAATATTATTATTCATACAGTCCTTACTTAGCGTAATAAATTCTTTGATTCCTTAGCTATCCAGTGGTGTAACTGAAATTTGGATGGAGATCTATACTAATATTATAAAGCTGAAGAGTTTGTTTGTTTGTTTGTTTGAACGCGCTAATCTCAGGAACTACTGGTTCTTTTTTTGTTGGATAGACCATTTATCGAGGAAGGCTTTAGGCTATATAACACCACGCTGCGACCAATAGGAGCGAAGAAACAGTGGAAAATGTGTAAAAAACGGGGAAAATATGAAGCCTTATGAAGAATTACTATTCATTAAGTGACAGTTAGAAGACTTTGACAGATCTTTGACGAAACAATCGGACGGGCAGGACGACGTCTGCCGGGGCCGCTAGCGTGTAATAACCGTGAAATTATTTAAACAGATTACTTTTATACTAATATAATAAAATAAAGAGGAAAGGTTTGTTTGTTTCTATTTATTAGGCTCCAAAACTAAACCGATTTCAAAAATTCTTTCACTATTCGAAAGCTACATTATTCCCAAATAACATAGGCTATAGAAAAAAACTATGCGAAGCCGGGGCGCGCTAGTATACTTACTTGTGTGTAAGTGGTCCCACGAAGGGGTTGGTCAGGAGTTGTACGATGGCTTTGCTGGCGAAGAGTACGCCGACCTCCACAGTCTCTCCGATCAGTTCCTTATGTCGCTCTTCCTTCTGGGCGGTGACGTTAACTGTCAGATAAATTACCGGTTAGATATTGGATAAAATCTGATGTGTCCCTACTAATATTATAAACTAGCTTCTGTCGGCGACTTCGTCCACGTGGAACTCTTTTTGCAGTCGGTTAAAAAGTAGCCTATGTCCTTTCTCGGGCTCCAGACTTTCTTTGTGCCGAATTTCATTCAAATCGGTCTAGTAGTTTTAGCGTGAAAGCTTAACAGACAGACAGAGTTACTTTCGCATTTATGGATGAAGAGATTTAAATGAAATTTGGTACAAAGAAAGTCTGGAGCCTGAGAAAGGACATAGGCTACTTTTTAACCGACTGCAAAAAGAATTCCACGCGGACGAAGTCGCGGGCAGAAGCTAGTTTAATATAATTCTAAGCCGGTTTCATTTATTGAACACAGAGTAATAAACAATTTTAATTTATGGACGAATATGAGAATGAAGATGAGTATGAATACCTTGCGTAGCGTTGTCGATGGCTGTGGTGTTCTTGTCCAGGCAGGGGCAGTAGGGGGGCGTGGTGAGCGGCGTGTCCAGGGACATGGAGAGGGGGGCGTCCGGGTGGCGGATGTCGTAGAGAAACTCCGGGATTATGGGAACTGTGAACAAAATTTTATAATAATTACTGATGAGTTGACATGAATAGTAGTGGCCGAATATTGATATTCTTTTTTTTTTTTTTCGAACTGAATACTGAAGCGCAGTTGGCCACCTAATGGGCCTTCACTGCAAAACCGGACGGGTGGCGAGACTCCTGAAAGGAGACTCTTAAGCCTTTTGGGTTGGGTTTAGGGTTTTTAGCCCTGACCGACCCGTCCTCGGGCCGTCAGGAGGTGTGTTGACACGACTATTTTGTTGCAAGTGAACAGAAGGTCCCTGCGGATAAGTCCGACGCGCGCCGGGTGTATGTGGACTTCTTCGACCCCGCCGGCGGGGCCGCTGTAACATTATCGAGTGTGCTAGGTGTGGGTGAGGCCGCATGCCGCGCGGCAGCTGCCTGTGTGTCGGTGTACGGTTTGTGTCCGTGGGAGGGGGCGCGGCGGCCGCTATGGCAGCCGTGATCGAATCGGTATTGATATTCGGCAAAAATAGGAATCCGTTCGAAGCCGGGGTGAACCGCTTGTATAATCCGTCCAGTTTAAGAGCCTATTCAATACAAACAAACAAATCCTCTTTATTATGTGTATAGATAATAACTTTTTAATAAAAAAATTTAACCGCCGAAAAAATCTAAAAAGCAACAAAAAACAATAGCGCACTGAAAAGGAAAAAATAATATTTTTGTATTTTATAACGACTATTATTTAGGTTGTAATGTCTGTTATTTTTGAAGTTGGTGCCAGCTGGTGCAGCAACTCGTCACTATCAACTCTTCACTAAGGTGCTCAAGTTTGTTTGAGGTGGAGGCGGTAAATTTTTTTTATTAAAAAGTTATTATTTTATAATTTTTCAGAGGCCATAATTTGTATAAATTATTACATGCCTAATTTTTAATTATTTTTGAAATAGCTAAGCTAAGCTATAAAAATAAGGTAGGCTATTTTTGGTAATAACTTTTAGTGAACAATAAATTACCCCTATTTTTCCACCCTTAGGGCTGGTTCCTTTTTTCCGAATTTTTATGGGATCAACTTTGAGGTATGCCCTATCTAATAAAAATAGAATTATCAAAATCGAACTACTCTGTAAAAAGTTATGCGTGGTCCTCCTCAGTTTTTTTCGTCGGTTGAAAACAGGAATCTGTTCGAAGCCGGGGTGAACCGCTTGTATAATCCGTCCAGTTTAAGAGCCTATTCAATACAAACAAACAAATCCTCTTTATTATGAGTATAGAAAACTAGTTTAATCCTTACGTTCAATGCTTTAGCACGTTTCGCTATATCTACTAGCTTTTGCCCCCGACTTCATATGAAGAAAACGAAAATGTTGGAATGAAACAACTATTAACGGATTTAACTCGCGTATTTTTATTTTATTTTATTAGCTGACGTTTCAGATTCGTTACAGTTTCCATAATCGTAGTACGACTGAGCTATCAATAGTTTAACGATAAAGTGAATAAAAAAAAATACGCGAGTTAAATCCGTTAATAGTTCTTTTATTCCAATGAGGGCCACCGCGTGTCAGAAATCCGCTAGATGCGCTAGTGTAGAATGGTCCAGCTGTCATGTACCACCAATCACAGGCCAGTAGCTTGCTTCTCATCACAGGCCAGTAGCTTGCCTCTCATCACAGGCCAGTAGCTTGCCTCTCATCACAGGCCAGTAGCTTGCCTCTCATTGGTGGCACATGACAGCAGAACCTCATTCTACACTAGCGCATCTAGCGGATTTCTGACACGCGGTGGCCCTCATTAAAAATCTTGTTTTTAAAGAGGTTTTTACTTTATTTTTTTAAAATAGATAATACAGAATTAGCCCTTTTATCTTTTCTTGCGAAAGGAATAATTATTCTATAATGACAATCTTGCGACCTATTTCAGAATCTCTATAGAAATTGCCTTTTGTATAAACTAAAAGATATTGTTAGGAAGACTAATTTAAGACTATTAATGTAAGTACCTAAAACTGTTTAAATCCCTACTATCCCTACTAATATTATAAATGCGAAAGTAACTCTGTCTGTCTGTCTGTTACGCTTTCCCGCTTAAACCACTCAACCGATTTTGATAAAATTTGGCACAGACAAGCTTTAGACACTGAGAAAGGACACTATTTTATTGCGATTAATAGGGATCCGTGCGAAGCCGGAGCGGACCGCTAGTTATTATAATATAATGACAATCTTGCGACCTATTTCAGAATCTCTATCGAGATTACCATCATGGCGGCATGCGGGCGCCATTGTAACCTTTTGTATAAACTGAACAAAGATGTCAGGGAGATTAATTTAAGGCGATTCATGTAAAACTGTTTAAATAATAGCTACCCAAGTAAAGCTGAAAAAGAAGAAATTATTAGTACATTACGCACCTAGGCCAGTAAAATATAAAATGTCTCAGATCACATGTAATTGTCGTCCGAGGCGAAGCCGAGGTTGACAAAAATGTGATCTGAGGCTTTTTTATTTACTGGTCGAGGTCAGTATATTTTTCTGTTCGACGAAGCCAGAAAGCGGCTATTTCATTTTGCGCAGCGGCCAGAAAGTTAACGCTTTCAGGCCGGAGGACAGAAAAATCTATTTATCTATCTCTTATCTTTTATATCTTCTATACTAATATTATAAAGAGGAAAGGTTTGTTTGTTTGTATTGAATAGACTCCTAAACGACTGGACGATTTGAAAAATTCTTTCACTGTTGGGAAGCTACACTATTCCCGAGTGACATAGGCTATAAAAAAAAAGGGATCCGGCCGCTAGACTAATATATAGGTATTCATGATAAGCATTATTTTAAAATGATCAACCATTTTACACTATTTTTTAATACTAGACGTAAAACCATAATTAATTTATGTTATTTTTAAATCAAACTATATTATAATTTCTGATGCCTTCGCGGTTATTACACATTGGAATTAAACAACTATTAACGGATTTAACTCGCGTATTTTTATTTTATTTTATTTGCTGACGATTCGGATTCTTTACAGTTTCCATAATCGTAGCACGACTGAGCTGACAATAATGACTTTAGCGTTAGACTATTGTCAGCTCAGTCGTGCTACGATTATGGAAACTGTAAAGAATCCGAATCGTCAGCAAATAAAATAAAATAAAAATACGCGAGTTAAATCCGTTAATAGTTGTTTCATTCCAATATCAAACTATATTTCTTAATAAAAAGAAACAAAGCTAAATTTCTTTTTAATATTCAACAAGAAGCGGCGAAAAACCAAGAATCCAACGCAATGATTTTTAAAAAGCTGAACTCCGCTCAACCAATCAGAATCAAGTACTCTCGAATCGGAATTCGAACGAACAATTTGCCGCCGATCTGTGGTTGACAGCTCATTTCCAATAGTGCCGCGAAAAACCGGTATTTATCGATAATTTTCGATTCGAAGTCTATGAATTTTCTGTGATGAAATTATATTTGGATTCTATTTGCGGTGCTTTAAGATTATTGAAATGGGTGTGGATTTGACAGCTGAAATAGATATTTGTATTAGAAATAATTAGCTAGATAATAAAAACCATGCTTAACAAATGTATTTAATCTATACTAATATCATAAAGAGGAAAGGTTTGTTTGTTTGGATTAAATATGCTCCAAAACCACTGGACAATTTTAAAAATTCTTTTACAGTTAGGAAGCTACACTATTCGTGAATGATATGGGCTAAATTATTGCTAATAAATTAAATACGCGAGTTAAGTCCTATACAGTTGTCTCATTTCAATGCATATACCGCGAAGGCATCAGAAATTATTATAATACTAGCTTCTGCCCGCGACTTCGTCCGCGTGGAACTCCTCTTTTTTTGGAGTCGGTTAAGAAGTAGCCTATGTCCTTTCTCAGGCTCCAGACTATCCTTGTACCAAATTTCATTTAAATCGGGCCAGTAATTTTAGCGTGAAAGCGTAACAGACAGACAGACAGACAGAGTTACTTTCGCATTTATAATATTAGTTAGTTTTAATCTTACTATAGTTAAAAAAATACAATGTCTTTGGCAATATTGACCATGAATTACGTAAATTCCACTTGTGTGCACTGTTGGGAAGCTACACTATTCTCGAGTGACATAGGCTATAAAAAAAGATGATCCGTGCGAAGCCGGGACGGACAGCTAGTCTAATATATACATACAAGTTATGTACCTTCTTTCCTCACCTCAAAATTGTAAATCACAAACAGTTAACTCTGTAAATTTCAACTTAAACTAGGAGTTACTGATTGCTAAAATGCCTGTTAGGACTCGCAGAGCAGTCTGTCTGCTAGTTTAAACGAATAATGAAGTTTTAACAAGCAATTTGCCACTTCTGTTTAACTTTGCTGTTTGATTCACACTTCTATGGCGGTGACACAAACGGCCAAGTGCGAGTCGGGCTTTCGCACGAAGGATTCCGTATCCTTAGTAATATTATAAACGCGAATGTTTGGAAGAATGTATCGATATTTATCAGAATAACATATCGCACCCCTAGATCTAAAGGGAGCTAACTCAAAAAAAGTAACTTTTTCGAGAGAGGCAAAATTGTTGTAAGGAATCGGATCCTTTTATTTAGCGTGTGTTTAAAAAAATCTTCAGATTTTTGAGTTAGCTCCCTTTAGATCTAGGTGTGCGATATAGGCTATAATTTTTGAAGATAATATTATGTGAATCATGCACAGAAAAAGCCAAATATCGTCGTGTATAAGGGCGGCAAAAGCCTATATGTTATTCTGTTGCATAAACTATATTATTGTAAAATTTCATCAAAATCTATTTAGCAGTTTTTGTGTGAAAGAGTAACAAACGTACATCCATACATTCTTACTAACTTTCACGTTTATAATATTACCTAGTAAAGATATTGAATTGTTCTCATATACTTAATATATATCACTAGCGGCCCCGGCAGACGTCGTCCTGTCCGTCCGATTGTTTCGTCAAAGATCTGTCAAAGTCTTCTAACTGTCACTTTTTCATAAGGCTTCATATTTTCCCCGTTTTTTACACATTTTCCACTGTTTCTTTGCTCCTATTGGTCGCAGCGTGATGTTATATAGCCTAAAGCCTTCCTCAATAAATGGTCTATCCAACAAAAAAAGAATTTTTGAATTCGAACCAGTAGTTCCTGAGATTAGCGCGTTCAAACAAACAAACAAACTCTTCAGCTTTATAATATTAGTATAGATATGCTTTATCAAGCACAGGTATCCGTATTACATGTTCTTGAGAAAGGTCTTTGAAGTACGGAACCCTAAAAATGCATATACAAGGCGAGAACACAGTTCAGAGCAGAGTTGTTAATAATGTTGTATATTGCTCTAGGATTAAAGTTAGGCGTCGTATAAACTTCTCTGCTTCAAATTAGGTATATTCATAAACTCCTAATAGCCCGGCAATATGATTTGCACTCGAGCCGCTAGGGATGGGAAATACCGGTGAGTTTACCGGTTTTTAATAATCTTCTCTTATATATAAAAATGAATCGCAAAATGTGTTGGTAAGCGCATAACTCGACAACGCCTGGACCAATTTGGCCAATTTTTTTTTTTAAATGTTCGTTGAAGTCCAAGGATGGTTCTTACGAGATAAAATCGAATAATTGCCGGGAAAACCCTAAAAACAGCCCTTTTCTTTTCCCATACAAATGTTGTCTAACTAAAGTTACCTAATTTGAATTTCGAACGGGCAGGATGACGTCTGCCGGGACCGCTAGTAATGAATATTATTATAATAATTTCTGATGCTTTAGCGGTTATACATTGGAATGAAATAGCTGTAGGATTTAACTCTAGCGTAAAACATTGTCAGCACAGTCGTGCGACGATTATGGAATCTGTAAAGGCTCCGAAACGACAGATAATTAAATAAAATGCGCGAGTTAAATCCGTCTGTAGTTGTGTCATTCTAAAGACAGGTTACTTCTTGGATTTTACGGCCGTCATTGCCTATTATAAACGGTCATTCTCACGAAAAGGTGTTCTCAGGCTAAACTCCATCATCATTTTGAAATTTGGATTTATGGCTACAATTATAATAAAACATGAAAGATTAGGCAAAATTTAATGGGTCTGTGTTGTTCTCCATCAAATATACCAAGTAGATTTAAAGTTTTAAATAATTTAAGATTTCTTAAATACGGAGTTTAGGATTAATATGACAGAGCTTAGAAAACCTGTAGGACTTTCATACTAAAAAAAAATGAAACGTTAAAAAACGAGAAATTACTTTAATGTTGTACATTAATATCTCATTACATTTGTTATAAAAGCAATGAGATATTTACAAACAAAAAAAAATTTTTTTTTTCAAAACTTCTAAAAATAATAGAAACGTCAAAATATGTTATAATTAAACCGACTAAAATATTAAAAACACTAATCAAAATCTCATTTTGTCTTTAATGAAGACGCCACAAGTAAATAAAAACCAAATTGCCTAAACTCCAATAGGAGTTTAGTTGATGGAGCTTAGGGGAGAAAGCCTTTTTTTATTTCTTATCATAGTTTTAAAAATAGATACAGTAATAACAGCGTAAGTATTTTACACATATTAGAAGACTCTATTATATAATAAAAGAACAAGTTTAACGAACACCTAATTAAGAAATAAAATAGCTGAACGGAGTTTATAGGAAATGGAATCCACGTGAATGGAACGTAGGTAAATGCGTTTGTAATTTTGTTCGGCAATACGTCTCGCGTATCGTTCCTTCTCTTATGCCTAGGCACAGCTAAACACTAGCCGACTAGCCACTAAGGTTGCGCGTAACCTTATGGGTTAGAGTAATATCGTTACTTTTGTACGCGTTGGCGGATTATGTACGCATGTTTGCTCGCGCACAATATAATTCATATTTAAATAATAAAAACGTTTTAAAGCAGTGTATATTTTTATTTAAATAGTTTAACTAATGAGCTTTAAATAAAAAATTCTAAATACGAGCTTTTGGTTAAAGTTTATAAAATACAGATGATTTTATACCGAATTCGGGAGTCTGCTCGCTAAATGGAGCTTATGAGAATGGGTTTTAACAATTTTTAAAAAATATTAGTAGGGTTCAAATTCATTAAAGGCCTGTTATATCAAATAGAAGAGACCTAGTATTAGCAATAAAAAATAAGAAATGGCCAAAATATCCATACTTTTCATAAATATTTGCTTGTACGATAAAAATTCGCCTCTCCTGAGAATGACCGTAAACTACCCTCATTATAAGACTTTTCTTAATTATGCAATAATTATTAAATTTCTTCTAATTGTACATTTTACATTTTTTGTCAATACTAACGTATTATTTTGTTTTGATGTTTTGAGCACAAAATCAATATTAGGTTTATTAATTTAGTTATTTTTCGCTAACGTGTAAAAACCGCAAAAACATTAAAAAACAACTAAGTATTTTATTTAATTGACACTTGGCTCCGCCATTTTGATATCACAAAGCGTTGTGACCTCGCGGTCATCAAAATTTATTACCGATTTCTGTGACCTGTAAAACCGGTAACGGATGTAAAACCGGTAACGGCCCATCACTGTGTTCCTTTTGATACGTTGGTAAGTGAATTTCGCCCTGACCTCTGAGGAAATTGGCTGCCAGAGCGAACGCTTCAAAATTATACGAAACTAGCTGCCCGTCCCGGCTTCGCACGGATCCCTAAATTAAAAAAATAATATTAATATAATCTACTATTAATATAATAAAGAGGAAATGTTTGTTTGTTTGGATTGAATATGCTCCTAAGCGACTGGACTGATTTGAAAAATTCTTTCACTGTTGGGAAGCTACACTATTCGTGACTCACAAAGGCTTTTTTTTAAAACTAGGGATCCGTGCGAAGCCGGGGCCGTCCGTTATTTTTCTAAAAATAACAATTATTATTATAATTCGATTAATTTCGTATTTAGCTATATAGTTTATTGTTAAATTTTCAAAATCTAATAATCACTACATAGTATGAAACAAAGTCGTTGTGTGTGCTTGAATGTCAGCTTAAATCTTTAAAACTACGCAACGGATTTTGAAGCTGTTTTTTCAATAGGCAGAGTTCATTCAAGAGGAAGGTTTATGGCACCCGTGTGAAGCCGGGACAAGTCGCTAGTAATATAATATAGATGTATAAATAGAACAACAGTCGCTATTTTAAGTATAATTAGTATAATATACCTAGAACAAAGGTCTCTTAATCACCTGAAATTGTTTATTTCATATTTGTTTTTAAAAAGATAACTAAAGTATAATAAAAACACAGATCATCGAACTGTAGTAATTTCTATTGTTGATAAAGTATTAATTGACATTTTGTGCAATTTATAGAATTTTAATGTCATTTATAGTAAGTTCAATAATATGTGATAATTAGAATGCATGTATGATAACCTTTGCTATCTATACTAATATTATAAAGCTGAAGAGTTTGTTTGTTTGTTTGAACGCGCTAATCTCAGGAACTACTGGTTCGAATTCAAAAATTCTTTTTTTGTTGGATAGACCATTTATCGAGGAAGGCTTTAGGCTATATAACATCACGCTGCGACCAATAGGAGGGAAGAAACAGTGGAAAATGTGTAAAAAACGGGGAAAATATGAAGCCTTATGAAGAAGTGACAGAAGACTTTGACAGATCTTTGACGAAACAATCGGACGGACAGGACGACGTCTGCCGGGGCCGCTAGTTTGAGATATATTGAAGAAATTTGATTTGGTAAATAACATATTTATTGGTCTAAATTTCGATTTTTTTTATCCATAGATTGCCAAAAAATATTGGTCACGTGTTCACTTTTTCAAATCACTACATAGTATAAAAGAAAGACGCTTTTTCTGTCCCTATATCCCTATGTACGCTTAAATCTTTAAAACTACGCAACGGATTTTGATGCGGGTTTTTTTAATAGGTAGAGTGATTCAAGAGGAAGGTTTATAGCACCCGTATGAAGCTGAGGCGGCTCGCTGGTCAAAGAATAAATGCCAAAATAATTTCTGATGTCTTCGCGGTTATTATACTAATATTATAAAGAGGAAAGGTTTGTTTGTTTGTTGGTTTGATTGGACTGAATAGGCTCCAGAACGGCAGGACCGATTTCAAAAATTCTTTCACTGTTGGGAAGCTACACTATTCCCGAGTGACATAGGCTATAAAAAAAAGATGATCCATGCGAAGCCGGGGCGGACAGCCAGTTATAGTATAGAAATATATTAATAGGTCAAAGCTATAGAACATGTGTTAGCTAGCATATATTCCTTTTTAGCTCGTAGTCGGGTCAAAGTAATTTCCTCCTAGAGAAATTCACTTAACGCTGTCAAAGGCACTGCTTCCTTTGTTAGAAAAAAAATGGACCATTTTATTTTTTAGCATTTATAGGTGTGACCTGTGATTTAAAAAAAAAATAAGTAATTTCTAATGCTTTCGTGTTTATAACATTTTGGAATAAGATAACTGTAACGGAGTTAACTCCCGTAGGTATGCTGTTTCGAAAACTTTACAGTTTCCATAATAGTAGCATGACTGAGCTGACAATAATATAACGCTATTGTCATTTTTATTATAATAATTTCAGTTATGAAAACTACCTTATTTACGAAATTAAAATTTGTTTTATTAGGTATTTTACATTTTTTCGGTAAAAACCGGTTTTATTATAAGTACCTACTTAAATTATGACATGTCGAATGAAATTATTTTAAAAAGTTTAGCATTAGACTATACTAATTTGGTTATATTTATATATATCTGATATTTTTTTAACACATAAACTGTATATAATGACGTTATTAATTAATACTTTCAATATTCAAGAAAAAAAATATTTTTCATAGACCGTTTAAACAAAAACTTTTTTTAAAATATAAAACTGACCACATGTTGCTAGTTAGTCTATGGTCTGTGGACAAGATGGCCGCCACGCCAATAAGCTAAGTGCTCATGTGTAATTCAACAGTGCCGAGTTCGACCCACTAGATAAGTGCTAGGGGATATTTTAATTTACATATTTTTTGGAAATCTATACTTCTATACTAATATTATAAAGAGGAAAGATTTGTATTTTTGTATTTTTGTATGTTTGTAATGAATAGGCTCCGAAACTACTGGACCGATTTCAAAAATTCTTTCACCTTTGGAAAGCTACATTATCCCCGAGTAACATAGGCTATATAATATCACGCTAGGTCTTATAGTTGCGGAGCAGTAACCGAAAATGTTTCAAAACGGGGGAATAGTATCGTTTCTGAGGCCTTAAAAAAATCTTAAGTCCCCCCGTGCGAAGCCGGGATGGGCCGCTAGTTTCTTATATAGACCCAGTCACTCCAGACTTACGTAATTTTAGATTTTTTTTATCGGTACCTAGTCTATATAAACAGATAGGGCTATATAAAGAGACAGCTAGTAGATAATAAAGAGGAAAGGTGTGTTTGTTTGGATTGAATAGGCTCCAAAACGATTGGACCGATTTGAAAAATTTTTTTTTACTGTTGGGAAGCTACACTATTCTCGAGTGACATAGGCTATATTACATTTAAAAAAAAGGAGGGATCCGTGCGAAGCCAGGGCGAACCGCTAGTATAATAATAATTTTACGCAGACTAAATCGCAAGTAAAACTTGAAATAGGTAAGCTAAAAATAGTTGCTTCAATAATACGAAGCAACTATTTTGAGCTTATTCAGAAATCTATCTCGATATCTCAACGATGTAACGTATTTTATATCCAAGAATGAAATACCAAGGTAACACCTTCGGCTTGTAAATTGAAGTACCAACGACCTTTTATAAGATTTTCCTAGTCACTGAACCGAATAAGATGGGAAATTTCATATAAACCTGGGTTATATTTTAATATTTGATGCAAAAAGTTTTTATACAAACTTAGCTTTTCTTTTGATATTGAAAAGGAAGATATGACTACTAATATTACTAATATTACTACTATATGCTGAAACTTGTTTTTTACCGAATCATAAGGAAACTGAAACCGAAGTTTTGGCCGAAACCGAACCTTTTATAAACGAGATTGAATTGTACAATGAAATGGCATCGTCCTTTCGATATAATATGAATAACGGAATATATCGCTGGCTAATATTACAAAGCTTTGTTTCACTTTTGTGGAATTGAAATTTTAAAGAGATATACCGCCAGCCGGAGCGACGACACCATATTGCCACGCCGAGCGCACCCGAAGCTAGCTGAGCGCACCCGAAGCTAGCTGAGCGCACCCGAAATTAGCCGAGAGCACCCAAAGTTAGCCAAGCGCATACAAAGCTAGCCGAGCGCACCCGAAGCTAGCAGAGCGCACCCGAAGCTAGCAGAGCGCACCCGAAGCTAGCAGAGCGCACCCGAAATTAGCCGAGAGCACCCAAAGTTAGCCAAGCGCATACAAAGCTAGCCGAGGGCACCCGAAGCTAGCAGAATGCACCCGAAGTTAGCCGAACTCTCCCGAAGCTAGCAGAGCGCACCCGAAGCTAGCCGAGCGCACCCGTACTTAGCAGAGCGCACCTGAAGCTAGCAAAGCGCTCCCAAAGCTAGCCGAGCGCACCCGAAGTTAGCCGAGCGTACGATGTTATTAGTTTCGGAGCGGCCAAAAGGCTCGGCAGTTTTTTGGCCGAAACCGAACCTGTACAATTCAAGTTAACTCACCCACGGTGGTCAGCAGCATGATGTCCAGCAGCAGAGCTATCTGTCTGTCTGTTGTCACGCTAAAACTACTGGACCGATTTCAATGAAATTTGGTACAAAAGAAAGTCTGGAGCCTGAAAAAGGATATAGGCTACTTTTTAACCGACTGTAAAAAAGGTTCCACGCGGACGAAGTCGCAGTCGAAGCTAGTAAGCTTCTGCCCGCGACTTCGTCCGCGTGGACACTTTCTATAATATCACGATGACCACTCACCCACGGTGGTCAGCAGCATGTTGTCCAGCAGCAGCGCTATGCCCACGATGACCAGCACCAGCCGGCGTGACTCCCGGCACGCTGCGATCTTGGCGTGCAGCCAGCCCGCTGAGAAGCCGTCTGAGGCCGCCCCCATCCTGACTGACGCGCCCTGGACACAAATATTAAATAAATAAATAATAAATAAATATCTTTGGACAATTCACACCAATTATCTAGTCCCATTTTAAGCAAAGCTTGTGTTATGGGTACTAGACAACGGATAAACATACATATTATAAGACATCCAAGACTCAGGTACAGATGCCAGTGCTCATCACAATGACATCTGCCCCCCGGGATTCGAACCCGCAACCTCCGGTTTCGTAGTCAGGGCCTCTGACCACTAGACCAACAGGCCGTCAAATATTGGAATATTGTAATGAAACAACTAAAGGACGGTCGCGGAGCACAGCGAAAAAAGGGCAACGTCCGTTTTTCACTGTGCTGAAGATGAAGGGGGCCTAGACAAGGTGGCACATTTGACATCCGCGAACGACTGTCACGTACGTCACAAACGTTCGCGGATGTCAAATCGCATACATTTTGGTCGTTTCGTTTAACGTTAACGTTGAACGTTGGCACCTTGGCGGCCCCAAGGTTTGTGAAGTTGGACATCTTCGCTTGTTCTCTAAATGAATACACAAAGGCTGTCATGCTATTTTTATTTTCTTAATGTGATTTTTTTGAAGCGAAAACTTCTTTAGCGGCGCTGAGCACTTTTTTGTATGGGTAAAAACTTTCAAACTCGCGTCAGGGTCACGTGATGCTGATTGAAAATGCGTAAGATGGGGAAGGGAGAGGAACTAGTATCTCCCACTCTTTCTACCGTGCCTGAGTGTGCTGCTCCGTTTAGGTGGCACAGGGCGCTTGCGCGAATGTCGTGTGTGTTTATGTACAGCGTGCCACGCGTATCCAAGGATGGTGACAAATTGTCATATTTGTGTACGATATTTTATTTTATTTGTTACTAGCAGTCTTTCCCGACTTCGCACGGATCCCTAATTTTTCCAAAATGCCTATGTCATTTGGAAATAGTGTAGCTTCCCAACAGTGAATAAATTTTTCAAAAACTACTGAATGGATTTTGACAAAACTTCACTTTAGTATAGCTTACACATCAGAATAACATAAAGGGTATATTTTATAACGATACTGTGTAAGCTATTTGCAGACGAAGTCGCGGGCAGAAGCTAGTGTTTTACAATGTTCTTGATTGCGTGATTCTCGACTATTTCCTAATTTGGCAAATTCTCTGCAATGAGTCTAAAATGATTGTCACCTCTGTGGGTACATCCGCCATTTTTAAACTAGTGTGGTTTTTTTACCATATGTATTACATACTAGCTTCTGCCCGCGATTTCGTCCGCGTCGAATAGTTATTTTCCCCATTTTTTACACATTTTTCACTATTTCTTCGCTCCTATTAGTCGCAGCGTGATGTTATATAGCCTAAAGCCTTCCTCGATAAATGGTCTATCCAACAAAAAAAGATTTTTTCAAATCGAACCAGTAGTTCCTGAGATTAGCGCGTTCAAACAAACAAACAAAAAAACAAACAAACTCTTCAGCTTTATAATATTAGTATAGATTACTATTCCACGGACGAAGTCGCGGGCACATCTAGTAGACTTTAAAATAGGATGATCCGTGCGAAGCCGGGGCGAACCGCTAGTGCAATATATAAAAGGAGAAACTAGCTTAATGACTGACACAATCGAACCTGTGACCGTTACTTTGCAATCACTGCGCTATAGGCACAGAAATTAATAAGAGTAGGCGTGTTAATAAAAGTCTATGAACAGTAATAAATATCTTATTACTAAATAAAGTGCAGGAAATATAGGATTACGGAGTTTATTGTACACTAGCGATCCGCCCCGGCTTCGCACGGATCCCTATTTTTTTCAAAATATTCTATAGCCTATGTCACTCAGGGTGAACACAGCTTCCCAACAGTGAAAGAATTTTCCAAATCTTCCAGTCGTTTTGGAGCCTATTGAATACAAACAAACCTATCCTCTTTATTATATACTAGCTGTCCGCCCCGGCTTCGCACGGATCATCTTTTTTTCTATAGCCTATGTCACTCGGGAATAGTGTAGCTTCCCAACAGTGAATTTTGAAATCCGTCCAGCCGTTCTGGAGCCTATTCAATAAAAACAAACAAACCTTTCCTCTTTATAATATTAATCCCTACTAATATTATAAATGCGAAAGTAACTCTGTCTGTCTGTCTGTTACGCTTTCACGCTAAAACTACTGGACCGATTTAAATGAAATTTGGCACAAATAAAGTCTGAACTCTGAGAAAGAACATAGGCTACTTTTTAACCGATTGCAAAAAAGGAGGAGTTCCACGCGGACGAAGTCGCGGGCAGAAGCTAGTATAGAATACTGATAAGATTTTTCTATAAAATTAGTATTTATAAACAGAGACCAATTAAAAAAACTAAAGGAATTTTAATGGTGAAAATCAAAATGGCGGCCGGAGATGAGCCGAGATCGCTAACGACTGACTTCCGGGGAAATGGCGCCGCTTCCGGTGCACTGTGACGTATTCGTTTTGGCTTTATAATATACGGATTATGATATTTATAAACTAGCTTCTGCCCGCGACTTCGTCTGAAGAATTAGTATTTAAGCATTATATAGGAACGCTGAATTCCAAGTGCTTACTAGATCCCAATTTTTTTTTTAATTACTTGTATTAGTAACTAGCGGCCCGTCCCGGCTTCGCACGGGGGGACTTAAGATTTTTTTCATAGTTTTACGATTGTTATGGGTAAACTATAAAAGATAGACATATGCTCTCGCGGACTTTTTTAAAGATAATGTTAAGATGAACAATTCACCATAAAGCATTTTTGTATAACTTTAACTATATGCTCAGCGCACGCCACGGAAGGCCTCAGAAACGATACTTTTCCCCCGTTTTTGAAACATTTTCGGTTACTGCTCCGCAACTATAAGACCTAGCGTGATATTATATAGCCTATGTTACTCGGGGATAATGTAGCTTTCCAAAGGTGAAAGAATTTTTGAAATCGGTCCAGTAGTTTCGAAGCCTATTCATTACAAACATACAAAAATACAAAAATACAAATCTTTCCTCTTTATAATATTAGTATAGATAACTTACCTACATTTTGTGAATTCACAGTACGCCTTTATAAGATACTAGCGGTTCGCCCCGACTTCGCACGGATCCCTATTTTTTTCAAAATATTCTATAGCCTATGTTACTCAGGGTAAACGTAGCTTCCCAACAGTGAAGGAATTTTTCAAATCGGTCCAGCCGTTTTGGATCTTTTTCAATCCAAAAACAAACCTTTCCTCTTTCACTGTTTGAACAATTCTTTCACTGCTGGAAATCTACAGTATTCCCGAGTGACATCCCTACTAATATTATAAATGCGAAAGTAACTCTGTCTGTCTGTCTGTCTATTACGCTTTCACGCTAAAACTACTGGACCGATTTAAATGAAATTTGGTACAAAGAAAGTCTGGAGCCTGAGAAAGGACATAGGCTACTTTTTAACCAACTGCAAAAAAAGGAGGAGTTCCACGCGGACAAAGTCGCGGGTAGAAGCTAGTAGGCTATAAAAAGGGATACGTGCGAAGCCGGGGCGAAAAGCTAGTAATTATAAGATATCGTGTAAAGTACTCACCGTGCGTAGACGAAGCCGCGGGCAGAAGTTAATCAATATTGAGACAATTTAAGAACCATTATCTTAATCGATTAGGTATTATCTATAGCTTACCATCTGATTTCCCCCGGGACAGAAGCTTTTGACTTTATACTTAACGTTTTACAATCTGTCTGAAGAAATGAATCGACTTTTGATATTATTTAACTTGCAATGGGGGCCACCGCGTGTCAGTAATCCGCTAGATGCGCTAGTGTAGAATGAGGTCCAGCTGTCATGTACCACCGATCACAGGCCAGTAGCTTGCCTCTCATCACAGGCCAGTAGCTTGCCTCATATCACAGGCCAGTAGCTTGCCTCATATCACAGGCCAGTAGCTTGCCTCTCATTGGTGGAACATGACAGCTGGACCTCATTCTACAGCTACGTTCACCCTGAGTAACATAGGCTATAGAATATTTTGAAAAAAAGTAGGGATCCGTGCGAAGCCGGGGCAAACTGCTAGTCTATATATATAAATTAATCTCAAAATGTGTTGTGTAAACTCTATAACGCTTGGACCAATTTGGCTAATTCTTTTTTTTTAAGATGTACGCTGAAATCCAAGATGGTTTTTACGACAAGAAAAAATCAAGTAATAATTTCTGATGCCTTCGCGGTTATTACACATTGGAATGAAACAACTATTAACGGATTTAACTCGCGTATTTTTTATTTTATTTTATTAGCTGACGTTTCGGATTCTTTACAGTTTCCATAATCGTAGCACGACTGAGCTGACAATAGTCTAACGCTAAGTGATTTATACAGTTATGCAAACTACCTTATATTTAAATTACAAATTTTGAAAAACTACCCTATTCTAAATTATGAAATACTAATGTTACATTTTACGCAAAATATTTTACTATTATACATTACAATTAAAACCTAATAGGGGGCGTTACTAGCGCTTCGAAAAGACTATCATTACTGAGAAGAAACGCCGCAAGAAACTCAGTAGGAAGTCGCTTTTTTTTTAGCGAAAAAAATTTTTTTTTTAAAAAGCGTATCCGAAACGTCAGCTAATAAAATAAAATAAAAAATACGCGAGTTAAATCCGTTAATAGTTGTTTCATTCCAATGTGTAATAACCCCGAAGGCATCAGAATTTATGAAGAAAGATTTGTTTGGATTGAATAGGCTCTAAAACGGCTGGACCGATTTCAAAAATTCTTTCACTGTTGGGAAGCTACACTATTCCCGAGTGACATAGGCTATAAAAAGATATAGATCCGTGCGAAGCCGGGGCGGACCGCTAGTATTTTATAAATACGTACGTGTTTTATATCTACCTAAGTAATATAATATGTATTTTTAGTTTTCAGTCTTTAATATAATTTTCCTTTTGTCGTTAAAAAAATATGCAAAATAAATTATCTAACTATAGTTAACGATTAACAAAAAAAAAAAACTTTTTTTGATAAGAACGCTGCAATTAAAAAAAAACCTGTCACATTAACAAAGAAAATCTGAAGTTTTTCGGGTTGCAAAATTAAATTAATTAGTTTTTATTATACTCTAAAAAATAATTCTCGACGAATTGATAACCTCCTTTTTTAGAAATCGGTTAAAAGTTGCTAAGCGTACTTACATTATAAGACATCCAGAATTTATGTACAAATACTCGTGCTCGTCACACGAACTACCAGCGAACATATATCACGACATTCTAAAAAAAAACAATAAAAAAATAATAAAAAAAACAAAAAAATATATATTTAGGTATTGGAACGAAACTTCTATAACAGATTTAACAGCACGTTTTTTTGCTAGCGTTTCTAAAACTTTACAGTTCCCATATTCGTAACACGACTGATCTGACGATAGTCTAAAAAGTAACATAGGTAGGTAATTGTTTCATTCCAATGTACAATAACCCCGAATTAAAATGAAAATAAAAAAATACTAAAATGAAACTCATTAAAATTTATAACAAAATAGACTTCCAAGACAATAAAAAAAATCAATTTTTAACCTTTCATACTAAGTCAATTAAAATCAAAACCTTTCACAGTATCAAAGATATAAATTAAAAAAAAAACATACAAACATTTTATAAATAAATACTCACTCTAAATAACCAGGAAATCTCCTTCCATCTTCTAAAAAAATATTAAAAAAATAATTTTCAAAATACAACACGTACTTCCTTCTGAAGGTCCGCCGACCGACTGAGCTGAGAGTAGTACCAAATAGCGAAGCTAAAGCCGTCCAAACAAACTTGACCTATAACTTTGTACTACCTTCCTCTTTTCCTAACCATTTAACTTAACACAGGGGAGCGGGGGAGCTCAAGCGAAACTGGACACCCGTTATCAAGCTTTGAGAACTGCTGCAATTGAATTTGGACTTTATTGTAATAAGGATAGAGTTGGTTTTCAAATGTGGGTGTTTTGTTTAATAGATGTGAGATAGTTTTGTTGGAGTTTGAACTGTGTTATTTAGGGAATAAGGTTCCGTTTTAAATGGAGTAAAGACAAAAGCTACAGGTTTTCGATAAGGTCTCGCTGAAAGTGCGCGATTGTGGTGAAAAGGGATAAGAATGTAAGTGAAAATTTTATTACTGAATATATTAACTAACTAGCTTCTGCCCGCGACTTCGTCCGCGTGGAACTCGTCCTTTTTTGCAGCCGGTTAAAAAGTAGCCTATGTCCTTTCTGAAGCTCCAGACTTTCTTTGTACCAAATTTCATTTAAATCGGTCCAGTAGTTTTAGCGTGAAAGCGTAACAGACAGACAGAGTTACTTTCGCATCCCTACTAATATTATAAATGCGTTAGTAACTCTGTCTGTCTGTCTGTCTGTCTGTTGCTCTTTCACGCCTAAACGGGTGAACGGATTTTGATGAAATTTGGTATGGTATTAGATGATAACCTAGAAATGGACATAGGCTATAAATAATCACGCCATCGTTCTTAGGGGGTAAGCAGTAGGCAGATAACTAAATTGAGATAGTGATTTTTAGTCGTTTTGGTTGGGACTTTTGCTCTTTCACGTCTAAACGGCTTAACGGATTTTGATGAAATTTGGTATGGTAATAGATGATAACCTAGAAATGGACATAGGCTATAAATAATCACGCCATCGTTCTTAGGGGGTAGGCAGTAGGCAGATAACTATTTTTTTTTTTTTGGTTGGGACTTTTGCTCTATTTGCTCTGTCTGTCTGTCTGTCTGTCTGTTACGCTTTCACGCTGAAAGTACTGGACCGATTTAAATGAAATTTGGTACAAAGAAAGTCTGGAGCTTCAGAAAGGACATAGGCTACTTTTTAACCGGCTGCAAAAAAGGACGAGTTCCACGCGGACGAAGTCGCGGGCAGAAGCTAGTTTATAATATATAGAGCAATAGAGCAATAGAGCAAAAGTCCCAACCAAAACGACTAAAAATCACTATCTCAATTTAGTTATCTGCCTACTGCCTACCCCCTAAGAACGATGGCGTGATTATTTATAGCCTATGTCCATTTCTAGGTTATCATCTATTACCATACCAAATTTCATCAAAATCCGTTCAGCCGTTTAGGCGTGAAAGAGCAACAGACAGACAGACAGACAGACAGACAGACAGACAGACAGACAGACAGAGTTACTAACGCATTTATAATATTAGTAGGGATTAGTAGGGATTAATCGATAGAGCGGAAACGAGTTTTTATATTTGACTGACTTAGACTTGTTCAAATAAATAAATATCTTTGGACACCAATTAATATAATATGTAGTCCCAAACTAAATAAAGCTTGTACTTGTAGTAGACATCGGATAAAATAAACATACATAAATACTTATAAGATTCTAGTGCTCATCACAGACTCTAGCAGGGGTCGAACCCGCAACCTTCGGTTTCGTAATTAGGGGTTCCGATGACTAGACCAACAGATTTAACTTGTTTACTTACTGAGCACAAAATTATATATGGTCCGTGTTTAGCATTAGTGTTTCAACCCACACCAAGCTAGTTTTGAGATATCGGCGCTTAAAGTTTTTTGAGAACATTCTTCTTTTTCCGCTTATTTTAAGCAAAAAAATATTGTTATGTGGTATCATTTTTTTTGTTGAAGTGCCTAGATTAAGGATATAAATGTATTTATTTCAATAAATTCATAATTAAATAGAAAATGCAGAAAAATGGTTAATGCTTATCGGCTATAAGGTTTATTACATTTAGCATTTATGTGCTAAGCCACATAACACTATGCAAAATTCTAATTTGTTCTTTTATAATGAATATATTTTACACTATTTTTTTGAAAATGTAAAATAATAAACAACTAACGTATTAAAACTTTAATTTAAGTACTTATTTATTTAGTTTTTATTGTTATAACATGTTTTAAATAACATTACAAGTTCTGCTAAAAATGAGAAATAGGTACAACAAGTTAACACTTATATTATTTCAATTACTTAAAAGCTCAACCAAATTGATTTATTATTATTATTTTATCATATTGAATTAAACCAATAATATATACTTCCGTACCTAAAAAGTTAATAAACCACCTAAAAACCATTTTTCGAAGAGTTGATAAATTGTGGCGACAATTCGTACATTCTTTAATATTATTATTTATTATAATATTCTAATTTTTATCACACACGTTTAAATCTAATGACGTTTGTATCTATGCATAAACGGCGGCTCTTTTGATTGCGTCGGCGATTTTTTTGTAATTATGTTACAATTTCAAGGGACGGTAGTCCTGAGTATTTGATATTACTATGAATTTTCGTTTGATACCTACCTCCACGCGTTACTGAGGTAAAGGATCACACAGACAACAAAGTAATCCTGTAAGGGTTAATTTTTATTCCTTTTAGATACGGAACCCTAAAATATTTTATTTAATATGATAAAAATAATAATAAGTAATAAAAAAATTAGTTAGTGTTAACTTGTACCTATTTCTCATTTTTAGCAGAACTTATAATGTTATTTGATACATGTTATACAACAATAAAAACTTTAAATAAATAAGTATTTACATTAAAGTTTTAATGCGTTAGTTGTTTATTTTATTACATTTTCTAAAAATTAGTGCATAATATGTATAGGTACCTATTCGTTTTAAAACAACAAATTAGAATTTTGCATTAATGTGATAGGTATATGGCTTAACACATTAATGCAAAAATACAAATCTGACATGGGAAATAAGCAATAATATGTTATATGTGGCTTAACACATTAATGCAAAAATATAAATCTGACATAGGAAAAAAGCAATAACCAATTTTGTGCTCTAGAATATTCTACGATTTTTAAAAAAAAAATGGATTTCACTGCTGTATTCCGCATGATCTATTTAATAAAACTGCATTCATAACTCAAAACCCGATTTTTTGTGGGTTGACACACTAATGTTAAACACGGTCCATTATTATGTACTTATACTGACTTTAGCGTTAGACTACCATCATCTCATTTGTGCCACGATTATAGGAACTATAAAATTTTACAAACGTCAGGAAATAAAATTAAACACGTGAGTTAATTCTAATCCCAACTAGTATTATAAATGCGAAAGTAACTCTGTCTGTCTGTCTGTTACGCTTTCACGCTAAAACTACTGGACCGATTTAAATGAAATTTGGTACAAAGAAAGTCTGGAGCCTGAGAAAGGACATAGACTACTTTTTAACCGACTGCAAAAAAGGAGTTCCACGCAGACGAAGTCACGGGCAGAAGCTATATGTAATAACTGCGAAAGTATCAGAAATTATAATTTACGATATTGTAAGAATTTACACTTGCTTGTATCTTCGGCTGGTGTCCAACGATCCTTAATTTCTGTTTCTGTCTCGCTCGCACTCGTGAAGCATCGTATCTCTATCTCTCTCTGTCTTTAAGTACTATTCCATCATTTCATTCTATACTATACGTGTATATACAATATAATTTATATATTTTTACGTTAAATATTGATGAATTAAGTTTTTTTTCTTATTTGTATGGGTTTTGTAATTAAAATGGGATATTTTGATATAAATTTTAACCCCTATTTCACCCCTTATAGTCTAAATTACGAGTAAAAATATAATTTACTAGCTGTCCGCCCAGGCTTCGCACGGATCGACTTTTTTATATCCCATGTCACTAGGGAATAGTGTAGCTTCCCAACAGTGAATGAATTTTTGAAATCGGTTCAGCCGTTCTGGAGCGTATTCAATCCAAACAAACCTTTCCTCTTTATTATATTATTATTCGTAAAAAGAAACATTTATATTTAAAATTAAAAATATTAGATAAATTCTAAGAATTTTCCAAAAAAAACCCATAAAAGTATTTCAAAGAAGTAGCTTTTGCTACGCCCCTACAAAGGCTCTACGAACCGCTACGGCGTAGCGGCTACGTCACTGCTACGACGCTACGCGATTCGAGAATTGGACGAATTTAAATCATTATTCATTTCACGTTTCAAATGTGTTACAGTTCCCATATTCGTAGTAATAAATATGTTATTATTATAATAATTTCTGATGCCTTCGCAGTTATAAATAACACATTGGAATGAAACAACTTTTAACGGATTTAAAATAATTCGCGTATTTTTATTTTATTTCATTTGCTGACGTTTCGGATTCTTTACAGTTTCCATATTCGCACGACTGAGTTGACAATAGTATAATGCTAAAGTCTTTAGATTTAAAAATACGCGAGCTAAATCCGTTAATAGTTGTTTCATTGCAATCTATACTAATATTGTAAAGCTGAAGAGTTTGTTTGTTTGTTTGTTTGTTTGTTTGAACGCGCTAATCTCAGGAACTACTGGTTCGAACTGAAAAAATCTTTTTTTGTTGGATAGACCATTTATCGAGGAAGGCTATATAACATCACGCTGCGACCAATAGGAGCGAAGAAACAGTGGAAAATGTGTAAAAAACGGGAAAAATATGAAGCCTTATGAAGAAGTGTCAGAAGACTTTGACAGATCTTTGACGAAACAATCGGACGGACAGGACGACGTCTGCCGGGACCACTAGTAATATTATAAAGAGGAAAGATTGTATGTAACGAATAAACTCAAAAAGTACTGGACATATTTTAATAATTATTTTTTCATTACAAAGCTACATTATCTCTGAGTAACAAACATAGGCTATAAACAGGGAACCGGGCGAAGCCGGGGCGAGCCGCTAGTATAGACTAGCGGCTCGCCCCGATATAGATCTATACTAATATTATAAAGAGGAAAGATTTGTACCTATTATTGTATGTTTGTAATGAATAGGCTCAAAAAGTACTGAACCGATTTTAATAATTCTTTCACTGTTGGGAAGCTACGCTATACCCGAGTGACATAGGCTATAAAAAAGATGATCCGTGCGAAGCCGGGGCGGGCCGCAAGTTCAATACAAAGAAACAAACCTTTCCTCTTTATTATATTAGTATAGACATATAGACAAAGTCGCGGGCAGAAGCTGGTATTTTCATATCATTTATGATATCTACGATCCCAATTCTTTGGATGCCATTCCTATAATTTTCTCTATTCATTGCATTTTCTCTCTCGCTCGCTCCTAGTGCGGCGTGATCGTCTGTCTCCCTCTAACACTTAAGAACCCTTAGGGGTGATGAAGTGAAAATAGACAGAGAAATACGTGGAATAGATTTTTAAAAGGTTTTAAATAAAACTGGCACTCCGCCCCGGCTTCGCATGGATCCCTATTGCGATATAAGGCAGCCTATGTCTCAGGGTCCAAAGATTGTTTGTGCCAAATTTCTTCGAAATCGGTTGAGAGGTTTAAGAAAGCGTAACAGACAGGCAGAGTTACTTTCGCATTTATAATATTACTAGCTTCTGCCCGCGACTTCGTCCGCGCCTCTTTTTTTGCAGTCGGTTAAATAGTAGCCTATGTCCTTTAAGTTTCTCAGGCTCCAGACTTTCTTTGTACCAAATTTCATTTAAATCGAAAAGTTTTAGCGTGAAAGCGTAACAGCCAGACCGAGTTACTTTCGCATTTATAATATTAGTAGGGATGTCACTCGCGAATAGTGTAGCTTCCCAACAGTGAAAGAATTTTCAAATCGGCCAGTCGTTTTGAATCCTATTCAATTCAAACAAACAAACTTTTCCTCTTTATAATATTAGTATAGATTAGTATATATATGTCTTTTTTACTTTCAAACTTTGAAAACGACACAAAGCCAACTCTATCGATGTCGTTGTGCCGGACACGGGTCGGCACGCGCTGAGTCCATCAACGGGCACAGCGTCCAACGGGTGCCGCGGTCGAATCCGGACGGGGGCAATTCATCATAATACTGTTTAACTATTTATTTGACAGGTGAAGCTAATGATTCGATTTTTAGATAGATAAAAAACTAGCTTGTGCCCGCGACTTTGTTCATGTGGAATAATTACTGCTACTCTTATAAATATCTATACTAATATTATGAAGAGGAAAGGTTTGTTTGTTTGGATTGAATAGGCTCCAGAACGGCTGGACCGATTTGAAAAATTCTTTCACCATTCGAAAGCTACATTATCCACGAATAACATAGGCTATAAAAAAAATGGTCCGTGCGAAGCCGGGGCGGACACCTAGTAATAATAATAATCTTTTATTATATAAAAGAAAGTCGTGTTAGTTACTCCGTTTATAACTCAAGAACGGCTGAATCGATTTGGCTGAAAATTGGCGGGGAGGTAGCTCAGAACCAGGAAAAGGACATAGGATACTTAAATCGATTCTTTGCCGGGCGGGACGAAGTCTGCCGGGACCGTTAGTAATATTTTAATAAAGAGGAAAGGTTTGTTTGTTTGGATTGAATAGGCTCCAGAACGGCTGGACCGATTTGGAAAATTCTTTCACTGTTGGGAAGCTACACTATTCCCGAGTGACATAGGCTATGTTGAATTAAAAAAAAAGTGATCAGTGCGAAGTTGATATTTCCAATTTAAGAATGATTTCTACGGCGTTTTAATAGCAAAGGAAGTAGAGATGGAAGCAAGCGTCGGCAATAAAAATATATTTACGAGATAATTAAAAGCAAGTGAAACAGATTTTATGGCACAGATGGCAGGGTGCTATCTTTAAGGCTAGCTGTGCCCGCGACTTCGTCCGTGGAATAGTAATTCTTCATAAGGCTTCATATTTTCCCCGTTTTTTACACATTTTCCACTATTTCTTCGCTCCTATTGGCCGCAGCGTGATGTTATATAGCCTAAAGCCTTCCTCGATAAATGGTCTATCCAACAAAAAAGGAATTCGAACCAGTAGTTCCTGAGATTAGCGCGTTCAAACAAACAAACAAACTCTTCAGCTTTACAATATTAGTATAGATTGGAATGAAACAACTATTAACGGATTTAGCTCGTGTATTTTTTTTTCAACCAATGAAAAAATAAACGGAGGAGGTTCAAGGTCGACGCGTATATATATATTTTTTTTAATGTTGACCACGCATAACTTTTTACAGAGTGGTTTTATTGACTGACGTTTCGTTATTTTTTTATTTAGTTATAACCGCGAAGGCTTCACGACAGGATGGAAAATATTAAACAAGCAAGTTACAAGAGTAACGATTGAAAAAGTTACGTCAGTTTGTTCGTGCTTCCCGCGTATTGGACTAATTATATATATATACTAGCTGTCCGCCCCGGCTTCGCACGGATCATCTTTTTTTATAGCCTATGTCACTCGGGAATAGTGTATCTTCCCAACAGTGACAGAATTTTTTAAATCGGTCCAGCCGTTCTGGAGCTTATTCAATCCAAACAAACAAACTTTTCCTCTTTATAATATTAGTATAGAAGTATGGATTTAATGTAAAATATATAGTACTTTTCAACCGACGAAAAAAACGGAGGAGGTTCTCAATTCGACGCGTATATTTTTTTTTTCCAGTAAGTCCTTTCCAAGTTACTTTAAAAGTGCCCCCAAAAAAATTTGGACCACGAACCCGCTACCCTAATTCGATTCTTGTCACACCATCTACTGAACACCTCAGTAGAATAATAAAACGTACCCTCGCCCGGACTAGAACCCGCTAACCCATTTATAGCAATCATTTATTCCTCGTTCACCCCCCATTTGCCCTCCCTTTTTAGAAATTCGACCCTTATTCTATAGAAAATTGTTTTCAAACAAAAATGTACCTTATTTCTTGGTGAATAAGGTTGTTGTTGAAACGTATGGTGTTTTGATTGAGTGAAATGAGGTAAGTTCTTTTTTCGTAATTTTGAGGATTTTAGTTTTTTTTTAAAAAAAATATATTTTACAATATATAAACTTGTCATATCATTCATACTAGCTTCTGCCCGCGACTTCGTCTGCACATTATTTAAACAATTTCGTTATAGAATATAGCCTATACCTACTAATACTAACTAATATTATAAAGAGGAAAGATTTGTATTTTTGTATGTAACGAATAAACTCAAAAAGTACTGGACCTATTTTAATAATTCATTCACTGTTGGGAAGCTACGTTCACCCTGAGTGACATAGGCTATAGAATATTTTGAAAAAAAAATAGGGATCCGTGCGAAGCCGGGGCAACTGCTAGTAGACTGTATGTTATTCTGATGTGTAAGCTATTTAATTGTATAGTTTCATCATAATCCATTCAAAAGTTTTTACGTATACAGAGAAACAAACATAAATATCCCTACTTAATATTATAAATGCGAAAGTAACTCTGTCTGTCTGTCTGTCTGTCTGTTACGCTTTCACGCTAAAACTACTGGACCGATTTAGATGAAATTTGGTACAAAGAAAGTCTGGAGCCTAAGAAAGGACATAGGCTACTTTTTAACCGACTGCAAAAAAGGAGGAGTTCCACGCGGACGACGTCGCGGGCAGAAGCTAGTACATTATAATTTCTGATGCCTTCGCGGTTATTATACATTGGAATGTAACAACTATAACGGATTTAACTCATTGTCAGCCAATAAATAAAAATCCGTTAGTTGTTTCATTCCAATAATTTTCCAAAAATTCTTAATAAGTTTCGCGTTAATAATATTGATAAAATTATATTAAACTCAAAAATTAAAATATCTACTTACCGACTTTCACATAAAACCGCAAATTTCTTCAACAAGTGGATTCTAACGTCGAACGAAATTCAACCTAAACATAAGGGTTTAGAGTTCAAATTGCTTTGTTCCAAACCTCGATTCATTTCTTAGTCAATAGGGTGACCAGGCAATTGTACTAAAACAAAAGACATCGAGGACATAATCCTTAGAGTTATATTCAACGATTTTTTGCCACCCTATCTATCTATGCTAATATAATAAAGAGGAAAGGTTTGTTTCTATTGAATAGGATCCAAAACGACTGGACCGATTTGAAAAATTCTTTCACTGTTGTGAAGCTACACTATTCCCGAGTGACATGGGCTAAAACAAAATTTAACAAACCCCCGACATAAAAACCTAAAAGCCCTCTAAAAATATAACAATAATAAAAACTTAATATTAGTTACCTAAATATTAATATTTCTACAAAGAAAACGTCATGTCGGGGGGACCGCTTCTCATTTAAGTGTAGGTATCTAATAATTTCTGATGCCTTCGCGGTTATTACACATTGGAATGAAACAACTATTAACGGATTTAACTCGCGTATTTTTATTTTATTTTATTAGCTGTAGGTATCTACTTAATATTTACAATGTCTAAACCTACGGTCCCCCCGACATGACGTCTTCTTTGTAGAAATATTAATATTTAGGTAACTAATATTAAATTTTTATTATTGTTATACTTTTTAAATGGCTTTTAGATTTTTATGTCGGGGGTTTGTTAAATTTTTAATTTATAAAAAATGTTTTTTTCCATTTAATCTTATTCCTATAGTGTGGTGTTCAGAGGTCGGTATGGTATTTAATAAAGCGGGCCAGCACGCGCCGCGATACTCGCATATATTCCACGAATACTGATCGACAGACAAAAGTCCTTGTATATTCACTTAAGTAACACTATTGACTTGCCCCGGCTTCGCACGGGAAAATCGACACACAAATTTCATGAAGGCTAAAGTTTGTGTGTAATCTTGTATGTTTTGTTACTTTCATGTAAAAGTAATTGAGTTGATTTTGATGAAATTTTCAATTAATATAGCTTATACATTATAATTATAATTATAATAATAATAATAATAATATAATAAAACAGTAGAAACCGCGTGTCTGTACAATTGAAATTTTTAACAAAAAATGGGTGTGGGCAATTATAAAAGAGTAACAGAACACAAAAATGTTTTTTTAGATTTTCTTTTCTGTCTGTCTGTCTGTCTGTCTGTCTGTCTGTCTGTATGTATTCGCTAATCTTGAAAACTACTGAACAGATTTTGACGCGGCTTTCACTAATAGATTAAGCTCTTCCCTGAGCAACATATAGTCTTTGTTTCATCGAAATCGGATGTCAAATAAAAAAGCTATCGTCTTTTAAAGTTTAAAGGTAATTTTTCTATAGGAGATTTTATAGTTACATAATATAGTACTAGATGGCGCCTCAAGGCAATTAAAACGCGCTATAGCTTTTTCTCTGAAAAGTATAAATACGTTTAAAACTATTTAATTTTGTTTGTCTTGCGATTCGGTTAGTTGATGATTTTGATGTTATACTTGGATACTTGGATATGAAAATACGGACTCTGAACTTGCTTTGTGAATTGGTTGAAAAATATCGGATATAATCTAAATAATCTAAAAAAATATTGCCTACGTAGACGTAGATTTATTGAAATAAATATATGTATTATTGTATGTATTTGCTTTGATTTTAAAAATGCCCAGACAAAACGCTTACAACGCATCGCTATTGAGAAATCTTACTCCGCCTAAATTGTGCAATGGAACCCGACTTAGAGTAACTTCTTTACAAAGAAACTTAATCGAAGCTGAGATTCTTACTGGATGTAGTGCAGGTGAAACTGTACGCATACCACGAATACCAATCATCCCCAACAATTTCCCATTCCAATTCAAACGGACACAATTTCCAGTGTCCGTTTGCTTTGCTATGACAATTAACAAGTCTCAGGGGCAGACGCTAAAGGCTGTTGGAGTTGATCTCAGGTCGAATTGTTTTTCACACGGCCAACTATACGTGGCTTGCTCGCGGGTTAGTAATGCGGATAACCTTTTCATATTAGCCCCAGAAGGAAAAACTGTTAATGTGGTTTATATAGACATTTTATAATTTACATTTGAAATATTAAATACATACCTATATTATATTTTTTATATTATTTGTCTGTCTATCTGTGTGTTCCGGCTAATCTATAGAACAGCTGGACTGATTTGGACGGGACTTTCACTGGCAGATAGCTTATGTAGTAAAGAGTAACTCATTTTAGAAATAAATCTTTAATTATCCATACTTATGTCCCAGTACTTAAATTCCACGCGGACGAAGTCGCGGGCACAGCTAGTACATTATAATAACCAAGCTATATTTTATAACGATATTGTGTAAAGTACTTAGACGAAGTCGCAGGCAAAAACTAGATACTTCTACACCTTCCTCTTAAAACTCTTAGTATAGATTAAAAGTATTTTTTTAAAACAAACTTTTATAATTTTACAATGTAGTTACACGTGATCCTTTGATACCCCACTCGGGTATATTTGTAGTTATTACATTTTCCACCCCCCCCCCCCCCCCTTGTACCTACCTCAATTTGGTTTTAGAATGACGTCACACAGTTAACCATGCATTGTCAAACTGAACGTGTGTACAAAATAACAGCTCAATCGGTTAAAGATATCTGCTTCAAAATTGAGTTGTGATATTACCAGTATATATATAGGTATTTATACTTACATTGCAAGTTAAATAAAAGCTTTGGAATGAAACAACTATTAACGGATTTGTCTCGCGTATTTTTATTTTATTTTCCCTTTTTTTATAGCCTATGTCACTCGGGAATAGTGTAGCTTTCCAACAGTGATTTTTTTTCGGTCCAGCCCTATTGGAGCCTATTCAATCCAAACCAACAAACAAACCTCTCCTCTTTATAATTAGTATAGAAAAGCTTTTAATAAAAAATAATTTACTGTATTATTAGGGTATTGTGGGGAATAAGTGTAAGGTAATAAAATAATTCTTATAGACAAGATGGCGGCTCGTAATGGCGGATGCATGTAAGCGGCTCTCACGCGCTTCAAGCCACAGATTATTACATAAAGATGTTCAATCTTGTCTTCTCTTTTCCTACTACTATTATAAAGGCGAAAGTTTGTAAGTATGGATGTATGGATGTATGGATGTTTGTTACTCTTTCACGTAAAAACTACTGAATGGATTTGAATGAAACTTTACCACAATATAGCTTATACATCAGAATAACATATAGGCTATATTTCATAACGATATAGTGTAAAATACTAATCATACGCAGACGAAGTCGCGGGCAGAAGCTAGTTATGTATAAAAATGAATCGCAAAATGTGTTGGTAAGCGCATAACTCGACAACGCCTGGACCAATTTGGCCAATTTTTTTTTTAAATGTTCGTTGAAGTCCAATGATGGTTCTTACGGCGAGAAAAATCGAATAATTGCCGGGAAAACCCTAAAAACAGCTTCTTTTCCCATACAAACGTTGTCTAACTAAAGTCAATTTGAACTTCGAACGGGCAGGATGACGTCTGCCGGGACCGCTAGTTTTAAATAAAACTAGCTATCCGCCCCGGCTTCGCATGGATCATCTTTTTTTATAGCCTATGTCACTCGGGAATAGTGTAGCTTCCCAACAGTGAGGTTTGTTTGTTTGTTTGGATTGAATAGGCTCCAAACCGGCTGTACCGATTTGAAAAATTATTTTACTGTTGATCATCCTGAGTAACATCCCTACTAATATTATAAATGCGAAAGTAACTCTGTCTGTCTGTCTGTCTGTTACGCTTTCACGCTCAAACTACTGGACCGATTTAAATGAAATTTGGTACAGAGAAAGTCTGGACTCTGAGAAAGAACATAGGCTACTTTTTAACCGACTGCGAAAAAGGAGGAGTTCCACGCGGACGAAGTCGCGGGCAGAAGCTATAATATTATAAATGCGAAAGTAGTTAACTCTGTCTGTCTGTCTGTTACGCTTTCACGCTAAAATTTAAATTAAATTTGGTTTATAATATTATAGCTTCTGCCCGCGACTTCGTCCGCGTGGAACTCCTCCTTTTTCGCAGTCGGTTAAAAAGTAGCCTA
The DNA here is from genome assembly GCA_038024825.1 of Polylopha cassiicola. NCBI lineage: Eukaryota > Metazoa > Arthropoda > Insecta > Lepidoptera > Tortricidae > Polylopha > Polylopha cassiicola. The sequence goes on along the minus strand of CP149065.1, from coordinate 3,838,522 downwards.
TGTTCTTTCTCAGGGTCCAGACTTTCCTTGTACCAAATTTCATTTAAATCGGTCCAGTAGTTTTAGCGTGAGAGCGTAACAGACAGACAGAGTTACTTTCGTATATTATATTCGTATGGACTGCCTACCCTGACGTGGTATACGCGCGATCCTCACTGCACGCACCTGTGTGTGTGTGTGTGTGTGTGTGTGTGTGTGTGTGTGTGTGTGTGTGACGACACGTTAAACTTATACTTACATCCCATATATCCTCACAAACATTCTCGTTTATAATATTAGTAACTAGCGGTCCCGGCAGACGTCATCCTGCCCGTTCGAAATTCAAATTAGGTAACTTTAGTTGGACAACGTTTGTATGGGAAAAGAAAAGGGCTGTTTTTAGGGTTTTCCCGGCAGTTATTCGATTTTTTCTCGCCGTAAGAACCATCCTTGGACTTCATCGAACATTTAAAAAAAAAAATAGCCAAATTGGTCCAGGCGTCGTCGAGTTATGCGCTTACCAACACATTTTGCGATTCATTTTTATATATAAGATATATTTATATTGTACTTTCTGTGTTGAGTATTCTATGGGAAGCTATCTCAATTACTGAGAAGAGTAGGACGCGTACCGCTTATTGAAAGGCCGCCGCTGAACTACATTAGCACGCGGGTTTGTCTGTAATTTAACCCAGGGAATTACTTTTTTCTATAGTACTAGCGGTTCGTATCGGCTTCGCCCGGATCCCATTTTTTAACTTTGTCACTCGGGGATAGTGTAGCTTTCTAACAGTGAAAGTTAACAGTTTTTGAAATCGGTTCAGTCGTTTAGCCTATTCAATCCAAACAAACAAACTTTTCCTCTTTATTATATTAGTATAGACAAGTTGCTGTCGCTGTCTGTATGTATGCAGTCAAATCTTTAAAACTAAGCAACGGATTTTATAATCAACTAGCGGCCCCGGCAGACGTCGTCCTCCCCGTCCGATCGTTTCGTCAAAGATCTGTCAAAGTCTTCGGTCACTTACCGTCAATCACTTTGTATATGGAAGTATAGAAAGATGTTGATATTACATTTTTTCCGATGACGTTTTTTAAATTTTCTCCACTTACAAACCTTCCCTGGACTTGCACGAATAATTCAAGACCAAAATTAGCCAAATCGGTTGGTGCGTTCTGGAGTTATAGCGTCAGGAAGGAAAACCCGACTTATTTTTATATAATAGATAGAGTGATTCAAGAGAAAGGTTTATAGCACCCGTGTAAAGCCGGGGCGGGTCACTAGTTAAAGGTTAAGTAAGTAAGTATCTGTGTGTGAAATATTGCTCAATTTTGAAGCAGATATCTTTAACCGATTGAGCTGAAATGTACACACGTTCAGTTTGGACAATGCATGGTTAACTGTGTGACGTCATTCTGAAACAAAATTAAGGGGGTACAAGGGGGGGATGGAAAACCAAATGTCTGCAAATATACCTGAGAAAGAAGATCACATGTACATTGTAAAATTGAATGCATGACAAAAATCAGTTAGGTCGTTTTAAAATTATATCAATAAAAGATTGCTTTTAAACAAGTTATTTAAATTTCTAAATTTATTCTTGTTTTTGGATAATAGTACATTACGCACTGAGGCCAGTAAAATAAAAAATGTCTCAGATCACATGTAATTGTCGTCCGAGGCGAAGCCGAGGTTGACAAAAATGTGATCTGAGGCTTTTTTATTTTACTGGCCGAGGTCAGTATACTATTTTTCTGTTCGACGAAGCCAGAAAGCGGCAATTTCATTTAGCGCAGCGGCCAGAAAGTTGGCGCTTTCTGGCCGGAGAACAGACAAATAGTTTTCCTTCCGTATTGTAATTTTAATACAAAATCTACTTATAACATGATTTTATTACAGGACAGGATTAACAAAAATGACGTTTATAAGTTATCAATTAAATTTATTATCCTTCAGTTATCATATCGGAATTTTACGATAAGCTACAAATAGTTTTACTCCTTTCAGTATATTGTATGTCACCGTACTTGTGATAGAGATATATGTTTTGTGAAAATATATATTTATTTTTTAACTAAGTGGAAAAAGTGATGTGAGTTTTATGTTAAAATTAGTGTTTTAAAAATCTAAATACTCTGTAAAGAGTTTTGTGGTTATACATATAAAAATACTAGCTGTGCCCGCGACTTCGTCCCCGTGGAATAGTAATTCTTCATAAGGCTTCATATTTTCCCCGTTTTTTACACATTTTCCACTGTTTCTTCGCTGCTATTGGTCGCAGCGTGATGTTATATAGCCTAAAGCCTTCCTCGATAAATGGTCTATCCAACAAAGAATTTTTGAATTCGAACCAGTAGTTCCTAAGATTAGCGCGTTCAAACAAACAAACAAACAAACTCTTCAGCTTTATAATATTAGTATAGATATATGTGTCGACTTAAGAACCTCCGTTTTTTACGTCGGTTAAAATATTAAATAGAGGATTTTTAAGTTTGTCTACTAATTTAGGGTATTATTCTGTTCCCAAATAAAACATAAATAAATCATTTAAAAGTTCGGCCCGATCTATGTTCTTACCTATAATTTTGTCTTCTTTAATTTGTTCACTCGACCATGTTTTCTGAAATATAAAAACCCCTATTTTCAAAATATTATATAGCCTATGTCACTCGAGAATAGTGGAGCTTCCCAACAGTGAAAGATTTCAAATCGGTCCAGTCGCTTTGGAGCCTATTCAATACAAACAAACAAACCTTTCCTAATTTTGAAGCGGTTTTTAATAGAGTGATTCAAGAGAAAGTTTAAAAGCACCCGTGTGAAGTCGGGACAGGTCGCTAGTCTATACTAATATTATAAAGGTTTGTTTGTTTGTTTGCATTGAATAGGCTCCTAAAGTACTGGACCGATTTCAAAAATTCTTTCACTGTTGGGTCGCTACACTATTCCTGATATCCCTACTAATATTATAAATGCGAAAGTAACTCTGTTTGTCTGTCTGTTACGCTTTCACGCTAAAACTACTGGACCGATTTAAATGAAATTTGGTACAAAGAAAGTCTGGAACCTGAGAAAGAACATAGGCTACTTTTTAACCGACTGCAAAAAAGGAGGAACTCTACGCGGACGAAGTCGCGGGTAGAAGCTAGTAGGCTATAAAAAAAGGGATCCGGGCGAAACCGGGGCAAACCGCTAGTTATATATAAAGATAAATTAATATTTTTCATTTTATAGGGCAATACGTACAATGACATCATAATATTATCTAAATAATTATCGCAAGATAACGATTAATGGAAAGAGTTGGCCACAGTCGACTGCTCAAGTATTTAAAAGGCGGGTAAGTTATTTACTAGCTTTATTTTTATTCATATTCATTTATTTACGTAATAAGATAAAAGCAAACCTTAATTTCTGATGCCTTCGCGGTTATTATAAGTTCAATACAAAGAAACAAACCTTTCCTCTTTACTATATTAGTATAGACTAGCTTCTGCCCACGATTTCGTCTGCGCACGATGAGTTTTTACAATATCTTTACAAAATATAGCCTACTAGCTGTGCCCGCGACTTCGTCCCCGTGGAATAGTAATTCTTCATAAGGCTTCATATATTCCCCGTTTTTTACACATTTTCCACTGTTTCTTCGCTCCTATTGGTCGCAGCGTGATGTTATATAGCCTAAAGCCTTCCTCGATATATGGTCTATCCAACAAAAAAAGAATTTTTGAATTCGAACCAGTAGTTCCTGAGATTAGCGCGTTCAAACAAACAAACAAACTCTTCAGCTTTATCATATTAGTATAGATTGGAATGAAACAACTTTAACGGATTTAACTCGCGTATTTTATTAGCATAAGACTATTGTCAGCTCAGTCGTGCTACGATTATGGAATCTCTAAAGGCTCCGAAACGTCAGCCAATAAAAATAAAATACGCGAGTCAAATCCGTTAAAGTTGTTTCAATCGAATAAACCTTAATTATACAATGTACACGTGATCCTCTTTCATTTGATACCCCACTCGGGTGTATTTGTAGACATTTGGTTTTTACACCCCCTTTTGCACCAATTAATTTGGTTTCAAGACGTACACAGTTAACCATGCATTTTGGAATGAAACAACTATTGAATTATTTATCTCGCGTATTTTTTTTTTATTTGCTGACGTTTCGGACTCTACAATTTCCAGCAACGTCACCAAATAAAATCAAAATACGAGAGTTTAATCCATTAATAGTTGTTTCATTTCAATGTGTAATAACCGCGAAGGCATCAGATTATAACCTTGCATTGTCCAAACTGAATGTGTGTACATTTCAGTTCAATGAGGGCCACCGCGTGTCAGAAATCCGCTAGATGCGCTAGTGTAGAATGAGGTCCAGCTGTCATGTACCACCGATCACAGGCCAGTAGCTTGCCTCTCATTGGTGGAACATGACAGCTATAAAGATAGCTGCTTTAAAATAGTGCAAGATTTCACCCACACTTACATTTTAAGTTAAATAAAAATAAACAATTTCAGATCCAAAATGGCGTCAAAAACTACACACACGTTAAAAATCGAAGACTTAAACCCAAGTCCGATTGAGTCGAAAGTTCCTCAGCAACAGAAATTAAGAGAAACCAAAGAAAATCCAACCTTAAATGCAAAACCTAAGGTTGACAATGCAACGGAACAAAACCTGCATCGAGAATCTAAGATACAAGGAGAAGTAAGTGATGGAAAAACAATCATAAGACAAGGTGATACGGTTGAAATTTATTCACCAGTCATTTCTGTGAAAAAAGAGGAATCTGTCTTGACTAAAGACGGACTAAAATATTCCAAAATGACTGTAACTGAAGATATTTCGGTACATTTCCAACATTTGTTTAAGAAAAAAACTGTACCTGGTAAAACTGTGATTATACAAGCGCAGAAATTTGAATATAAATATTAACGAACTACATAATATAAAACAAAGTCGCTTTTTCTGTCCCTATATCTCTATGTACGCTTAAATCTTTAAAACTACGCAACGGATTTTGATGCGGTTTTTTTAATAGATAGAGTAGATTCAAGAGGACCTATAATATTGGAATGGATTTTGTAGCTTATTCAATTCAAACAAATCTTTCCTCTTTATTATATTAGTATACTTAGACAACTAAAATAAACATGGCCGTTCTTAAACATATTGTTTTCATTTATTCAATACCTCTTTAACTCTTTATCGACGTGACAAAATTTGTCGATCGACATTACGTTATCTAGCAAATGACAAGACAAGCCGCCATAACGTTTACAAAATGTCAAAATATCGATATGTCGTGATTTTGCTACAAATTTGAGGCGTATACGCCATTTTTTATATAGTTACTAGTGGTCCCGGCAGACTTCGTCCCGCCCGGCAATGTCGATTTGACAGTTGTCATTGTTGCGTTTTGTTATACTATTTTTAACAAATCAGCTTATTTTTTTTCTTTTTTTTTACTGGAACGTGATAAAAAGTATCCTATGTTCTTTTCCTGGCTCCGAGCTACCTCCCCGCCAATTTTCAGCCAAATCAGTTCAGCCGTTCTTGAGTTATAAACGGGGTAACTAACACAACTTTCTTTTATATATATAGATTTTAAATGTCGTTTACGACCTCCATGTTAGAGGGTTCCCTACCTCAAAAGGGAAAAAAAACAGAAAGCCTATACAATCACTTCGTTGTTTGTAAAATAACAAACATTTCCGATACGACCAATAAATCGAAAAATCTTTGTAAATCAAGTTAGGGGTGTATGGGCCATTTTTTCCGAATTCGTAAACTTTAAAGTATAGGTACTGATCAATTAAAATTAAGACTGCATTTAAAACTCATTTTCGCCAAAATGGCGTTTACGCCCTTTGAGCCCTGGTTTCAATATAATTATACTTTTGAGCGCGAAAAAAACCCGCCCTTCTGAAATAGCACTTTCTTAAGTTAAGCAAAATTTGCTTAATAAAATCTGTAGGATTTTTATAAATTTTTACCATAATATAGAAATACTAACTTCGTGGTAACACATTTGAATGAAACAACTACAATGGATTAACTCGCGCATTTTATTTTATTTGCTGTTTCGGAAACTTTACAGTTCCCATATTCGTAGTCGACTGACGATAGTTATAGTAGTATAATTTCATTCCAATGTGTCACTGCGAAGGCACCAGAAATTATTATTAAGTAGGTAATAGTATAATTAATATTTTTTAGGATAAAATAAAACAAAATGGCGTGCCTCGTAAAATAATAAATCCAGTATATTCTGAAATAATTGGAGAAGTGATTGAAAATCAACGAATACGACCAGAAAAAGACGTCGAGACAAGCAGAGAAGGTATTTTTATTATTATCTTATATTATTATAGCTGTCCGCCCCGGCTTCGCACGGATCATCTTTTTTTATAGCCTACTAGCTTCTGCCCGCGACTTCGTCCGCTTTGAACACCTCCTTTTTTCACAGTCGGTTAAAAAGTAGCCTATGTCCTTTCTCAGGCTCCAGACTTTCTTTGTACCAAATTTCATTTAAATCGGTCCAGTAGTTTTAGCGTGAAAGCGTAACAGACAGTCAGACAGACAGACAGAGTTACTTTCGCATTTATAATATTAGTTAGGATGTCACTTATAGCCCAAGAGCCAGCGGCCCCCAGACTTTCGGTAAAGTATAAAAGCTGTAAGTTTGTCAATGTATGCCCCCAACACAAGTAAGAACGAACCCCGTCTATGAAACTTGGGTCGCGGTGGCTTTGGCAGGTATCAGGTAATAAAGGTGTGTAAAATTGTGTGTTAAATTCGTTAAAGTATAAAACTCAGTTTTTACATATTTTACGTATAATAATCCTAGAAGTCACCTTGCCGAAACCCAGACCCTTCGTACGGTTGCAACCCTCTCCCAGACGCCCTTAAAGTTTTATTTAATTGTTACTATACTTACGGTATACCTACCACATAATACAATGACAGCTGATGCGCAGTAAAACGTCGCAATGGACCGAACGCTGTATTTCACACGCACCCACTGACACATACCGTCATTTGGGGTCTTTAGGGACAATTTTGAACTTTGACTAAGAATTTCATGTTGCCAATACATCAAAAGTCTAATGTAGGTGCGAGCGCGAGGGACATATTATGTGTCAGCGGGTGCGAGTGAAATACAGCGTTCGGTCCATTGCGACGTTTTACTGCGCATGATCTATCATTTATTGTATATAGCTTCTGCCCGCGACTTCTTCCGCGTGGAAGTCTTATTTTGCAGTCGGTTAAACAGTAGCCTATGTTCTTTCTCAGGCTCCAGACTTTCTTTGTACCAAATTTCATTTAAATCGGTCCAGTAGTTTTAGCGTGAAAGCGTAACAGACAGACAGACAGACAGACAGAGTTGATTTCGCATTTATAATATTAGTAGGGATAATGAGAACTATTTTCTAGATTTATTATGAAAATTCGTTATGTACAATAACTAAAACAATACAATTAGGGCAATATTTACATTTAGCACTGCCAGATTTATTGGCAACATGAAAATATTGACGCCAATATTGAATACTTGTAGTTCTTTTAGTCGTAGACATTATAAAAAACGGGACTTTTAAAACACTAAAAACTTTTTCACACGAGAACCTTTCAAATTTGAATTGTTTGAAAAATGAAGTTTCAGCAACGAATAATGAATAACATATCAAACGAATGTCGGTAAAGTAGTACAGTTCATCGTCTAACTCCATCTAGTGAATGTTTTATTAAAAATGAATCAACTAAACTGTTCGGGGAGCATTTATTTCATGATTATAAAAAATCGATTATTAATTTAAAAAAAATCACGTTTTAAAATCGATTTTTACTTTAAAATAATCGATTTTTAATCGATTATTTTTTCACATTCCTACTATTAAGAAAACATCATTTGATAGTTCTCCAAATAACATATATAAATTGAGCTTTTATACTATACCGTAAGTATAGTAACAATTAAATAAAACTTTAAGGGCGTCTGGGAGAGGGTTGCAACCGTACGAAGGGTCTGGGTTTCGGCAAGGTGGATTCTAGGATTATTATACGTAAAATATGTAAAAACTGAGTTTTATACTTTAACGAATTTAACACACAATTTTACACACCTTTATTACCTGATACCTGCCAAAGCCACCGCGACCCAAGTTTCATAGACGGGGTTCGTTCTTACTTGTGTTGGGGGCATACATTGACAAACTTACAGCTTTTATACTTTACCGAAAGTCTGGGGGCCGCTGGCTCTTGCTCTATTAGGAATAGTGTAGCTTTCCAACAGTGAAAGAATTTTTGAAATCGGTCCAGCCGTTTTGGGGCCTATTCAATCCAAACAAACAAACAAACCTTTCCTCTTTATAATATTAGTATAGAAGATTAGAACTGTGATATAATTTATTTTTAACTTTTTAGTTCATTCTACTAACAAATACCTTAAATACTTTAGATTTTTTTTTTTATTTTATTTCATTAAAACTATTTTAGATAAACCAATAGAAGAAAAACCAAAAACCCGAATACCTGTTTCAAGATTCAAACAAACGGCAGACAAAGTGAAAAGAGACAGGAAGGAATCAGGAGATGGGAAAGACTTATCGAGTATAAGAGATGTAAGTATGCTAACTATAAAGGACGGTCGCGGAGCACAGCGAAAAACGGCCGTTGCCCTTATTCTATTTGTCTCTGTCGCACGCGCGTAGATGGCGTGGTTTACATTCTCTGTCCCCAGCGATCAAGGTAACTGTGCGAGCGTGAGGGCACTATTACTACTCGCGACAGAGACAAATAGAAAAAGGGCAACGCCCGTTTTTCGCTGTGCCCGCGACCGTCCTTTAGCACTAACTTCAATAACTATTAAACGGCTGAACCGATTTGCAACAAACACAGCTAAGAACACTCCCAATTTAAACAGAATCAAAATAGATTGAAAGAAACAACTATAGACAGATTTAATTTGTAATCTATAGATATCTACTTTAAAGATAAATCCTTTAAAACCTTAATTAATTTACTCATTACAATATATTTCAGGCTCTTCGACTTAAAAGATCGTCAATACCTAGATTTAACGATTCAAAAATCCCACCGCCATCTACAAAGAAACAAAATGAAACTAAAGGAAACGCAAACGAAGACAACGTACAAGTAGATGACGAATTCGATAAACTATATGATGAAATAGTTGACACGGAAGTGAGCACTGTGCCTGATGAAATACTAAGCACGATCAAAGACCCAGAACAGCTGGAAAACACTTTTGAAGAAATCGTACACGCTTATGATGAATCTGAACATCCGTCTCTTGAACCAGTTGATAAAAAACCAGTTAATAAAATAGATGCTGAAGTAAGAACAGATAATAAAGGAAAACAGTCCAAAATACCATTATTTAGGAGACAGAGTGAGCAAGATATTACAGTGCCTAAAAATAGTGAAAGAAGACAATCTCTTAAAACTGGAGATTTGAAAAGGAAAGATGCAAACGAAATTAAAAATCCTCCAAAAGATATTAAACCACGTAGGAATGGAGTGGAAAATAAATTAAAAAGAGTTGAAGTCAAACAGGAAGATTACCCAAAAGTTTTAAAACCTGTACAAATCGATCCTTTACCAAATTATAATACTGTAGCAACACCTGAGACCGAATTGGTAAAAGTTGGAATTGGTAATTTTGACGTTGCATTTGAAGATCTCAATTCAAACAAAAAACCCAAAACTCCCGATGTTGAAACTGTCAAAATTTCAATAATTAATAATGACGCTCCAGTCAAAACAGGTCAAACAGTTCCAGAAGACAACAAAGTAGACCAAAAACAAACACGCGACGTTGTCAAAGTGGCTAAAATTAACTATGACCAACCTAAAGATATTAAATTTATTGATAGCCACTTTGCACATGAGAATGATGTAAATAATACAAATGAAAATGAAAATAAACAGGTTGAATCTGAAAGTGAACCAATAGTAAAAGAGAAAAGAATTTCTAAATTTGTAAATAAGCCAATAATCAATGATGAAAATAACGAAAACACAAATTTGAAAGAGGAAGACATTCCTATTCTAAGAGGCAAAGTGAACAGAATATTAAAAAGACTTACTTCAAATGAGAACGATAGTCATTTTAATAAAGAAGTAAAAGGTCAATCAGAAACGAATGGAGTATCGAAATTTGAAGAAGATATTCCCTTATTTAAAGGGAAAGTTAGTAATTTAATAAACAGATTAGATTCAAATGAACCGAATGATAATATTAAAGAAGTGGTACATGATATTCCTAAGAAAAAATCTGTTTTGTCCAAAATAGCGATGTTTGAGGTAAGCAAAACATTTAGTAATATTTAAATATGTACTAGCTTCTGTCTGCGACTTTGTCTACGAAGATTTAGCTTTACAGATAAGTACGTGTAGTTTTAACGACTGGTAGATTTATTTCCTACCTACTAGCTTCTGCCCGCGACTTCATCCGCATGGAACTCCTCCTTTTTTGCAGTCGGTTAAAAAGTAGCCTATGTCCTTTCTCAGACTCTAGACTTTCTTTGTACCAAATTTCATCAAAATCCATTCTGTAGTTTTTGCGTGAAAGAGTAAAAAACATACATCCGTACTTACAAACTTTCGCGTACATATCTAATAAATATTAGCGGTCCGCGCCGGCTTAGCACGGGTCTCTATTTTTTTCCAAAATTTCTATACCCTATGTTACTCGTGGATAATGTAGATTTCGAATGGTGTAAATTTTTAAATCGGTCCAGTAGTTTAAGAGCTTATACAATCCAAACAAACAAACTTTTCCTCTTTACTATATTATTATAGAAAATTAAATGTATTTAATTTCGCAGCAAACAGCTCCAAATGATGCAGTCCCGAAAAGAAAATTCACAACACATAAACAAGAAGAAAATCATCAACCGAAAATAATACATGAAGTATTAAAACCAAAGAAAGAATTTAAACAAAACAATACTTACGAAGCGGTCGCTATAGACATATACAAACCTATAGAAGTTGTAAACAACGATACAAACGAACAAATAGTTGTAGTTGAAAATATAAAAGAGGAAACGGTTATTTACAAAAATCTTGATATTAAAAATAGAGACAAAGTTGAAACAGAAGAAGAAATTATAGACAATGAATTTGATTTTCTTAGCGATGATAAGGAAGGTGAAAATAAGCCCATACATGATGTAATTGAAAATGTGAACTCAGAAGAAAATACAATTTCAAACTACAATATTGAAAATCGTCATGAAAAAGATAACAAAATGATTCATGATTTATCTAGAAGAATAAACGATGATGAAAATACAGTACATATTGAAAACCAAGATCATGAAAAACAATACAAAATGACTAATGATATGAATAGAAAAATAAATAAAAAAATTGATGACTTAGTCAACTCATTTAATGAAAATAAAATTTCAAATAATATTGAAAATCGAGATTACAATAAAGATTACAGAATGGCTAATGATAATAGAAGAACAAATGAAAAACCTGATAATGGACTTAAAAACTCATTTAATGAAAATAAAATTTCAAACAATATTGAAAACCAAAATCATAAAGAAGATTACACAAGTGTCCATGATATAACTAGGAGAATAAATGAAAATACTCATGTAGTTAAGCAAGAGGATAAAAAAGAGAAAATAGGCAATTTCGATGTGCAAGAAAGGCTAAATAGATATTTAGCTGAAAATACAAATTTGAAAAAGGCAAAATCCACTGCTGAACTGGATTTAGGTGATTCTGTTAAAGGCAAAGTTAGAAGTATGATTGTTCGAATGAATTCAGTTGAACTTTTAGAAGATAAGGCGAAAGAAGTTATAAAAGCAAAAGAAGCTCCTAGGAAGAGGTCAGTTTCGGAGAAAATCGCTTTATTTGAGGTAAGAAATTCAATTATTCTCTTAAAATGAAACAACTATTAACGGATTTAACTCGCGTATTTTATATTGGCTGAAGTTTCGGAGCCTTAACAGATTACATAATCCTAAAATAAAATATGCGAGTTAAATCCGTTAATAGTAGTTAATTTCCAAAAAGAAATTACAAAATCGATCCATGCGTGAGGGAGCTATGATGCCAGACATACACACAAACAGACACGTCAAACTTATAACACCCCCCCGTTTTTACGTCGGGAGTTAAAAAGGGGCAGAAATATTTTAAAATAATCACAAAATAATAAAATTACTTTGTAGTATCTAATAATTTCTGATGCCTTCGCGGTTATTACACATTGGAATGAAACAACTATTAGCTGAGCTAAAGTACTTTAGCGTTAGACTATTGTCAGCTCAGTCGTGCTACGATTATGGAAACTAAAGAATCCGAAACGTCAGCTAATAAAACAAAATAAAAATACGCGAGTTAAATCCGCTAATAGTTGTTTCATTCCAATTTGTAGTATCTGCCAAATATAAAACTCACTTTAGAGCTTCTTTTATAATAATTAGGTAGTACCTTTGTTTGTTTTATTATCAGTAGTACAAGAAATTTGAGAAAGATAAAATTATCTAAATTTGTTATTAATTGTTCCAATAATCGAACAAACGTTAGGTTTCATTGTCATTCTGCCAGTATATTTAGTAAGACGTAAAATAATATAATTAAAATATTTAAAATCAAAACAGATTGAAAATTATTATATTCTGTTATTCCAACGTTAAAAAGAACATACTGCAAATGGATGTGAGTTGAAATATTCAATTTTAAAACAGTCAAATGCGTGACGTCATCAAATTGATTACAGAAAAACGGTGCCAGTTTTAAAACACCATCGCAGATGAAAAATAAATGCAAATTTACTGTTTATTATTATTCTATTTTGTAAATAACTCTAAATATTAAAACGTAAAACATTATTGCGTTTGTAGTTAATATTTAATTGGTCTACTCAAACTCATTACTTACCATAGACAATTTTACTGATTACCCACATTTTTTTAAATATTAGGTCAGTTCAAGCAGTGACTTCACTCTATTCGGTATTTGTGTCGTGTTTTTTATATTTTACATTTAAATAAGTATTTTAATTAAAAGAAATGAAGTTTAGTGTGTTTATAATGTGCTTTTTATTAACAGTAAGTTTTAGTACAGTTTTTTATAGAAAATATTTAGTGAAATTTTACTTTAATTCAAAATATGTCGTTATACAAGTTATTTTTATAAAAAAGTAAATTGTCACATTAAAATTTCAATTAGTGACTCATTAAATTTGGTTTTAGGTCACTATATTAGGCGTATTGTTCGACTAATCCCTACTAATATTATAAATGCGAAAGTAGCTGTCTGTCTGTCTGTTACGCTTTCACGCTAAAAGTACTGGACCGATTTAAATGAAATTTGGTGCAAAGAAAGTCTTGAGCCTGAGAAAGGACATAGGCTACTTTTTAACCGACTGCAAAAAAGGAGGAGTTCCACGCGGACGAAGTCGCGGGCAGAAGCTAGTGTTAAATAAGCTCATCTGTGGTCTAGTACCCATATCACAAGCTTTATTTATACCTCGTTAATTAGTCTGAATTATTAAAAAAAAAATTTTTTTCTAGCGAAAACTGACACCAGTCAAAATGGACGACGTCCAAGTGCAAGCAAGAGCCCTAAACGTCAACACTAAAATCAAAACTGACAGTCCGAACACCATCGGAACTGAAGACGCGCGATCCAATCGAACTGACTACGAGGAAAAGATTTTAGAACTGAACAATGCCAAAGTGACATATGGCAGTATCGATGAAATGTCATTTGTTGAACTGTCAGATGGCCATAAGATGCCCGTGATAGCTATTGGTACTGCTTTGGTGAGTTTGAAAGCTGTCACGTATGTCAAAAAATGCAATACGCGAGAAATCGCTGTCATTTTCTACCAATCACAGACCAGTTAGATTACCACTAATCACAGGCCAGTAGCTTGTCTCTAGTCTCAGGCCAGTAGCTTGTCTCTCATCACAGGCCAGTAGCTTGTCTCTCATCACAGGCCAGTAGCTTGTCTCTCATCACAGACTTTGGTCTGTGACAAGCTACTGAGCTTGTCTCTCATCACAGGCCAGTAGCTTGTCTCTCATCACAGGCCAGTAGCTTGTCTCTCATCACAGACTTTGGTCTGTGACAAGCTACTGAGCTTGTCTCTCATCACAGGCCAATAGCTTGTCTCTCATCACAGTCCAGTAGCTTGTCTCTCATTACAGGAATAGCTTGTCTTTCATCACAGACCAGTAGCTTGTCTCTCATCACAGGCTAATAGCTCATCTCTCATTACAGTCTAGCTTGTCTCATAGGTGGAACATGACAGCTGGACCTCATTCTACATGACATCTATTTAGCGGATTAAAACTTATATATTTTGGAATGAAACAAATTTGAACGGATTTAACTCGCATATTTTAATAATTTTTTCTGATGCCTTCGCGGTTATTAGACTATTGTCAGCTCAGTCGTGCTACGATTATGGAAACTGTAAAGAATCCGAAACGTCAGCTAATAAAATAAAATAAAAATACGCGAGTTAAATCCGTTAATAGTTGTTTCATTCCAATCGCATATTTTATTTTATTGGCTGGGCTGACCTTTCGGAGCCTTTACAGATTCCATAATCGTAGCACGATGAGCTGACAATAGTCTTATTCCTACTAATATTATAAATGCTATAGGTAGTAACTCTGTCTTTCTGTCTGTCTGTTACGCTTTCACGCTAAAACTACTGGACCGATTTAAATGAAATTTGGTAAAAGAAAGTCTGGAGCCTGAGAACGGACATAGGCTACTTTTTAACCGACTGCAAAAAAGGAGTTCCACGCGGACGCAGTCGCGGGCAGAAGCTAAATTATATATCTTTTGTTTGTATGTTTCAGTTGGACCCGTTACTTATTAAGCATATAGTTGGGGCGGCCATAGACCTTGGCTACAGAGCTTTCGACACTGCCTTTATCTATGGCAACGAGCGAGAGGTGGGAGAGGGGATACGCGCCAAAATACAAGACGGAACTGTCAAACGGTACGATTTATAAAAGCGCCATCTAGCCATCTAGCGAGTTAACATGATGGGTGCATTCCACTAAGCGCCCGCAACGCTCGTGACACCCTCTGTATCGTTCCACTTAACGCCCGTGGTCGTTGCGAGCGATGGCTCGACGTCACAGATGACGTCACTGTTCGCGACCACATCGCGCCCACTTCGCCCACAAAATATTGGTGGGTCAGAGTGGGCTTTCGTCGCTCACGATGTGCGTTCCACCTATAAACATTCGCTTACAACGCCCGCGGTGTTTTCTCGTTAGCGGAACGGCAATTTCAGCGGTCGTGGTCGACGGCGTTGCGAGCGTTAAGTGGAACGTACCCGACATGTTGTATTTTTCAAACGTTACTGATATTAACGCCATCTAGCGAGGTCGCTTAGCATTATGTATCTCTTCTGTACTAATCTAGGTACCTATACTAATATACTTATCCCTACTAATATTATAAATGCGAAAGTAACTCTGTCTGTCTGTTACTGTGTACACACTCAAAGTACTAGACCGATTTAAATGAAATTTGGTACAACATAGGCTACTTTTTAACCGACTGCAAAATAGGAAAAGTCCCACGCGGATGAAGTCGCGGGCAGAAGCTAGTTACTTATATTACTTACTAGCTGCCCGCCCCGGCTTCGCACGGATTCTCTTTTTTTTATAGCCTATGTCACTCGGGAATAAGCTGGACGGATATCAAATATTCTTTCAATGTTAAGAAGCTACACTATTCCCGAATGTCTATGCTATATTTTTTTAAATAGGGATCCGTGTGAAGCCAAGCGAACCGCTAGTACCTATATTTACAATGTCAGTGATAATCGACTAATACTGTTTATTCGCCCCGATTACCGCTAGTCTATACTAATATATATCTATACTAATATTATAAAGAGGAAAGATTTGTATTTTTGTATTTTTGTATGTTTGTAATGAATAGGCTCAAAAACTACTAGACCGTTTTGAAAAATACTTTCACAGTTGGGAAGCTACGTTCACCCTGAGTATCATTGGCTATAGAATATATTGAAAACTGATTTCAGTGAAATTATGCTTCGACTAAAACTATTTATGATTCCAGTGAAGACCTGTTCATATCCTCGAAGCTGTGGAGTACATACCACCAGCCCGAGCTGGTGGAGGAAGCTTGCCGCGCCTCTCTGCAGGCTACCGGGCTGGACTACTTCGACTTGTACATGATACACAACCCTATGTCGCTGAAGGTAAGGTTCAAATTACAATCTATACTAATATTATAAATCTAAAGAGTTTGTTTGTTTGTTTAAACGCGCTAATCTCAGGAACTACTGGTTTGATTTGAAAAATTATTTTTTGTTGGATAGACCATTTATCGAGGAAGGCTTTAGGCTATATAACATCACGCTGCGACCAATAGGAGCGAAGAAACAGTGGAAAATGTGTAAAAAACGGGGAAAATATGAAGCCTTATGAAGAAGTGACAGATGACTTTGACAGATCTTTGACGAAACAATCGGACGGGCAGGACGACGTCTGCCGGGGCCGCTAGTAGCTAATAATAGTCTTATGCTAAAATCCTTTAGTTCTCCTTAACATAAGACTATTGCAATAACCTTGAAGGCACCAGAAATTATTACACTGCTAGCGGCCCGCACCGGCTTCGCCCGCATCCCCTTTTTTTATAGCCTACTAGCTTCTGCCCGCGACTTCGTCCGCGTGGAACTCCTCCTTTTTTGCAGTCGGTTAAAAAGTAGCCTATGTCCTTTCTGAAGCTCCAGACTTTCTTTGTACCAAATTTCATTTAAATCGGTCCAGTAGTTTTAGCGTGAAAGTGTAACAGACAGACAGAGTTACTTTCGCATTTATAATATTAGTAAGGATGTTACTCAGCTTTCTAATAAAAAAACAGTTATTAAAATCGGTCCAGTACTTTTTGAGTTTATTCGTTACATACAAAAATAAAAATCTTTCCTCTTTATAATATTACTAGCTATTCGCCCCGGCTTCGGATTATCAATTTTTATAGCCTATATCACTCGGGAATAGTGTACCTTTCCAACAGTGAAAGAATTATTAAAATCGGCCCAGTCGTTCTGGAGCCCATTTAATCCAAACAAACAAACCTTTCCTCTTTATAATATTAGTATAGAAGTACAGACTAACATTGTGTCTATACGGCCTGTTGGTCTAGTGGTCAGAGCCCCTGACTACGAAACCGGAGGTTGCGGGTTCGAATCCCGCTAGGGGCAGTCAGTGTGAGCACTGGCATCTGTACCTGAGTCTTGGATGTCTTATATGTATTTATGTATGTTTATCCGTTGTCTAGTACCCATAGTACAAGCTATGCTTAGTTTGGGGCTAGATCAATTGGTGTGAATTGTCCAAAGATATTATTATTATTATTATTATAAAATATAATAAAATTTTCAACCGACGAAAAAAAACGGAGGAGGTTCTCAAGTCGACGCGTATATATTTTTTTTTTTTTATGTATGATCACGCATTACTTTTTACAGAGTGGTTCGATTTTGATAATTCTTTTTTAACCCCCGACGCAAAAACGACGGGGTGTTATAAGTTTGACGTGTCTGTGTGTGTGTGTGTGTGTGTGTGTGTGTGTGTGTGTGTGTGTGTGTGTGTGTGTGTCTGTCTGTGGCATCATAGCTCCCTAACGCATGAACCGATTTTGATTCTGTTTTTTTTGTTTGCAAGATGAATATGTCGGGAGTGTTCTTAGCTATGTTTGATGAAAATCGGATAGGTAGTTTAATAACTAGAGGGGGGTGAACGAGGGGATGCAAAAATAAATGTCGACAAATATACTCGAGTGGGGTATCAAATGAAAGAGGGTCACGAGTACATTACAAAATCGAAATTATAATAAAAATCGGTTGAGTCGTTCAAAAATTATTGGGAGTGAAAGTGGGGATGGAAATTCAAATATCTACTAATATACCCGAGTGGGGTATCAAATGAAAGAGGAACACGTGTACATTACAAAATTGATATTATAATGGAAATGAAAATTAAGTAGTTCATAAAATATAGGGAGTGAAAGTGTGGATGATTAGTCAAATGATTACAAATATAGCCGAGTGGGGTATCAAATGAAAGATGATCACATGCACATTACAAAATTCCATGTAAAATAGAAATTGGTTAAAAAAAAATGTTGTAGTAGGTACCTACCTACTTTCAAAAAGTATGAAATAAAAAAATAAATTTAAAATTTTAACAAACCCCCGACATAAAAACATATTAAGCCCTCTAAAAAGTATAATAATAAAAACCTGATATTAGGTAGGTACCTAAGTATTAATAGGTAGGTATTTCTACAAAGAAAACGTCATGTCGGGGGACCGTAGATTTCGATACATTGTAAATATAGGTAGGTATAATTAAATGATGAGCGGTCCCCCCGACGTGACGTTTTCTTTGTAGAAATACCTACCTATTAATACTTAGGTACCTACCTAATATCAGGTTTTTATTATTATACTTTTTAGAGGGCTTAATATGTTTTTATGTCGGGGGTTTGTTAAAATTTTAAATTTATTCATTGGAAAAGGTATACTTCGAAATTGGTGCTATTTTAACTTGGAAAAAAAAATCCAACCTTAAGGGTAGGAAAAGAGGGGTTGATTAATTTTTCACGCACCGATTGTATCGTATGACTGCGCGTAACTTTTTACAGAGTAGTCCGATTTTGATAACTCTTTTTTTTTTCATTTCAATATACTTAAGTAATAATTTCTGATGCCTTCGCGGTTATTACACATTGGAATGAAACAACTATTAACGGATTTAACTCGCATATTTTTTAACTAATATAATAAAAATACGCGAATTAAATCCGTTAATAGTTGTTTCATTCCAATATACTTAAGCAAAATAATATGATTCAACAGGAAGGAGGGGAACCTATTCCAAAGATAGCCAACGTCCTCCAGTTCTCCACACACGACTACCTCGACGCCTGGATCGGCATGGAGAAGGTAGCTCGCGCGGGGCTTGTCAGAAGCATAGGAGTCAGCAATTTTAACTCGCAGCAGGTCGCCAGGGTTGTGGAGAAGGGGAAGATCAGACCAGTAGTCAACCAGGTAAGTGCGTTTTTATGTGAGGTTTTTGAGTTGAAATTTGAAATCGAAATTCATTTATTGCTTGAAATCAATGTAAATACAAGATGGAATTATTATCTACTAGCTTCTGCCCGCGACTTCGTCCGCATGGAACTCCTCCTTTTTTGCAGTCGGTTAAAAGTAGCCTATGTCCTTTCTCAGGCTCCAGACTTTCTTTGTACCAAATTTCATTTAAATCGGTCCAGTAGTTTTATCGTGAAAGCGTAACAGACAGACAGACAGACAGACAGACAGAGTTACTTTCGCATTTATAATATCAGTATGGATATTTCACCATCATAGGCATGCAATAATCTACACTAATATTATAAAGAGGAAAGATTTGTACCTATTTTTGTATGTTTGTAATGAATAGGCTCAAAAAGTACTGGATCGATTTTAATAATTCTTTCACTGTTGGGAAGCTACGTTCCCCCTGAGTAACATAGGCTATAGAATATTTTGAAAATAATTATGGATCCGTGCGAAGCCGGGGAGAACCGCTATAATTAATATTTGAGTTATGAGAAGGGTTACCATCCGTCCAGGTTTCCCCGATTTTTCCTAGTTTTAAAGGCGTTTTTATCTGTCCTCCGGCCAATAAGCGCCAACTTTCTGGCCGCTGCGCTAAATGAAATTGCCGCTTTCTGGCTTCGTCGAACAGAAAACTAGTATACTGACCTCGGCCAGTAAAATAAAATAGCCTCAGATCACATTTTTGTCAACCTCGGCTTCGCCTCGGGCGACAATTACATGTGATCTGAGACATTTTTTATTTTACTGGCCTCGGTGTGTAATGTACTATTATCCTGCCCGGCAAATCGTTAATAACCCAGGCACTAAAGTGTGTTAATTTTGTTTCCAGGTGGAATGTCACCCGTATTTGAATCAGCAGAGGTTGTCGGAATTCTGCGAGGAAAGGGGCGTGATTCTCAGCTGTTACGGCGTTCTTGGTAAGATGGAGTCTACATAATAATTTCTGGTGCCTCCGCGGTTATTATATACTAGCGGCCCCGGCAGACGTCGTCCTGCCCGTCCGATTGTTTCGACAAAGATCTGTCAAAGTCTTCTGTCACTTAATGAATAGTAATTTTTCATAAGGCTTCATATTTTCCCCGTTTTTTACACATTTTCCACTGTTTCTTCGCTCCTATTGGTCGCAGCGTGATGTTATATAGCCTAAAGCCTTCCTCGATAAATGGTCTATCCAACAAAAAAATAATTTTTGAATTCGATCCAGTAGTTCCTGAGATTAGCGCGTTCAAACAAACAAACAAACTCTTCAGCTTTATAATATTAGTATAGATTGGAATTAAACATCTTTAAACAGATTCCATAATCGTAGCACGACTGAGACTAGACTTATAGCATAAGACTATTGTCAGCTCAGTCGTGCTACGATTATGGAATCTGTAAAGGCTCCGAAACGTCAGCCAATATAATACGCGAGTTAAATCCGTCTACAGTTCATTCCAATATTTTTTTATTTAATAATTTCTGATGCCTTCGCGGTTATTACACATTGGAATGAAACAACTAGTATAATATAGAAGTGTCCTAAAAAAATGACTTTCTACTGAGTTTCTTGCGGCGTTTCTTCTCAGTTGATGGTCTTTCCGAAGCGCTAGTAATGCCCCCTATTAGGTTTTAATTGTAATGTATAAAAGTATTTTTTTTGCGTAAAATGTAACTTTAGTATTTCATAATTAAGAATAGGGTAGTTTTTCAAAATTTGAAATTTAAATATAAGGTAGTTTGCATAACTGTATAAATCACTTTAGCTTTAGACTATTGTCAGCTCAGTCGTGCTACGATTATGGAATCCGTAAAGGCTCCGAAACGTCAGCCAATAAAATGCGCGAGTTAAATCCGCCTACAGTTCATTCCAATATTTTTTTTTAATTTTTCAGGGTCAAAAGGCACTCCAGCAGAGTTGAAGAGTTCCGTAGCATCTGTGATCGATGATCCTCTCATACAAGTGATGGCCGCGGGATTGAATATCACAACAGCACAACTACTTATAAGGTATACTTAGTTAATATACAGGTACAAATCCCAACAAAAACATTCTGTAAACAACTAGCAAAGTCTCGATGAAGCTGCGTTTTTTATCTCTAACTAGCGGTTCGCCCCGGCTTCGCCCGGATCCCTTTTTATAGCCTACTAGCTTTTGCCCGAGACTTCGACCGCGTGGAACTCCTTTTTGCAGTCGGTTAAAAAGTAGCCCATGAATATCAGGCACCAGATTTTTTTTGTACCAAATTTCATTTCAATAGGTCCAGTAATTTTAGCGTGAAATCGCCCCGGCTATGCCCGGATTCCTATTTTTTAAATATAATAAAGCCTATGTCACTCAGGAATAGTGTAGCTTCCCAACAGTGAACGATTTTTTCAAATCGGTCCAGTCGTTTTGGAGCCTATTCAATACAAACAAACCTTTCCTCTTTATTACATTAGTTAGTATAGATTATTCGACACGTTATTTCACAAACAATACATATTTTTTTAAATTTTTAACCACCGACGCCAAAACCACGGGATGTAATTAGTTTCGTATCTATATATGTGTGTGTCTGTCTATGTCATAGCTCCCGAAGAGACCAATTTTGATAATTGTACGGGACCCTCCGTGCGAGTCCGACTCACACTTGTCCTGTTTTTTAATACCAATTAACATTGCAATATTTAATCATTTCTGATGCCTTCGCGGTTATTACACACTAAGTAGCTGTGCCCGCGACTTCGTCCCCATGGAATAGTAATTCTTCATAAGGCTTCATATTTTCCCGGTTTTTACACATTTTCCACTGTTTCTTCGCTCCTATTGGTCGCAGCGTGATGTTATATAGCCTAACGCCTTCCTCGATAAATGGTCTATCCAACAAAATTTTTTTGAATTCGAACCAGTAGTTCCTGAGATTAGCGCGTTCAAATTTTTTTGTTGGAAGTCGCGGGCACAGCTAGTATAAAATAAAAATACGCGATTTAAATCCGTTAATAGTTGTTTCATTCCAATTGCATTTAATTTCCAGATACCAAATAGAGTGTGGGCACAACGTCGTGGTGAAGAGTTCCAGCGCTGCCCACTTGTGGGATAACCTGCAAGCTCTGAAGACCAAGTTAGACCCAACGCAGGTTGACGCATTACACGCGCTTAATAAAAACAAGAGGACTTTCACTTTTAAAGGGTAAATATATTATGACTTTTATTATCATTTTATTAGAAACTAGCTGTGCCCGCGACTTCGTCCCCGTGGAGTAGTAATTCTTCATGAGGCTTTATATTTTCCCCGTTTTTTACACATTTTCCACGGTTTCTTCGCTCCTATTGGTCGCAGAGTGATGTTATATAGCCTAAAGCCTTCCTCGATAAATGGTCTATCCAACAGAAAAAGAATTTTTGAATTCGAACCTGTAGTTCCTAAGATTAGCGCGTTCAAACAAACAAACTCTTCAGCTTTATAATATTAGTATAGATACGTATCACTTTTATAATCATTTCACACGAAAGACGTAGGTACCACTTTTATTATCAGCATAACTGAAAGGCGTACCAAGACTTTTATTATCATATTTTTACCATTTTAACAGAAAGACAAAACTTTCATTATCATTATTAACAAAATACTTAACTTCACTTTCATTATCATTTTAATCGTAAGCCGTATCAATTTTATCACCATTTCAACAGAAAGACGCATCACTCGTATTATCATTTTACACGAAACACGTACGAGTATCATTGCTTTCATTATTATTATAAACAAAACACTTATCATTATTATCATCACTTTCATTATCATTTTAATCGAAAGACTTATCACTTTTATCACCATTTCAACAGAAAGACGCATCACTCGTATTATCATTTTACACGAAAGACGTACGAGTATCATTGCTTTCATTATTATTATAAACAAAACACTTATCATTATTATCATCACTTTCATTATCATTTTAATCGAAATATATATAACTAAAGTTCCAATTTCACAATTTGAAGAATTTCCGGTAAAATATTTCGAGTCAATGCTTTTTTTAACCCCCGACGAAAAAACGGGGTGTTATAAGTTTGACGTGTCTGTCTGTCTGTGTGTGTATCTGTCTGTGGCATCATAGCTCCCTAACGCATGAACCGATTTTAATCCTGTTTTTTCAACCGACGAAAAAAACGGAGGAGGTTCTCAATTCGACGCGTATATTTTTTTTTTTTTTTGTTTAGAATACTTTGACACTCTCAGAGTATATTTTAATAACATTTTAATGTTTTATATTATTTTAACAATATATTTTCTTTTTCAGAATGGGCGACACACACAAGAACTATCCATTTACTATACCTTTCTAAAAAAACAAAAAATCCGACAAATAACCATCTTTCTTTGAAGTCGGTTCCATTTGATCAAAAATAATTTTGACTACCTTCCTTGATACATTGTTTACTAGCGGCCCCGGCAGACGTCGTCCTGCCCGTCCGATTGTTTCGTCAAAGATCTGTCAAAGTCTTCTGTCACTTTGTATATGGGAGTATAGAAAGATGTTGATTTTACACTTTTTCAAGATGTTTTTTAAATTTTCTCTACTTACAAACCTTCCCTGGACCTAGAAATAATTCAAGACCAAAATTGTCCAAATCGGTAAAGGCGTTGTTGAGTTATAAAATCACAACGAAAAGTGGCATTGATTTATATATATACAGCCTGGTGACAGACAGACAAACAAGGGAGACAATGAAAATAATACTTTTGGTAGATTAAAAATGAATAGGGGTACTAGGGGGGTGAAAAATCAAGTCTACAAATATACCCGAGTGGGGTATCAAATGAAAGAGGATCACGTGTACATTGTAAGATTGAATAATGAAAATCGGTTAAACAGTTTTAAGATTTTTCCGTAAAGGGTTTTTGATTTTAATTTTATTATCTTTATACAGTAGAAGGTAGTTGAATATTATTTTTGATTTTATGAACTTTTTTAGTTTATTTCAAGTTAGAATTAAGATTAACCATTTTATAATTAAAATTGACATTTCATTTTCTTTTTTATTTTTCAATATTTCTTAAGATATTGGACGATTAGTATTAATTTTTTTTTGACATTTTTCATATTTGGTATTTTACTTTAGTATATTTCAATATTTCTAAAGAAATAAAAAATGAGTATTTTTTATTTCGTATTTTTTTTTATTTTATGATTGACATTTTTTACGTAATTTCGTCTTAGTTTTAGGTTATTTTTAATAATTTTGACTTTTTAATTCGTGTGTATTTTAATTTTGTGTACTTTTTTAAACTTGACTTGATCAAGTTGCATTTTGTATCAATTTTGTAATAAAATAAACATTTTACAATAACTCATTTATTTCATACAAAAACCTTATTTCTAACAATTCATACATTATTTAAATAAATGAAAACAAATAAAAAAAAAATAAGAAAACGTCTTATCACTACATAGTATAAAACAAAGTCGCTTTTTCTGTCCCTATATCCCTATGTACGCTTAAATCTTTAAAACTACGCAACGGATTTTGAAGCGGTTTTTTTAATAGATAGAGTGATTCAAGAGGAAGGTTTATAGCACCCGTGTGAAGCCGGGGCGGGTCGCTAGTTCACAATATACTATAATACTAACCTAGCTAACGAAAAAAAACAGTATATAAACAAAATAATTTCCGATGCCTTCGCGGTTATTACACATTGGAAAGAAACTAACGGATTTAACTCGCGTATTTTTTTTTATTCTGTCGTTTCGGAGCCTTTACAGATTCCATAATCGTAGCACGACTGAGCTGACAATAGTCTTATGCTTTTTTTATATATATTACTAGCGGATCGCCACGGCTTCGCACGGATCCCTAATTTTTTTCAAAATATTCTATAGCCTATGTTACTCAGGGTGAACGTAGCTTCCCAACGGTGAAAGAATTATTCAAATCGGTCCTGTCGTTTTGGAGCCTATTCAATACAAACAAACAAACCTTTCCTCTTTATTATAATATAATATTAGTACAGAAAATTAAACACATTTTTTATTTACACAAACAAACAAAAACTGACAAAGATACAAGCTTCCAAAGTTCCGGAGTGGGGTCTTGTGACGTCACATTCTGGTATAAATTGTACCATGTATTTTTGTACTAAATTCTATAATAATAATATTACTTAGAAAATGTTCTTCTATATTCTTGCATTGCCGATTTTACCGATAGAGGTAGTTTTCCTGCAAAAAAAAAAACAAAATTTAGTACCATTTTCTACGTCTGAAAACATTCAAATTTTACCACCCGTTCACCCCCTTAATAAAAGCTTAATTTGAAAATAACTTCACATAATATCTTAAGTAGATCAAATTGCAAGAATACAAACATTCACCCCTTTTACTCCCTAAGGGGTTGAATTTCCGAGAAACTTTAAACCCTCCATTTTCATAATAAAAGTTACGTAGGTCCGTTTAAGAATTAAAAATTTTGATACAAAATTGCACCCCTTTTTATTTTCACTAATATACACTATACTAATACTAGCTTCTGCCCGCGACTTCGTCCGCGTGGAACTCCTCCTTTTTTGCAGTCGGTTGAAAAGTAGCCTATGTCCTTTCTCAGGCTCCAGACTTTCTTTGTACCAAATTTCATTTAAATCCAGTAGTTTTAGCGTGAAAGCGTAACAGACAGACAGACAGACAGACAGAGTTACTTTCGCATTTATAATATTAGTAGGGATGTACAGGTGAAATGTTGCTCAATTTTGTAGCAGATATCTTTAACCGATTGAGCTGAAATGTACACACGATCAGTTTGACAATGCATGGTTAACTGGGTGACGTCATTATAAAACCAAATTAAGGGGGTATAAAAGGGGGTTGAAAAATCAAGTCTACAAATATACCCGAGTGGGGTATCAAATGAAAGAGGATCACGTGTACATTGGAAAATTATAAAAGATTGTTTTTAAAAATATTTTTTTTACTTTTTATTTTATAAATCTACTAGCTGTCCGCCCCGGCTTCGCATGGATCCCTTTTACAACAAACAAACCTTTCCTCTTTATCTATACTAATATTATAAAGAGGAAAGGTTTGTTTGGATTGAATAGGCTCCAGAACGACTGAACCGATTTGAAAAATTCTTTCACTGTTGGGAAGCTACACTATTCCCGAGTGACATAGGCTATAAAAAGAAGGAATCCGTGCGAAGCCGGGGCGCGCAGCTAGTTATATTAGTATAGACGTACTTACGTGGACTGATTCTCGTTGGTACATTCGTAACTTTTTTGAAAATCGGCAATTTTTTGGGTATTTTCGTTTTTTCCACCCCTTTGCTTATTCTATTATTCTGTTTTATATCTTTGAAATTTGAAATTTTTGGTTTTTTTATAACAGGTATTTTTGTTTTCACTTGTATCACCCTTTCTGTATTTTGATTTACCGTTTTCGGTTCAGCCGATTTATCTTTAGCTATTTTTTTAACTGTATTAAATTTGGAATTTTTTGTTTTATCATTTTCGTCTTTATTTGTCACTTTTGTATCATTCTTATTTAAAACTTCATTATTCTCCGCGTCTTTTTTATTATTAATCAAAAGCGGTTTATCATTTTTTTTATCAATTTTAACGTTATCTCCAACTTTAGTTACTTTAGCTTTTAAATTCTCTTGTACACTTTTCTTATCATTATTATGAATATTTTTATCTTTCATTTTGTTTTGTTTATTTTCAGTCACTTTTTCAATTATTTCACTTCTTTTATCATTTAAATTATTTTTTTTGTCATTTCTAACTTTCTCTTGCTTGTCACTTACTTTATTACCATTAGTATTTCTTTCTCCTACATTCAAATTATTTTGTCCTGCAATTTTAAATTTATCATTAACACTTTTCTTAACTTTACCAATTTCAACTACTTTTTGTTGAATTTTCTCTTTCTTACTTACATCTTTTTGCTTAACAGAATTATTTTTTTCATTATTAGTAAATCCAACATCATTTCTTTTCTCAGAATCATTGTCTTTATCAACCCTTACTCTTTTTGCATGATTATCATCGCTTCTTACACTTCTTGTATCATTCGTTTTATCATTATTACCAATTCCAACACCTCTCTTTTCAGAATCATTATCTTCTCTTACTCTTTTAGCATTACCATCGCTTCTTTCACCTCTTGTATTCTTTTTTTTATCATTATTACCAATTCCAGCATCTCTCTTCTCAGAATCATTATCTTCCCTTACTATTTTAGCATTACCATCACTTCTTGCTTTATTTCTTTTATCATTATTGCCAATTCCAACATCTCTCTTTTCAGAATCATTATCATCTCTTACTCTTTTAGCATTACCTTCACTTCTTACACTTCTAGAATTATTCGTTTTATCATTATTAGTAACTCCAGCATCTCCTTTCTCAGAATGATTGTCTTCCCTTACTTTTTTAGCATTACCACCGCTTCTTTCGCTTCTTTTATCATTATTACCAATTTCAAAAGCATCCCTCTTATCAGAATCATTGTCTTTATTAACTCTTACTCTTTTAGCATGATTATCATCACTTCTTACGCTTCTTTTGACTCCTTTCTTAGGCAATGTTTTTGGTGGTGCCATTATTTCTTCATCATTTCTCATAGATCTGGAAGGTGCTATTGCTTTGTCATTCTGGACTCTATTCTCTTTGCCTTTAGGTTGTTTTTTGGGCGATACGACCACATCTGGCGCTTCTGGCTCTTCGTCTATAGTTGTACTGCGCTCATGCACTCCTGTAAATAAAAAAAATCGTATTCATACCAATATACCGTTTTTTTTCAGGTTAGTACACTTCAGTTTAAGCATGAAAAGTAATAAACAGACAGGAAGACATGCAGGCAGACAGCCAGTTAGAAAGACAGATAAACATACACATTTAAATATATTTAAACATAATAATTATTTATGATATCCAACAAAGTTGTCACATTCTCATTCTATTCTAAATTGGTTAAGTGGTTTAAGGGTGCTGAAGTAACAGACAGACAGATATAAAGAAAGACAGAGAGTAAAACAGATAAACATACAGAAAGATAGATATCGCACACCTAGATCTAAAGGGATCTAACTCAAAAACCGGAGGACTTGAGTTATGCACACCATCGGATTCCAGCAAAACCCACCTACACTAAAACAGATTGCAGCTAATATAACTCTGCTAGCTATATTATAAAAAGTATAAATTTATACAGAAAACTCATGCGTGCATATGGACATACTAGCTTCTGCCCGTGACTTCGTCCGCGTGGAACTCCTCCTTTTTTGCAGTCGGTTAAAAAGTAGCCTATGTCCTATCTTAGGCTCCAGACTTTCTTTGTACCAAATTTCATTTAAATCGGTCCAGTAGTTTTAGCGTGAAAGCGTAACAGACAGACAGAATGAGTTACTTTCGCATTTATAATATTAGTAGGGATATTAGTAGGGATTTTTTTATTTATTTAACTATACTACCGACCTGCCCCGTCGTCGCTCCTGTCTCCCATCTCGCCGGCGGCCTCCAAGCAAGTGTCGAACATTTTATCCAGCACATAAGTACGATCTGAGGTCTCGAGAGAAGGGTCTTTAAATTGCTTGTAGAGTTTGCTTATTGTATGTATATACGTTCGTGCTGCAATAGAAAAAGATATAAATAAAAACCAGCAGAAAAAATATTACAATGGATTTTTTTTTAAATCAAGTTTTGTACATATCTATCTATACTTCCCTACTAATATTATAAATGCGAAAGTAACTCTGTCTGTCTGTTACGCTTTCACGCTAAAACTACTGATTTAAATGAAATTTGGTACAAAGAAAGTCTGGAGCCTGAGAAAGGACATAGGCTACTTTTTAACCGACTGCAAAAAAGGAGGAGTTCCACGCGGACGAAGTCGCGGGCAGAAGCTAGTAATTAATAATTTCTGATGCCTTCGCGGTTATTACAAATTGGAATGAAAATTTAACTCGCGTATTTTTATTTTATTTTATTAGCTGGCGTTTCGGATTCTTTACAGTTTCCATAATCGTAGCACGACTGAGCTGACAATAGTCTAACGATAAAGTAAAAATAAAAATACGCGAGTTAAATCCGTTAATAGTTGTTTCATTCCAAAGTGAAAGAATTTTTCAAATCCACTCGTTTTGGAGCCTATTCAATACAAACAAACAAACCTTTCCTCTTTATTATATTACTAGTGACTCGACCCGGCTATACACTTACTATATACACTTTAATTTATATGTATATATGTCTGTGTGTCTGTCCGTCTGTCTGGCTGTGTGTATATGTATATACTAGCTGTGCCCGCGACTTTGTCCGCGTGTAGTTATTTTCCCCGTTTTTTACACATTTTCCACTGTTTCTTCGCTCCTATTGGTCGCAGCGTGATGTTATATAGCCTAAAGCCTTCCTCGATAAATGGTCTATCCAACAAAAAGATTTTTTCAATTCGAACCAGTAGTTCCTGAGATTAGCGCGTTCAAACAAACAAACAAACTCTTCAGCTTTATAATATTAGTATAGATATTGGTTACTCACGCATATATTCCACTTCAAACTTCATGCGGTGGTAGAAGGGCACCACAGGCGACCACTGATTCTCCAATGTCCATTCCACTTTGATCAGATCGAGGAAACTCACGCAAAAACCACCAGAAGACTGAAATAAACAATATGTAATTAAAACTAGCTTCTGTCCGCGACTTCGTCCGCGTGGAACTCCTCCTTTTTGCAGTCGGTTAATAAGTAGCCTATGTCCTGTCTCAGGCTCCAGACTTTCTTTGTACCAAATTTCATTGAAATCGGTCCAGTAGTTTTAGCGTGAAAGCGTAACAGACAGACAGAGTTACTTTCGCATTTATAATATTAGTAGGGATTAACAAAAGAACAACTTTAATTTCTGATGCCTTCGCGGTTATTACACAATAAGTAGGTAGCTGTCCGCCCCGGCTTCGCACGGAACCCTATTTTTTTTTTTTTTTCAAAATATTCTATAGCCTATGTCACTCGGGAATAGTGTAGCTTCCCAACAGTGAAAGAATTATACAAATCGGTCCAGTACTTTTTGAGTTTATTCGTTACATAAAAAAATACCTTTCCTCTTTATTATATTATAGTATAGATATAGATTGTAATGAAACAACTATAGACAGATTCAACTCGCGTATTTTAATTTATCGGCTGACGTTTCGGAGCCTTTACAGATACCATAATCGTAGCACGACTGAGCTGACGATAGTCTTATGCTGAAGTTAAATCCGTTCATAGTTGTTTCATTCCGTGTAATAACTGCGAAGGCATCAGAAATTAAAGTGTTTTTTTAAAGATAGGTTTGTTTGTTTGTTTGGATTGAATAGGCTCCAGAACGGCTGGACCGATTTGAAAAATTCTTTCACTGTTGGGAAGCTACACTATTCACGAGTGACATAGGCTATAAAAAAAAATTATCCGTGCGAAGCCGGTGCGAACAGCTAGTCCCTACTAATATTATAAATGCGAAAGTAACTCTGTCTGTCTGTCTGTCTGTCGGTTACGCTTTCACGCTAAAACTACTGGACCGATTTAAATGAAATTTGGTACAAAGAAAGTCTGGAGCCTGAGAAAGGACATAGGCTACTTTTTAACTGACTGCAAAAAAGGAGGAGTTCCACGCGGACGAAGTCGCGGGCAGAAGCTAGTAATATTATAAATGCGAAAGTAACTCTGTCTGTCTGTCTGTCTGTCTGTTACGCTTTCACGCTAAAACTACTGGACCGATTTAAAAGAAGCTAGTATTATATAAATTTAGATATATGAATAGGTAAGTATATTTCTTACTAAAGGCTCCATACGTAGTTTGTCGTCATATTTTTCAGCCAAACTGAGCAGAGTTGTTCTTCTGGATCTGAACCCCGTAGCGTAGCTTTGAAGTACCTGGAATAAAAAAAAATGTTTTTGGAATTTCAACCCCCAAGGGGGTGAAAGTTTGTATGATACGAAAAAGATTCTTTGATGGATTTACTTTATTTTGCAATTTTAATAATGAAAATAGTACATTACGCACCTAGGCCAGTAAAATAAAAAATGTCTCAGATCACATGTAATTGTCGTCCGAGGCGAAGCCGAGGTTGACAAAAATGTGATCTGAGGCTTTTTTATTTACTGGCCGAGGTCAGTATACTATTTTTCTGTTCGACGAAGCCAGAAAGCGGCAATTTCATTTAGCGCAGCGGCCACAAAGTTGGCGCTTTCTGGCCGGAGGACGGAAAATGCAATTTAAAGTTTTTGAAAGCTCATCCCGTAAGGGGGTGAAAGTTTTTATTCTTTGACTGATTTATTTTAAATGATATATATATATTTAATTTCGATAATAATAAATTCCAATCAATGTTTTTGAAAACTCATTCCGTGACGGGGTGAAAGTTTATATATATCTATTGGAATCTTTGGCGCATTTACTTGCAACATTGTACATATACAGCAATATTAATAACTAGCTTCTGCCCGCGACTTCGTCCGCGTGGAACTCCTCCTTTTTTGCAGTCGGTTAAAAAGTAGCCTATGTCCTTTCTCAGGCTCCAATCTTTCTTTGTACCAAATTTCATTTAAATCGGTCCAGTAGTTTTAGCGTGAAAGCGTAACAGACAGACAGACAGACAGAGTTACTTTCGCATTTATAATATTAGTAGAAAACTAGTAGGAAATATTAGTAGGATATTTAGCAATTTTAACAATGAAAAATGCAATTTAAAGTTTTTGAAAAGCTCACCCCGTGAGGGGATGAAAGTTTGTATTCTTTGACTGATTTATTTAAAATCCCTACTAATATTATAAATGCGAAAGTAACTCTGTCTGTCTGTCTGTCTGTCTGTCTGTTACGCTTTCACGCTAAAACTACTGGACCAATTTAAATGAAATTTGGTACAAAGAAAGTCTGGAGCCTGAGAAGGGACATAGGCTACTTTTTAACCGGCTGCAAAAAAGGACGAGTTCCACGCGGACGAAGTCGCGGGCAGAAGCTAGTGATATATATATTTTGTAATTTCGATAATAAAAAATTCTAATATTTTTTTTTGAAAACTCATTCCGTGACGGGGTGAAAGGTTCATGTGGAACTTTTAGATTCTTTGACCGATTTCCTTCCAACATCGTTCATATACAGCAATGTTAATAATGAAAAATTCTATATTTCATTTTTGAAAATTCACCTCCTAATGGGTTGAAACCAGTGATGGGCAAAATGTAATCGACTAACGATTAACAATTAAGATTAACCTAAAAGTAATCGATTAACGATTAAAAGTGACGATTAATCAATCTTAGTCGTAAGATGTTCGAATAACTTAATCACGATTAAGTTAATCGTCGATTAAATACGAGCGATTAAATCTATAATCGATTGATTAATTAGATTAATTTTCTTTCGATTAATATGAGAAAAAAAATTGTAAGTCTAAGTTTCGGGGTACGCTGATATAATACATAGGTCATTACAGGTCTTTTGATGGACGAGGAGATACCTGTTAAAATGAAATAATAAATAAATTTACCTAACTCATATACTGCCTAACCATTTTTTGCCCTGCTCTAGAATTGCTCTTTATTTAAAAGAACATATTGAATGATAATATGTACATATATTTTTTTTGTTATGCACTGTGTTTCAAAATTTAATCGAGACTTAATCGAGAAATTTAGTCGATTAAAATGACGATTGACCAATCGTTAATCGAATTCTGCGACGATTAAGTTAATCTTAATTAAATTAATCGCGATTAGTTTTGTGACGATTAATTGTTTAGTCGATTAATTAGTTGATTAAAAAAATAATCGATTAATGCCCATCTCTGGTTGAAACTTGGACGAAGCTCTTTTTTCTATCAACAGGTATGTACAGCTATTGAAATTTTGGTATATCTGGAAATCCGCCTAGGGGGTGAAAGAGGGGGTTAAAAACCGAATACCTGCAGCGCCAAATGGGGCCTGTTCATTATTCCCAATATACTTTGTTCCAATTCTTTCTGTTGCGCCTCCTTTCCCATGGTCACCGACACATTTCTATAGCGAGACGGCGCGAATCTACGGTTCTGAAAAAAAAAAAGTAAAAAAAGCCGGTCAAGTGCGAGTTGGTTCCGTATCAACAATAAAAAAGGCAAAAGAAAGCGTTTGCCCCCTTGAATTGAAATTAAATAGGTAACTTTTCAGTCCTCCGGCCGGAAAGCGCCAACTTTGTGGCCGCTGCGCTAAATGAAATTGCCGCTTTCTGGCTTCGTCGAACAGAAAAATAGTATTCTGACCTCGGCCAGTAAAATAAAAAGCCTCAGATCACATTTTTGTCAACCTCGGCCTCGCCTCGGACGACAATTACATGTGATCTGAGTCATTTTATATTTTACTGGCCTTGGTGCGTAATGTACTATTAAATGGATTTAACTCGCGTATTTTATTTTATTGGCTGACGTTTCGGAGCCTTTACAGATTCCATAATCGTAGCACGACTGAGCTGACAATAGTCTTATGCTAAAGTCTAATCCTACTATCAGCTCAGTCGTGCTACGATTACTCCAAACGTCAGCCAATAAAATAAAATACGCGAGTTAAATCCGTTAATAGTTGTTTCATTCCAATGTATAATAATCGCGAAGGCATCAGAAATTATTAATCCCCCTTGAATATTTATCCTGTTTTAAGGGTTTCCATACCTCAAAAGGAATATCAATAAACGGAACTTTTATAGGACTTTGATGTCTGTCTGTCGAGACCCTTTTACAAGTCAAACCTCCAGGAAAAAGGGTATTTGTAATTTAAATATAAGGTAGTTTGCATAACTGTATAAATCACTTTAGCGTTAGACTATTGTCAGCTCAGTCGTGCTACGATTATGGAAACTGTAAAGAATCCGAAACGTCAGCTAATAAAATAAAAAATACGCGAGTTAAATCCGTTAACAGTTGTTTCATTCCAAGGGTAGTAAGTTTGATTTTTGATGAAACGGCTAGTAAGTGTATTTAGAAATTTGATTTTTTTCACAGCCTCAAGGGATAGTAGACCTAAGTCCCGAGTGATTAAAAAAAAATAGGATTCCGTGGGAAGCCGGGGCGGCGGTAATAACCGCGAAGGCATCAGAAATTAATCTGTTTACTTACTGGTTTATGGACATAAAATGTGATGATGAAAGGCACCAGGTCAATCCTGCACTTGGCGGTCACCTCGCGCCACGTGCCGCCCTCCTTAATGGGCCTCCTGAAACACACACACAGTGAAAAAGGGGGGGTCTGTATTCAGTGTTGCCAATTTAGCGATTTTGTCGCTAGAACTAGCGACTTTTGCTTAAGGCTTAGCGACCAAAAAAAAAGTTTTGACGACAAAAATAGTTTAGCGACTTATCTGGCGACTTTTGGAGTACAAATTAAAATAGTTCTAGAGCCAATAATAGATACATTTTTTATCAAATCGACACAGAATTATTCAATGCCAAGAGATACATAATATGGAAAACGACAAACGCGATAGCGCACCAAATTCAAACTTTATTTAATTGAAGTTCCATTTGAATATCATTATGGGGGGGGTCCCCGAACTTTTTATGGTTATGTTTTAGTTTTAGCGACTTTCTGGCGACTTTTGACTTTAAGTTTAGCGACTCGAATTTCTAGGAGTTGGCAACACTGTTTGTATTTGATTCGCCCCCTCCTCCCGCCGTCGAGCTCGCGCGCTAGTCGGCGCCGCGCTGCGCTCAGACTAGACACTTTGTAATGCGGCAACAGAGACAACTGCCGGCTGATTGTTGCCGCGAAATACTAGTTTTAACCCCAGGTTAAACACTCAAGTATTACAGCCATTTTCAATATCAACGCAGACAACTGGGCAAAAGCTAGCGAACATAATAATAATAATAAAGCGTTTTTATTCCACACTAGCTTCTGCCCGCGACTTCGTCCGCGTGGAACTCCTCCTTTTTTGCAGTCGGTTAAAAAGTAGCCTATGTCCTTTCTCAGGCTCCAGACTTTCTTTGTACCAAATTTCATTTAAATCGGTCCAGTAGTTTTAGCGTGAAAGCGTAACAGACAGACAGACAGACAGAGTTACTTTCGCATTTATAATATTAGTAAGGAAGTAAGGATAATAAAGAGGAAAGGTTTATTTGTTTGGGATGTTTAAAACAAATTTATGCCATTTTAAATACACGTTTAAAAACTCAATCCGACTTCATTGAAGCATACAAACCAAGAATATGTCTACAATTTTCGACACTCGCAAGGGAATCAAAACCTACAGGGAACTTCTAGGGGGGGCAGCTGCCCCTACTTAGCTGCACCCTTGAATACAAACTAAGAATATAATTATATAAGGGGTAATTTTCGGCACTCGCAAGGGAATCAAAACCTACAGGAAACTTCTAGGGGAGGGGGGGGGGGGGGGAAGCTAAACCGCCCTGCCCATACTTCGCTGCACCCTTGAGTACAAACTAAGAATATATATATAAGGTAAATTTCGACACTCGCAAGGGAATCAAAACCTACAGGGAACTTCTATACCCTTGACAACTATTTTCGACTTCAATGCAGATGAAGGTCAAAAGCTAGCAAGTACAAGAAGGGAAACTTAACATACCTGACTTCCGGATCTTTCACCATGACGTTGACCTCGGAATGGAGTATCGTCAGCATGGCCAGCTCCAGCGTCATGTTGGTTCTGTTGACGAGGGTCTGCTCCTGCCGCTTGAGCTCGTACCGCGACGGGCCGTTGTCAACCTTGTACGGAGGCTGTTCTTCATCACTGTCAATATAAGAACATTATAATTTTTTATTTCGAGGTTACATATTGGAATGAAACAATTATAATGGTTTATCTCGCAAATTTTTATTTTATTAGCTGACCTTTCAGCTAAGAATATTGTCAGCTCAGTAGCTCGATTATGGAAACTGTAAAGGTTCTGAAACATCAGCCAATAAATCAAATACATGACTTAAATCCGTTTATAGTTGTGTTATTCCTATCATTAAAATTTTTTGAAAATGCTGTCAGTATATAATCAAGTGTCTAATGTAACACTATTGTCAACTCAATTTGCGATTATGGGAACTGTTAAGTATTAGAAGCATCAGTAAGTATAAAAATAATATATACAAGTTAAATCAGTTAGAATAGTTTTATCCCATTTTCTAAACAGAGTTAACAATTATAAAAGTAGTGATGGCCTGTTTATCTAGAGGACAGAGGCTCTTACTAAGCAACCAAGTCGCAGATTCGAATCCTGCTAGGGGTAAATGCAGTGTGAGCAGTAATACTTTAACCTTAGTTTTATGTATGGAATCATACATTCCGTTGTCTAGTACTTATGGTACAAGCTTTGCGTAGTTTGAGACTAGACTAATTGATGTGAATTGTCTATTTACTTAATAAGCTCGCTACTACAGTACTATTTAAATCAATTACCTTTCAGCATCTTCGAAAAAAATTGGTTTAGGTTGACGAAGTGTCTCTTCTATTCTTTTCTCATAATACGCTATCTCGGATAGAAGCTTCTTTTTGTATTCTTCGTTGACTGTTTTCTTTGCTTTCCCCAACATAATTATTTAATACACCAATCGACTAAACATTTAACATTGTCATTAAACAAAACAACACGTAGAAGATTCAAATAATAACAGTTTTACAGTTCCTCTTTTCTTAACTGTTATGAGACTGACATTAATAGGGTTGCAATTCATGTACCGGTTTTTAAATAAATAAATAAATAAATAAATAAATATCTTTGGACAATTCACACCAATTATCTAGTCCTATTTTAAGCAAAGCTTGTGTTATGGGTACTAGACAACGGATAAATATACATAAATACATATAAGACATCCAAGACTCAGGTACAGATGCCAGTGCTCATCACATTGACATCTGCCCCTAGCGGGATTCGAACCCGCAACCTCCGGTTTCGTAGTCAGGGCCTCTGACCACTAGACCAAAACTTGGCTACACAAGGCCAAGGTTAGTTTTAGATTACCTATTATTTTATGTGATTTGCAACAAAATACTTTTTAGATTTTTGTGATTTATGTGAATAAAATAAAATATTTAGTTCAAATCATTTATACGAAATGTATACTTAAAAGCAGCGTGTAACATAACACCTCAAACACTCCTTTATTTTTTTAATATATGTCAAATAACTGTCAAACATACGGCCAGATATCGCAATTATCCAACGTTTTATAATAATAAATATTACAATAATAATGCTTTGGTGCGTAAAGAAACCCTATTTAACAGCTAACCACAAATCCCAATTGTGCCCAAGTTAATATAACATCTCAAACAACAAGATTCTTATAAGAAAACCTCGAATAACTGACCATCAAATCGTTAGTGATATAATTAAATAATTTATAGTAAACATGAGTTTACAGAGTTCATAGTTCAACATATCGCGTGTATTGTGACTGTGTGCTGTCTGGGAAACGTGCAAACAGGACTTTACTTGTTTAATCAACAATAATTAACTCTATAATTTTTGAATCGCCGTGTTAAAACAAACATTAAAAATGGGGCAGAGCGGCAGCGCCATGCCAGGTAAGTAACTCTAAATACACTCTAATAAGTCTCTAAACAGTATTAAATTGGTTCTAATTGGAAATTTCTTTAGTTTCCGTGTTATAACCTTTCTTTTGATTGTGTTTGGAATTACGTGTAGTTTGTAATCACGTGATGTTTTATAGATGGGTTATCTCGATTATTAGTTTAATTAATGTTTCCTATTTAAGATAGGGATCTAATTGGTGTTAGAATGTTAACAACATACATACATAACTACATTATGTTGTTATAATGTATGTGAACTCTTTATTGTACAACAAACAAAATAAATACATAAACGAAAACAATATACAATGACATGTACAAAGGTGAACTTATCCCTTTATGGGATCTCTTCCAGTTAACCTTTGGACGATTGAGAGATTTTGAAAGTTATATCATGTCGTAGGTAAGAAAAAAATATATGTGTACAACTTAAAAGGTAGAGAATTATTCAATTATAAATATATCCTACTACTATTATAAAGGCGAAAGTTTGTAAGTATGGATGTATGGATGTTTGTTACTCTTTCACGTAAAAACTACTGAATGGATTTGAATGAAACTTTACCACAATATAGCTTATACATCAGAATAACATATAGGCTACAATTTTTGACACTAGACTAGACGGGACGAACCTGAAGTCCACGCGAACGAAGTCGCGGGCAAAAGCTAGTATATTATATATGTGTGTATATATATATATCAGAATAACAAGCTGTTGTGGAAAGTACTTGTCAAAGTTGTGCAGGTGAAGTTGAGGACAGAAGCCAGTCTATACTAATATGTATAACAAAGAGGAAAAGTTTGTTTGTTTGTTTGTATTGAATAGGCTACAAAACGGCTGGACCGATTTGAAAAATTCTTTCACTGTTGGGAACATGTAGGTTTGTGTTACGCACCCCATCGAGTTCACAGCGAGACCGACACGACAGAACAGATGCAAGACAACTATTCCAGCTTCATATAGAAAGCAGGAATCTATACAGAACACTCCTGCGTGCCGATATGCACACATGTTAACCAGTTTTCGCGTTTACTGATAAAAGCACTTTTTTATTTTTGAAAATTCACCCCCCAAGGGGGTAAAACGAAGTCACGGGCAGAAGCTAGTATTGTATATTTATGTAGCTAGCTTCCGCCCGCGACTTCGTCTGCGCACGATGAGTAATGAGGGCCATCTCGTGTCTGAAATCCGCTAGATGCGCTAGTGTAGAATGAGGTCTAGCTGTCATGTGCCACCAATGAGAGGCAAGCTACTGGCCTGTGATTGGTGGAATGACAGCTGGACCTCATTCTACACTAGCGCATCTAGCGGATTTCAGACACGAGATGGCCCTCATTTACACAATATCGTTATAAAATACTAGCTTCTGCCCGCGACTTTGTCCGCGTGGAACTCCTCCTTTTTTGCAGTCGGTTAAAAAGTAGCCTATGTCCTTTCTCAAGCTCCAGACTTTCTTTGTACCAAATTTCATTTAAATCGGTTCAGTAGTTTTAGCGTGAAAGCGTAACAGACAGACAGACAGAGTTACTTTCGCATTTATAATATTAGTAGGGAGTAGGGACTAGCGGTCCCGGCAGACGTCATCCTGCCCGTTCGAAATTCAAAATAGGTAACTTTAGTTAGACAACGTTTGTATGGGAAAAGAAAAGGGCTGTTTTTAGGGTTTTCCCGGCAATTATTCGATTTTTTCTCGCCGTAAGAACCATCCTTGGACTTCAACGAAGATTTAAAAAAAAAATTGGCCAAATTGGTCCAGGCGTTGTCGAGTTATGCGCTTACCAACACATTTTGCGATTCATTTTTATATATAAGAAGAAGAAGAAGAAGAAGATATGTTATTCTGATGTGTACCTAAGCTATATTATTGTAGTTTCATCAAAATCTATTAAGTAACTTTTACGTAAGACTAACATCCACTGATAAATAAATATCCAGGAATATATTCTTACAAATTTTCGCATTTATTTATAATATTAGTAATATTTTTTGTTGGAATGAAACAACTATAGACGGAATTAACTCGCGTATTTTATTTTATTGGCTGACGTCTAGGAGCCTTTACAGATTCCATAATCGCAGCACGATTATGGTCAGCCAATAAAATAAAATACGCGAGTTAAATCCGTCTATAGTTGTTTCATTCCAATGTGTAATAACCGCGAAGGCATCAGAAATTAATTATTTTTTTTTGTCTTTACGTATGACATTTTTTTTGTATTATTCTAAGGTTGACTGGTAGAGAATGCCTCAAGTCCGCCTTTTATATTAAATACGCCTTTCGTATACTTTTAAGTTTTGTCCAATATTGAAAGACATTTCTGTACTAAAATAATAAAGAGGAAAGGTTTGTTTGTTCGTTTGGATTGAATAGGCTCCTAAACGTCTGGATTTGAAAAATTCTTTCACTGTTGGGAAGCTACACTATTCCCGAGTGACATGGGCTATAAAAAAAAAGGATCCGAGCGAAGTCGGGGCGGACAGCTAGTATCAAATACGCCTTTCGTATATTTCTTTTAAGTTCTGTCCAATATTGAAAGACATTTTAAGCAATAAATAACTCAAACAAAACGAAAAGTATGCAAATTTAACCATTTCGACTTTAATACTTTGGAAATACAGGTCGTTTTTTCAACATATATTTTTGTTAAGTTGAAACGAACGTTAATAAGTTGTTTTTAAGGTATATTTTTCAATGAACTGTAAGTCTTTGTATCAACAGCTGATTGTCAGCTGTAGGGACCGTACCTGTCATTGTTTTTTTTTTTAAACGCACGTGCAAAGAATTGTCCATTTATGCCAAGTTTGCGCAAAATGGACCAATGAGAATAATTAATACTTTAATACCTAAGGGATAGAGGTGAGAATCGTATATCTTTCGTCGCAGGAAGTTGGGTCTGTATTGTAGTTTTTACTCTAAGTGTATGTGGTTAAGAGTCTTTTTGGTTTGTATTAAATGACAATTGCTTTGTGCAACGATTTTGAGGTACCTGGTTTTTTTTTGAAAATCAGCTGATTTGTAATGCCATATGATTTTAAATTTATTGTAGTTTTTACTCTAAATGTATGTATTTAAGGTTGTTTTTGGGTTTTTATTACATGACAATTGCATTATGCAAAGATTTTAAAGGTACCTGTTTTTTTTTTCAAAATCAGCTGATTTCTCACGTTATTCTGTTTTCAACGATTTTTTTTTTCTATCGTCTACGAATATGTAGAACTGGCTTCAGCCCGCGACTTCGTCTGCGCACGAGTACTTTACACAATATCGTTATAAATGTTATTCTGATGTGTAAGCTATATTATTGTAAAGTTTCATCAAAATCCATTCAGTAGTTTTTGCGTGAAACAGTAACAAACATACATCCAGACAATGTTATACACTTTTGCATTTATAATATTACTAGCGACCCGCCCCGGCTTTACACGGCTATAAACCTTCCTCTTATCTATTAAAAAAACCGCTTCAAAATCCGTTGCGTAGTTTTAAAGATTAAGCATACATAGAGACGGACAGACAGCGACTTTGTTTTACCTATACTATGTATTGATGACTAGCGACCCCGGCAGGCGTCGTCCTGCCCGTCCGATTGTTTCGTCAAAGATCTGTCAAAGTCTTCTGTCACTTCTTCATAAGGCTTCATATTTTCCCCGTTTTTTACACATTTTCCACTGTTTCTTCGCCCCTATTGGTCGCAGCGTGATGTTATATAGCCTAAAGCCTTCCTCAATAAATGGTCTATCCAACAAAAAAAGAACTTTTGAATTCGAACCAGTAGTTCCTGAGATTAGCGCGTTCAAACAAACAAACAAACAAACAAACTAACAAACAAACAAATAAACAAACAAACAAACTCTTCAGCTTTATAATATTAGTATAGATTTTAATCTTATAGGTAAGTACTTCGGTTATGTCTTTGTTCGAACAGAACCCACCTTCATTCCCCCAGTCGGTTAACTTCATAAATTAAAATACCAATTGTAAGTACATTCGACAGCTGACACTCAGCTGTGACAAAAAAAACTCCATTCTTAGGCGTTTACGTCCTTTCCATTAACCACCCTTACCATTATTAAGAGCGTCCCGCGAAAAGGGCTTAAGCGGATCGTTTTATGTGAATTTTTACTTACGACGTTTCAAATATTGATTCCATAGTGTTATTAGGCAAGGTGTATTGAAAAGGGCCTAAGTGGCGTACCTTTAGTTTGACTTGTATGTTTTAATCGATTTCAGACCTTATTTATTTTAGTTTAAGGTTAAATTTTGGGTTTTTTGAATATTTTGATATCGCTGTTGCTATGCAATGTGTTTTAGTTATTTAAGTTTTTAGGGTTCCTGGGTGAATTAAAGTTAGAAACCCTTACAGGATCGTGTCTGTCCATCTTTAGAACTAAGTCAATTATCGCAACTACTAAACCAATTAAGATGAAATTAATGCAGATAATTAAGAGGTTTAGGTTTGTTTGTTTGTTTATTTTGAATAGGCTCCAAAACGACTGGACCAATTTGAAAAATTCTTTCACTGTAGGAAGGTAGAAAATTTTGAAAAAAAAAATTAGGATCCGAACCGCTAGTTAAGTATAATTTAAATAAATCAAACGCCCTCAAAAATTTTCTGATTTAATACCCCTTTTTAACCCCATGAAACGTCCTCCATTGATTCTGTTAAAGAATGTTCACGCTAAATTTGAAATAGATCGGACAAAGGAATCCAATGTCTCATACAAACTTTGCCCCCCTTTTTTACCCCCTTAGGGTTAGAATTTCGGAAGATTCTTTCTTATCTGTCGCCTACGTCATACAAAGAGCACACCCACCTAGTTGCAGGTCTCTACGATCAGCTGTTTAGACTGTGCATCCGTCAGTAAGTCAGGACAAATGATTATCTATACTAATATTATAAAGAGGAAAGGTTTGTATGTTTGTTTGGATTGAATAGGCTCAAGAACGGGTGGACCGATTTTAAAAATTCTTTCACTGTTTTTACAGAATGTTTTTGGTGGGTTATTCTATAGCCTATGTCACTCACGAATAATGTAGCTTCCTAACCTAAATGTAGTAGCCTATGTTCTTTCTCAGGCTCCAGACTTTCTTTGTACCAAATTTCATTTAAATTGGTCCAGTAGTTTTAGCGTGAAAGCGTAACAGACAGACAGACAGAGTTACTATCGCATTTATATATTAGTAAGGATAAGGATAAGGATATAGTAGGGATGTTGTTTTGGGTGCTTCATTAAAAGTTGTCAAATTCGTGACGTCACCGTTTTGCAGCAGCCACGCGCCGCGACAGATGTTCTTAACCTTTTTTTTTTCTTTTTTCCACGGAGGCTTCGACCGTCCTTGCGTTCGGCCGGGTGAAATGTATTTATAGAGCAATTTAGCGCTTATGGCATTTTTGACAAGGTGGTACTTTAATGGGGTTTTATAATAATTTCTGATGCCTTCGCGGTTATTAGGCTTGAATTTAAACAATTTTAACGTGTTTCACTCGGTCTATATATATAACTAGCTGTGCCCGCGACTTCGTCCCCGTGGAATAGTAATCCCTACTAATATTATAAATGCGTTAGTAACTCTGTCTGTCTGTCTGTCTGTCTGTTGCTCTTTCACGTCTAAACGGCTTAACGGATTTTGATGAAATTTGGTATGGTAATAGATGATAACCTAGAAATGGACATAGGCTATAAATAATCACGCCATCGCTCTTAGGGGGTAGGCAGTAGGCAGATAACTAAATTGAGATAGTGATTTTTAGTCGTTTTGGTTGGGACTTTTGCTCTTTCACGTCTAAACGGCTTAACGGATTTTGATGAAATTTGGTATGGTAATAGATGATAACCTAGAAATGGACATCCCTACTAATAATATTATAAATGCGAAAGTAACTCTGTCTGTCTGTCTGTCTGTATGTCTGTTACGCTTTCACGCTAAAACTACTGGACCGATTAAAAAGAAATTTGGTACAAAGATAGTCTGGAGCCTGAGAAAGGACATAGGCTACTTTTTAACCGACTGCAAAAAAAGAGGAGTTCCACGCGGACGAAGTCGCGGGCAGAAGCTAGTTCTTCATAAGGCTTCATATTTTCCCCGTTTTTTACACATTTTCCA
The DNA here is from genome assembly GCA_038024825.1 of Polylopha cassiicola. Taxonomy (NCBI): domain Eukaryota; kingdom Metazoa; phylum Arthropoda; class Insecta; order Lepidoptera; family Tortricidae; genus Polylopha; species Polylopha cassiicola. The sequence continues at coordinate 3,794,751 of CP149065.1, read as the reverse complement.
CTGTTTCTTCGCTCCTATTGGTCGCAGCGTGATGTTATATAGCCTAAAGCCTTCCTCGATAAATGGTCTATCCAACAAAAAAAGAATTTTTGAATTCGAACCAGTAGTTCCTGAGATTAGCGCGTTCAAACAAACAAACAAAAAAACAAACAAACTCTTCAGTTTTATAATATTAGTATAGACTAGGGGGTGAATTTCAAGTAAGTAAATACGAAACACGTACTCCATCATTTTTGTTAAAGAATGTTTATGAAAAATTTGAAATAGATCGGTCCAAGTAATCACGTTGTTGCATAGAAATTTTGCACCTTATTTTCAACCCCTTAGGGGTAGAATTTTGGAATATAATTTAGCCTATGTCACTCAAGAATAGTGTAGCTTCCCAACAGTGAAAGAATTTTTCAAATCGTTCCAGCCATTTTGGAGCCTATTCAATACAAACAAACAAACCTTTCCTCTTTATTATATGAGTATAGACAAACTTTGTCGCTCATTTTCACTTCGTTAAAGGTAGAATTTTGGAAAATCCTTTCTTATAAGATGTCTACTTCATACAAAGAACAATTTCTTCAAGTTTCAGGTCTGTATGGTAAGCAGCCTAGGATGTTTTTTTATCCGTCAGTCAGTCAGTCATACGAGACTAAATCTATACTATCTATACTAATATTATAAAGCTGAAGAATTTGTTTGTTTGTTTGTTTGAACGCGCTAATCTCAGGAACAACTGGTTCGAATTCAAAAATTCTTTTTTTGTTGAATAGACCATTTATCGAGGAAGGCTTTAGGCTATATAACATCACGCTGCGACCAATAGGAGCGAAGAAACAGTGGAAAATGTGTAAAAAACGGGGTAAATATGAAGCCTTATGAAGAATTACTATTCCACGGGGACGAAGTCGCGTGCACAGCTAGTTTTATATATTGCACACCTAAATCTAAAGGCAGCTAACTCGTAAACCTGAAGGTTTGAATGGGATGAAACCACTAGATACGGATTTAACTCGTGTATTTTTAACCCCCGACGCAAAAACGACGGGGTGTTATAAGTTTGACGTGTCTGTCTGTCTGTCTGTCCGTCTGTCTGTCTGTCTGTGTGTGTGTGTGTCTGTCTGTGGCATCATAGCTCCCTAACGCATGAACCGATTTTGATTCTGTTTTTTTTTTTGTTTGAAAGGTGACTATGTCGGGAGTGTTCTTAGCTTGTTTAATGAAAATCGGTTCAGTAATTCAATAATTAGGGGGGTGAAAGAGGGGATGGAAAAATAAATGTCTACAAATATACTCGAGTGGGGTATCATGAACAGGACAGTCGGCCAATAAAATAAAGTACGCAAGTTTAATCCGTCTATATAGTCTATATTTTGAAAAAATTGGGGATCCGAGCGAAGCCGGGGCGGGCCGCTAGTTCCCAATGAAAAAGAACACAGTCAAGTTTGTATTAATATTTAATTTTTATCAAAAAAACTTAAAAGTCGCCCCATCGATAGACATGTGGTGTTGCCTAATTTTTTGCAGTCGACGCCATCTTGGCTTCCGACGCGTGCGCACCGCATCTGGTGTTTATTGTGCACAAAGAAATGCCCTTTCTTTTAATAAAGACAATTTTGACAATATTTTAAAGGAATAATTTCTGATGCCTTCGCGGTTATAACACACTAGCGGCCCGTCCCGGCTTCGCACGGGGGGACTTAAGATTTTTTAAGGCCTCAGAAACGATACTTTTCCCCCGTTTTTGAAACATTTTCGGTTACTGCTCCGCAACTATAAGACCTAGCGTGATATTATATAGCCTATGTTACTCGGGGATAATGTAGCTTTCCAAAGGTGAAAGAATTTTTGAAATCGGTCCAGTAGTTTCGGAGCCTATTCATTACAAACATACAAAAATACAAAAATACAAATCTTTCCTCTTTATAATATTAGTATAGAAGTATAGATTGGAATGAAACAACTATAACGGATTTAACTCGCGTTTTTTTATTTTATGGTCTTTCCGAAGCGCTAGTAACGCCCCCTATTAGGTTTTAATTGTACTGTATAATAGTTTTTTTTTTTTGCGTGAAATGAAACTTTAGTATTTCATAATTCAGAATAGGGTAGTTTTTCAAAATTTGTAATTTAAATATATGTAAGGTAGTTTGCATAACTGTATAAATCACTTTAGCGTTAGACTATTGTCAGCTCAGTCGTGCTACGATTATGGAAACTGTATCCGAAACGTTAGAAAATAAAGTAAAATAAAAATACGCGAGTTAAATCCGTTAATAGCTGTTTCATTCCAAAATATTTTAAAAGGAAAAAAAAGTCAATATCCATAACTTTCTTATATTATGATGATGAGATAACGTTATTATTTCTGACAAGCAGTCCGCCCCGGCTTCGCACGGATTCCTTACTTTATTTAAATGTAATGTAGGCTAGGTAGGTATCCTAGCCTATGTCATTGGAGAATAGTGTAGCGTAACAGTGAAAGAATTTTTCAAATCGGTCCAGTCGTGTTGGATCCTATTCAATCCAAACAAACAAACTATTCCTCTTTATAATATTAGAATAGACTAGCTGTCTGCCCCGGCTTCGCATGGATCATCTATTTTTTTATAGCCTATATCACCCGGGAATAGTGTAGCTTCCCAACAGTGAAAGAATTTTCCGAATCGGTCCAGTCATTTAGGGCGTATTTAATCCAAACAAACAAACAAACTTTTCTTCTTTATAATAATAATAATATTAGTATAAAAGTATAGATTAATTATTACGATATTTTTAACCATAAATTGATTAATTGCTTCGAAAAAACGTTTTAGATACAAATAAGGTGTCGACCTTTTTTCCCCCAGTACCCTAGTCCCGTAGACAACCAAAGAAGTCCATCCGTCTGTGCGTCACCTTTAGCAAAATTACATAGTTGCCCTTTCTGTGAACTTTCAAAGACCTTCAATTAGATTAAAAAAAAAATCTAACATATGTTGCAAAATGTTTTGGATCCCTGCAAAAAATAATGCAAACCAAAATAGACCATAATGCCTTATTATTAAGATTCAAATTAGAATGACTAATTCTTGGTCGATTTCACATGTCGTCTTTGTACAAAGTTATATTAGTATAGGGTTTATTGAAAAGTAATCCAAAATAAACCTTATGTAGTTACAATAAGATTGTGACGCTAATTTCCAAACTGTAAAATGTAATTTGGTTCATCTCAACACATGCCGTATTTTGACCAAAATTTATTTGCGGTTATATTTTAAGAGCTGTTTATTTTGAACCTTATTTTCTTTACAATAAAGTTTAAGATGCAAATTATGTAGTTAGCAACTGCTTTTAAAAGTATGTTCTTCTCAATTGGTAGGATTGTTTTTGCTAAAGAATTATATGCCTTATTTTGTATGGGATAAGGGTTGTTGTATGACACGTGCGTAATACACCTTTCTCATACAAATATGAAATAAATGTAACCTAACAGCTGATAAGTGCAGTTGTTAAATTGATATGTCATACACGAGTCTATCATACAAAGGTGTTTTAGCCCTTCCCTATCTCTATATCTCCCATACATACATACATACATACATATATATATATATATATATATATATTACTAGCTTCTCGCCCCGGCTTCGCCCAGATCCTTATTTTTTTTCAAAATCCATACTAATCCCTACTTCCCTACTAATATTATAAATGCGAAAGTAACTCTGTCTGTCTGTCACGCTTTCACGCTAAAACTACTGGACCGATTTAAATGAAATTTGGTACAAAGAAAGTCTGGAGCCTGAGAAAGGACATAGGCTACTTTTTAACCGACTGCAAAAAAGGAGGAGTTCCACGCGGACGAAGTCGCGGGCAGAAGCTAGTAGCTAATATATATACAGTACTAGCTTCTGCCCGCGACTTCGTCCGCGTGGAGCTCCTTTTTTGCAGTCGGTTAAAAAGTAGCCTATGTTCTTTCTCAGGCTCCAGACTTTCTTTGTACCAAATTTCATTTAAATCGGTCCAGTAGTTTTAGCGTGAAAGCGTAACAGACAGACAGACAGACAGAGTTACTTTCGCATTTATAATATTTGTAGGGATATATTACTAGCTTTTCGCCCCGGCTTCGCCCAGATCCTTAATTTTTTTCAAAATATTCTATAACCATGGTTAATGTAGCTTTCGAATGGTGAAAGAATTTTTCAAATCAGTCCAGCCGTTTTGGAGCCTATTCATTACAACCGGGATCCGGGCGAAGCCGGGGCGGACCGCTAGTCCATTAGAAACTCGACGGTCATAAAGATATGACTAACTTAACGTTCAGTTAATTTGTTCAATTAAATCTTATCATTAGGTTAATTGTATCCTGTGTTTAATTGTTAAATGGGGTGACGAAGGGCCCGTATATTAAGGATAGCTTCTGCCCGCGACTTCGTCTGCATCAAGTAAATACGTAGAATATAACCTACTAGCGGTTCGCCCCGGCTTCGCACGGATCCCTATTTTTTTCAAAATATTCTATAGCCTATGTTACTCAGGGTGAACGTAGCTTCCCAACAGTGAAAGAATTTTCGAAATCGGTCCTGCCGCCGTTCTGGAGCCTATTCAATCCAAACAAACAAACAAACCTTTCCTCTTTATTATATTAGTATAGATAAACGCAAAAGTTTGTGAGGATGTATAGATGTTTGATAGTACTGTTTGTTACATTCCAATCTATACTAATATTATAAAGCTGAAGGGTTTTTTTGTTTGTTTGTTTGAACGCGCTAATATCAGGAACTACTGGTTCGAATTGAAAAAATCTTTTTGTTGGATACACCATTTATCGAGGAAGGCTTTGGCTTATATAACATCACGCTGCGACCAATAGGAGCGAAGAAACAGTGGAAAATGTGTAAAAAAACGGGGGAAATATGAAGCCTTATTAAGAATTACTATTCCACGCGGATGAAGTCGCGGGCACAGCTAGTGTATAATAACCGCGAAGGTATCAGAAATTAAGGCCCCGTTGATCAGAAATGTGACAATTGTCAAATGTGTGATTTTCTGACGGCTGTCAGTCGCCATGACAGATGCGCGCGGCACCTTGCGCGGAGCCTGCGCGCGCGCCGCCCAGCTGCCGGGGTTCAACGATCTGCGCAAAAAAAATACGAAAAATTCTATATTTAGGTTTGCATTTAATTATTGATGTTCTTTTGATATGTATGTATAACGGAAGGTTGCAAAATTAATAATTATTTTCCTACTGTTAAGTTTGGATTTTCCAAATTAAAATGAGACTAACTTCGAAGTTATCTCTTTCTAATAAAAAAAACAACATAAAAAAAAAATATACGCGTCGACTTGAGAATCTCCTGTGTTCTTTACAAACTTAGATTTTGTAAGAAATAATGACTCTTTTATTTTTTTTATTTATTTGTAACTATAACGGATTTTTAGAAATTCAAACAATTTCTAGTCGTATATTTCACAATTTGTGTGTACAAAATTTCAGCCCAATCTATACTAATATTATAAAGCTGAAGAGTTTGTTTGTTTGTTTGTTTGAACGCGCTAATCTCAGGAACTACTGGTTCGAATTCAAAAATTTTTTTTTGTTGGATAGACCATTTATCGAGGAAGGCTTTAGGCTATATAACATCACGCTGCGACCAATAGGAGCGAAGAAACAGTGGAAAATGTGGAAAACACGGGGAAAATATGAAGCCTTATGAAGAAGTGCCAGAAGACTTTGACAGATCTTTGACGAAACAATCGGACGGGCAGGACGACGTCTGCCGGGGCCGCTAGTAGTAGAACAGTTATAAATATGTGCTTTACCGCAAATACTTACATTGCAAGTTAAATAAAAGCTTAATAGTTTCCATAAGCTTACAATTAGCTTTAGCGTTAGACTATTGTCAGCTCAGTAGTGCTGCGATTATGGAAACGGTAGAAAAACTGAAACGTCAGCAAATAAAATAAAATACGCGAGTTAAAATCGTTAATAGTTGTTTCATTCCAATGTGTAATAACCGCGAAGGCATCAGAAATTATCACAACTTTCCTCTTTCATTTGAGTTACTGGTCGAGTGAGGTCACTCGACCAGTAACTCTTCTAGCTTCATAAAGAACTCATTAATTTATACAGAAAACTCCTGCGTGCATATTTACATATTATTCAGTTTTCGCCTTTCCCAAAAAAAAAACATGTTTTAGTCGACCTACCCGGTCTTCGTACCAAAACGCGACAACTTAGAAATGTAAAATTTCAAACCCCCGACGGCTGAAAACGACCCCGTGGTCCCGTGAAAAAAAACACTTGTTGACATTCTCCCTCCACCGTTCTCTCCGTCTCTTTTCGCCTGATAAGTTAGAGCGAGACAGCGCTATGTTTTGAAAGGTTATGCGCGCGCAGCTTTTCGCTTCGGCGTCGACGCTTCAATCGCTTTTGGTCGTCACTCCGCCGTTAGGGCTCGTCGGGAGCGGACGTCGCGTCGCGTGTGTCTGAAAATAAACAATACTGTGCTCAACAAAGTGTGTGTACTGGATATGAAATAAAAAAAAATTTTGTTAATTTTTTTTTTGGAAAAAAAAAATACGTTATGATGGGTGTAAGCAGTTGTATGAGCGTGAGGCAGGTTAGGGGGGCCTGTCACTGCCCCGCCTGCCCTAGGGCTTCGCATGGGCCCCCGCAGACTCTGGTGCTGCCTCCGATGGCTTTGGAGCCCGAGACGACCCCCGTCAAAGATAAGAAGGGGTCAAAAATGAAGGTTTTGAAGAAGATCAAGAAAAAGATTGGATTAGGTGAGCGTCTTGAAATTATGACCGATTTTTTTTTTCTGCGGGTAGGTCTGATCGACCAATATCTATTTTCAACCGACGAAAAAAACGGAGGAGGTTATTCATACAATAGACCAGCCTAAAGTTAATGTTTTCATAAAAAAAAATATTTTTATTTTTTTATGATTGAAGAACAGTTTGTGTTATTTAGTGTTTTAAACTTTATGACAGTTAATTTTACAGCTAATATTTCTGTGTGTGACTGTTTTTAAAAAAATCTTATGCACTTAAATAATTGTTATCATTTATTTTAGAACTACCTTTTTTTTTTCTAAAAGCATTTTATCTATATACCGTAATAATATTCAATATCCATTACGTTTTAAGTGTTACTTTGTTTTAAAATTTCCATTATTTTTTATTTGTTTTGACAAATTGGCATTATCCGTAAAACCCAAGTCCGATAAGTGACTCATATTAAAAAACACGTTATCTTTTTAATTGTCTTTGGCTCGTGCCATCTGCCTCAATTGACGTAATTAACGTTTTTTTTAAAGACAGCTGCATTACCACCTTGCATTTTAAGCTAATTACATATTATTTTTTGGCCGGAATTTTTATTTGACGAAACTTTTGCTAAATTGACTTGTTTTAATGTTTATCAATTTTGTTTGTTTTTTTTTTGTGTTCAATGTCCAAAGGGAGAGACTTTTGCTTAAAATTCTTGTTCTCATACGTATCACAACTTTTTTATCCAAAAAAAACTTTTTTTTGTGTCTTTTAACGAAATTACTATTACTGAGACTCCTCTGTCTGTCCGTCTGTCACCAGAATGTATCTCATGAACCGTAATAGTTAGCCAAATAACTTTGCTATAATAACAAATTTTAAAATACATGAATATTTAAGAGACTCTCATACAAAATTTTTTTTTTAAGTTTTTTTTATTAAAAAAAATTACACCTCCTTTATAATTATTCCTGCGTTCATTGGAATCATACATATGCATCGCCCATGCATCTTGACCCATACATACATTAAAAAAAATCGACAGCTGTGTAGAATTGACCAATTTTTATAGAAACTCGTTTAGGATGTTTTTTCTTGGGACCTTGGGTCAAGATAAAGTGGGTGGTAAGACAGATGTGACTTACACCTTTTATATAATGCTAGCTTCTTATAAGAACTGTTCTGAGGGATCTATTAAATACTAGCGGTCCGCCCCGGCTCCGCACGGATTTTTTCAAAATTTAATTTAGCCTATGTCACTCGGGAATAGTGTAGCTTCCCAACAGTGAAAGAATTTTTGAAATCGGTCCAGCCGTTCTGGAGCCTATTTCAGCCTGATTTTTTTTTTTAAATAGCTTTGCACGGATTACGGATTTATTATATTAGTATAGAAGTATAGATATTTGACACATGCGGGAATCGAACCAACTTCTTCAATATCAATAAGAACTTCTTATTACCACCCCGCAAAGGAAATTGTGTCCTAATGGATATGTAATAAAGTACATTTTAAAGTGAACTAGAAGCGGCAGATGTTTTTTTTTTCGTTATCAAAAGTCACGTATCTTGTTCGCTGAAAGTGTGCTAAGTTTATTGCACTTTTTTTTTAGATAATTTTTTTTTTTCAAGATTAGATTTTAACGTAAGTATTGGACTTATCTTGGTATTGAAGATTGATTGAAAAAAAAAATATTACTAAACTAACTGAATTTTTTTTTTAGTTTTTACTAAGCCAACGATAGTTTAACGTTCGTTACGAATATGGGAACTGTAAAATTTTGGAAAAGTAAGCAAATAAAATAGGTACATTACTTAAATCCTTTATAGTTGTGTCTTTGCAATGTGTAATAACCGCAAAAGCATCAGAAATGATTAAACAAAGACAAATTCAAATACACTTAAACAATACGCCATCTGGCAAAAGCCGATAACCCAACAATTCCAAGTTTCACGTAAACACATCTGGCACTTTGTCCAATTCCATAGCCTTTGAGGATTATACTTCCGGCGGCCATCTTGCTTCCTTATTCGAGAACATCTGGTGCCTTTTGACTGGTTAATTATTTTAAAATCACTATTGTAATGTTGTTAATAAGCAGATGGGAGTTTTAGACAAAAGAAATGCAAAACTTTTTTTTTTTTGTTTCAATTTTTGTCACAAAGAATAAGTAACTATAAGTTACATATGCATATAACTCGCAAACCAGCAGGTTTACGAGTAAGCTGTCTGTAGATCTAGGTGTGTGATATACTAATTGCAAGTCTCAATTCAAACTCAAACTCAAATAATCATTTATTCAGTCTAGGCTCTTACAGGCACTTGTGAATGTCAACGTTAAAATTAATATTCTTTTTCGATTCAGCAAAAAAAACCTCTTGAGAAGAATCGAGAAGAAACTCAATGAGGTAAAATTTTGTTCGAAATATTACAATTTCACTTAAGTATAAATTATGTACAAATTACAATATGTATGCATTGTAATTACATTTAAAAAAATATATAGGAGAAAAAAAACAACAAAATAACAATAGGTACCTACTGGAGATGTATAAGGTCTCCATATGTCAAAAGACTAAATTAAATTTACTGGAAATGTAAAAGTTTCCAGGAGTCTTTTGTGTTAATAACGTTTAAACTAATTCCTGCTATTAATAGACTTGTCGGAACTTGATTTTTTTTTAATCCTTTAAGACCATACTCCTATTTCCCTGGTAAAGTAAAATTTGATTTAATACACACCATTAAATTTCTTACAGCAAAAACTACCTTCCAATAATATTGAAATCTCCTGCGTGCATTTGGACATATTAATCAGTGTTTCGCCCTCTGAAAAAATAACTTTTTTGAGTTAGCTCCCTTTAGGTCTATGCGTGGTTCGGACCAATCGTGACGCGTGACGTCACGCGTGGTGCGCGTGCGCATGGGATAGTTCTTTGTGCGTTGAACGTGAAGTTAGTTAATGATGCAATTTATTGTTATTGACTCTTTGTGTGGCCTTTCGTGACTTTATATGGATTTTTAACTTATGTACATACTAGTTCCTACCCGTGGCTTCGTCTGCGCACGATGAGTTACATAATATCGGTATAAAATATAACCTACAAGCTTCTGCTCGCGACTTCGTCCGCGTGGAACTCCTTTTTTGCAGTCGGTTAAAAAGTAGCCTAGGTCCTTTCTCAGGCTCCAAACTTTCTTTGTACCGAATTTCATTTAAATCGGTCCAGTAGTTTTAGCGTGAAAGCATAACAGAAAGACAGAGTTACTTTCGCATTTATAATATTAGTAGGAATGGTATATTATATTGTAATACATACCTATGTATTATTAATTAATATCTTAATTAAATAGATTAAACAAAGAAACAATTTAAACTTTTTTGTACCATAAAATTCGATTCATTCAATGGAAGATATTTTTTTCTATATATGTACCGTAATATCAGGCTACAATAGGTATATAGGACCTTTGTATACAGTGTAACATTAATTCGAGAGGCTATAAAAAAACACAAAGGGCCAGCTGTTTCGTCCAGCCTCTGAGGTAAAGGTCGAATAGGGAAACAGCTGACGATAGACGTTAGGGCTGTCACTGTGAAGTTATCCTGTGTAATGCCAGTAGAACAGTTCTTAACCTTTTTAGGTCCGTTCTTATGTCCTAACTAGGGTCCCTGATTCTTTCCTCCCGCCGCCAAGCTCGCGCGCTAGTCGGCGCCGCGCTGCGCTCAGACTAGACACTTTGTAATGCGGCGTTCGAGACAACTACCAGCTGATTGTTACCGCGAAATTATTACATGTACACTGTAAAATTTAATGTATAATGAAAATTGGTTAAGTTATATAATTATTATTATAATCTAAAGAACTCGTTAGTTAATTATATTTTAAATACGTTGTTATCGATACTAGGAAGGGATTATCTAAATTGGTTATCATTTAAGACGTCACCGATTATATTACACTAATTAACACTCAATTAACCATGCATTGTCAAACTGAACGTTACAAGATTTCAATTCAATCTGTTAAAGATCTGCTTCGAAATTGAGCAAGATTTCACCCGCTCATGCTTACATTGCAAGATAATATAACTTTTAAAAATTGGAATGAAACAACTATAGACAGATAAATATAATATAAAATTCATTTAAATCGGTCCAGTGGTTTTAGTGTGAAAGCGTAACAAACAGACAGACAGAAAGAATTACTTTCGCATTTATATTATTAGTTTTAATATAAAATATTTGAAAGTTGGCAACCCTAGCCCCAGGTGCGCGTGCGCCGAAGATCCCGTTGTAAACAGCTGACGTTTGTGAATAGGCTAGAGGGAGACGCAAGATGCAACCCGCCGCGTGTTAGAGTGAGAGAGGTATGCGACATATTGTCATATTGATAACGACTTGATGTTGAAACTTTTTTTTTAGATAAGGACGAAGGAAGGTTCAAAGGACTTTTTTTATAAAGGAAAAATTCTTGTAGGATTTTTGGTGATATTTTTCTTTACTATGTCCATACTTCTATAGTACTTTCTATACTAATGTAATTAAGAGGAAAAGTTTTTTTGTTTGTTTGGATTGAACAGGCTCCTAAATGACTGGACTATTTGAAAAAACCTTTTACTGTTGGAAAGCTTCAGATAGTCTAGAGCCTGAGAAAAGACATAGGTTAATTTTTAGTTGATGTAATTACTAATTCTACGCGAACGGAGTCGCGGGCAAAAGCTAGTGTAATATATAATCCTAAATATATAGTTTACATAGTACCCTTATAATCGATTCAAACAAAATTTATTAGACATAGATGAAAGCAGCTGTTTTAGAGTCTCATACGATTTCAAATTCTATCTTCTAAGAATAAGGATCAATTTTGCTTAATATTAATACGCAAAAGGTGTACATCAACAGCTGATGTTTTTTTCTTAAATTACAAGCATCTCTGGATGCGGGCGTCTGCCATTATTTTTTTTTTAAATGTTTCCCTTTTAAATTTCGAGTTGTGCGGTTTTGCCCCGACGCCGTTTTTGTTAAATTGCGCAACGTTACGCTTCTGAGAATTTTTGATTCATGTAGGTACCTATTTTTTTTGGTGGCATAATAGCGAGAGTCAAAGCCTGAAAATCTGGTCGTAAAGCGAGATGAATTAAAAAAGAAACGAAATTCCAAATTCGAAAATTCCTAAGCGACGGATCGACGCTAATGATCGTGTGAATCGACCGTGGAATGGAATCCGAAGCGCTTCTAAATTCAAACCTTAGATATGAGTGTTGCCACTTTATAATTAAAAGTACCATCGTGGTAGTTTTTTTTTAATTAAGTTATTATAAATTTTATTTTATTTGTTGACGTTTGGAAAACTTAACAGTTCCCATATTGGTTGCACGATTGTGATGACGATAGTTTAACGCTAAGTTTTCAAATAAAAATAATTTAAAAGAATCCGTTATAATTGTTTCATTCTAATGTGTAATAACCGCGAAGGCATCAGAAATGATTAAGTACCTACCTACTATAAATTGTTTTTTTACTCTTTTATAGATTTTAACATTGAGTAGGTGCATAATTCTATATTTTTTTTTTATTTATATATGTACCTACTTGAAGTGAAATCTTTGTATCAAACCTTACTATTCAAATTTTTCAAGTGATAACATACAAAGCTTCTAAGCGATACTTAAGCCATTTGGAGTATGAGCGTGGCGAGTTCGTTATAGTGAGTACATGCGCAAGAGTCGAGGTCGGCGGGTCGTGGGATGCGCGCACGCAGCCCTGTTACCGTTCCGGTAACGATTTATTGATCTACCGACTTGTAGATCGCGGAGCATATTATTATCTGTATATTTAACTAGCAACCCGCCCCGTCTTCGCACGGATCCCCTTTTTTTATAGCCTATGTCACTCGGGAATAGTGTAGCTTCTCAACGGTGAAAGAATTATTAAAATCGATCCAGTAGTTTTGGAGCCTATTCAATACAAACAAACAAACGTTTCCTCTTTATTATATTGAAAAAACCAATTGGACAAAATTGGATTTTCAAAATTCAACCCCTAATAAGATCAAGTTGTACCTATGTATTATGTAATGTAATGTAATATATAATATAATATTATAATTTTTATAAAGAGGAAAGATTTGTACCTATTTTTGTATGTTTGTAATGAATAGGCTCAAAAACTACTGGACCGATTTGAATAATTCTTTCACTGTTGGGAAGCTACGTTCACCCTGAGTAACATAGGCTATAAATATTTTGCAAAAAAATTAGGGATCCGTGCGAAGCCGGGGCGAACCGCTAGTGTATTATGTAATGTTAATAATTTAGGTCAAAACTGTTCAAATCTTATCGAAAATATTTATCAGTAAGTACAATATTTCTCCCACGGCTAAAAAAAGCTAATTGATTTCGACTGGAACTATGACAATGAGTTTATAGGGTTCCTTTGGATAATAATATTTTTAAAACTATAAAAAAAAAACACTTGAGATACCTCAATTATATAAATACTAGTTTTTTCCCGCGACTTCGTCTGCGCACTATGAGTACTTAACATAATATCGTTGTAAAATATAGCCTACTAGCTTCTGCCCGCGACTTCGTCCGCGTGGAACTCCTCCTTTTTTGCAGTCGGTTAAAAAGTAGCCTATGTCCTTTCTCAGGCTCCAGACTTTCTTTGTACCAAATTTCATTTAAATCGGTCCATTAGTTTTAGCGTGAAAGCGTAACAGACAGACAGACAGAGTTACTTTCGCATTTATAATATTAGTAAGGATATGTTATTCTGATGTGTAAGCTATGTCCCACTATAAACTTTTTTTAAAAACTTGCCAAGTCTCGATAAAGCTGCTTGTTTATCTCCGGCTTCACACGGATCATCTTTTTTTATAGCCTACTAGCTTCTGCCAGCGACTTCGTCCGCGTGGAATAGTTATTTTCCCCGTTTTTTTACACATTTTCCACTGTTTCTTCGCTCCTATTGGTCGCAGCGTGATGTTATATAGCCTAAAGCCTTCCTCGTTAAATGGTCTATCCAACAAAAAATTCTGAGATTTTTTGAATTCGAACCAGTAGTTCCTGAGATTAGCGCGTTCAAACAAACAAACTCGTCAGCTTTATAATATTAGTATAGATGTCACTCGGGAATAGTGTAGCTTTCCAACAGTGAAAGAATTTTTCAAATCGGCCCTGTCGTTTTGGAGGTCTATTCCAAACAACAATCCCAACAAACAAACCTTTCCTCTTTATAATATTAGTATAGATTAGTATATATAGAAGTTGCTTTGTAATACTTACAGTACCTACTCAAACCGCTAAGAACAGAACCTCTATACAAAGTTGGTCGTTTTTTGTGCGCCGGCGCAGCTGTAATCCGATTAATTTTGATCACGAGTTCCTAATGATCTACGAGAGAGATGGCTTGTGTTCTTTCTTTACGAGTTGAGCGATGATTTTCACTATTACTTTGTTAAACTACTGGAATATATATATTTTTTTTGTTAGTTTCTAAGGATTTTTTCTTTAAAATATACCGTTTATTGCTGTTTCTTCTCAAGTTAGGTTTTTTCCGGAAATGGCTGTTGAGCTTCATAAGAGCTTGTGACAGCCCAAATTTAATAATAACTTTTTTGATTTATATATTTTTTTATTTTTTGTGGTATGTATTATAAAATAATGTAGGTAATAGGTAATGCTAAAGAAATTATTAATTGTCACTTACTGCTCTGTAGTTTTTTTTTTTAGAAAAAAATTTTTTTTTTCTTGTAGTATTAAAACCTCTATTACACTTCCTCAAAGTCATGAGAACCGGAACTTTACATACAAAAATAACAATTAAACAATTTTCACCTGTATTTCTACAAAAAACTACCAAATTCGTACATCTGTTTTGCAGATGGCAACCCTTTTGTAATTTTAAATTTGGAATTTCTACGAAGAGCCGTGGGAAAGACTGTCATATTAACAAAGATATCTTTTACTATTACTTTAACCTAATTTAGACCTTATTTGTATAGTGTTAAGTGTATATAAGCGAGTATTTAGTAACATTGTTTAAGTATTAATACAATTTTGTAACAGTTTTATTGTTTGAACGATTGTCAACTTTATTTCAATGGAAATAGGAGTTAAGTAATGTGTGTTTTGTTAGTTTTTGTTATTTTTGTATTGCTAATTCTTTTGCAATATGTCTTGTTTCCGGGTAACATGCCACCTGTTTAAGACGAATTTTTTTTAACCGATTACGGACATTTATTTTGAAAAGGGTTATGATTTTAACATGTTTCTATGAGAAAATGTGCTTAATACTTCCTTTACAGTACTAATTACAGTTCTTAAGATGTGTGTTGGTCTAGTGGTCAGAGACCACGAAACCGGAGGTTGCGGATTCGATCCTTGCTAGGAGCAAATGGCATCTGTATATGAGTCTTCTATGTTATGTATTTATGTATGTTTATCCGTCGTCTAGAACCCATAGTTCAAGCTTAGCTTAGTTTGGGACTAGATTAATCGGTGTGAATTGTACAAAGATATTTATTTATATGTCCATGGGCGCCATTTTTCATCACTTAATTATCATTTAATGAACAATTTCCATACAAACGTTCTAAAAGTGAAACATAAATCTAATTCACTAACAATCGAGAATCGACACCGAATCGATTCCATCGAATGACAAACGTAGAGATACATTAAATTACGTTATCATTGAAAAAACAACCCTAAAACAATAAACTTAAAGTCCAAAATCTTTAGAGACAAGCCACCACTTAATACCTTTTACTAACGCGGTCGCGAAAGTAGCATCTCGTTTGTTTCCAAACTGGATTCAACTGTAATTGTTTAGTGTTAGAGTCTAAATTGAAATGAAGTGACCGGGTTGTTAGTACGTTTTGTAACTGTGCTGTTGTGATGAAAGGTGAAGTTCCCACGGACCGTGAGAACAGAGTTGCGACATCGGAGAAAGAGACGGGTATATGTCGCAGTGTTGCTGTTTAAAAAGAAGTGTTGCCATATTGGGGTTTTTAATTTTATGGCTGATTGGGGGCGAAAAAAAAATTTTTTTTTTTATTGTTTTTGTATATTATATTAAACCTATTAGCTGACGAGGCATAAAGATTAGGAGTGTTTTAAAAAAAAAAATGTTTTTTTTAACTACCTATTAGCTGACTAGGCATAATTGTTCTACCCCTATCCTAATCACGGTATCAATATAGGAAAATTTGTTGAAAATCGGTCGAGCCGTTTCGGTATGCGCTCATAAAACACCTTGACATGAATTTTGTATATTAGATTGTTGATTGTTTATAACACATTAAAAAAGTGAAGGCAACAAAAAATGTGCCTTAATTTTTTTTTAATAGAATTTGAACCTTTTTTGTTTGACCTAAAGTCGTGTTTCGTATCCACAGCAGAGTAATTAACTTGACTGACTAACCTAACCCATAGAAAGGTTTAATGTCCACGATTAATAAAGATTAAACTAGTTTTACGTCTCACGTAACAACATAAAAATAATCAAAACAAACACTTGGCTGAATGCTCCATTCCCACGTATTACGCTTCGATACAAAAAATATAAAGTTTAAAAATCGAACGATCTCCCACGTATGACAGGATGCGTAGACTAAAAAAGTTTAAAAAGTAAAAAACAAAATGGCGGACCCGAGGTGAATTAATATTGTGACAATTACTCGTGGGAAACGGGATGTAAGACCGTTACTTGAAGGGCTATTTTTATTTTTGCCGTAAAAATAGAACTTGTTTTGATGTCGGTTAAGTACTGCCTTTGGTTGCAAGTTTATAAAAAAACTAGGCTGTGTATCTATACTAATATAATAAAGAGGGAAGGTTTGTTTGTTTGGATTCAATAGGCTCCACGACTGGACCGATTTCAAAAAATCTTTCACTGTTGGGAAGCTACAGTATTCCCGAGTGACATAGGTTATAACATATTTTGGAAAAAATTAGGCATCCATGCAAAGCGTGCCGCTAGTTCGACAAATTATTAATGTTTTGGTGATTTATAGTCAAAAATATATATTTTTATACGTCTTATCCCTACTAATATTATAAATGCGAAAGTAACTCTGTCTGTCTGTCTGTCTGTTACGCTTTCACGCTAAAACTACTACTACCGATTTAAATGAAATTTGGTACAAAGAAAGTCTGAAGCCTGAGAAAGGACATAGGCTACTTTTTAACCGACTGCATGCGGACGAAGTCGCGGGCAGAAGCTAGTTCTTAATAAATAAGTAACAATTACGATATCTTGTCCCAACATCGATTTGAGCGTACAAAAAAAAAGATTACAGTTCTTATCGTGAGAATAATACTTTTAACTATTATATACTCCTTATGGCGTAAGAAATAAGGTTCAAAATGACTTTATTAAATATGGCCTTGTCTCTAGACGGTAGCCTTTTATTTTAGTGACATGAGTTTTGCAATAGTAAATTGTTATGGATCGAGGCGTTTTATTGCGTTGGTGTTGCCAGTGCTTGTTTGTAAAAATTGGTTTGTGTTGCCAGTAATAAAAAATATGTTCTTAATTTGTGATACTGTATTATTTGTTGTAATTTAAATTACTATCTTCAATCCTAACTAATATTATAAATGCGAAAGTAACTCTGTCTGTCTGTCTGTTACGCTTTCACGCTAAAACTACTGTACCGATTGAAATGAAATTTGGTACAAAGAAAGTCTGGAGCCTGAGAAAGGACATAGGCTACTTTTTAACCGAATGAAAAAAAAGAGGAGTTCCACGCGGACGAAGTCGCGGGCAGAAGCTAGTTCTATATATATAAAATGCTTTGTCCTGACTGACTAACGGATATACACAGCCTAAACCGCTGATCGTAGAGACCTGAAACTAGGTGGGTGTGTTCTTTGATATATGACCTAGGCGTCTGATAAGAAAGGATTTACCGAAATTCAACCCCTAAGGGAATAAAAGAAGTGGCCAAAGTTGTAATGTGATTCCTTGGTCCGATCTGTTTCAAATTTTGCATAAACAAAATGAATGGAAGACGTGTTTCGTATTTTATTAAAATTCATCCCCTAACGGGTTTAAAAGGGGTATACAATTTGGCGGTGATTTGCTTTGATATTGATATTAATACTCCTTAGAGCTATTGTTTTTTTTTTTAAAAACTATGTTTTATTCTGACATATTTTTGAAAATATACAATCTTGAAATCCCATTAGGGCCATTTTTGGTTTCTACGGAGACGTACTCGCGAGAAAAAGCTAGTATCACTAATCATAAGTACCTTTTCGAATTAAAATTCTATAAATATATACAATCATACGGTAAACACAAACCCGTTTGCAGCGATCCGTTCTCACGCCGTCCATAGAGTATAAACGCCACAGATAATGTATACCATAGAGTATAGATGCGACCATAGAGTATCCCACAGATAATGACAGATTAATTCCATTCAGCCAGACAAGCGGCATCATGGTTGGTAATGAGTTGGTCACGTTTTTTTTTTAATGATACTTCGTAATTGTTATAAGTATCTGTTACTTAAGGTAATTTGATTTAAAGTGAATAGTGCTTTCAAATTTGAAGAAAAAAGTTATTATAGAAGTTATTGAAACTGTGTTGAGAAACTATTCGGATACTTATAGAAAGAGTTTTTTTTTATACTTATCCTAATCCTAACTAATATTATAAATGCGAAAGTAACTCTGTCTGTCTGTCTGTCTGTCTGTTACGCTTTCACGCTAAAACTACTGGACCGATTTAAATGAAAGTCTGGATAGACCATTTATTGAGGAAGGCTTTAGGCTATATAACATCACGCTGCGACCAATAGGAGCGAAGAAACAGTGGAAAATGCTAAAAAAACGGGGAAAATATGAAGTCTTATGAAGAATTACTATTCCACGGGGACGAAGTCGCGGGCACAGCTAGTACTATATATACATACTTCGTTTAGTTCATACTTTTATCACTAAAAAGGTTTAAGAAATTGGAATGAAACAACTATAACGATATAAACTCGCGTATTTTGTTTGTTTACGTTTAGAAAGCTTCACAGTTCCCATATTCATAGCTGACTGAGCTGACTTTGGTTTTAGGATGACGTCACACAGTTAACCATGCATTGTCTAAACTGAACGTGTGTACAAAATATCAGCTCAATCGGTTAAAGATATCTGCTACAAAATTGTGTTGTATGATTTATGTTAAATCAACCAAATTAAATGATTTATTACTAAATAGACTTTAAGAAATGTTATCTCTAAGTACTTTAGAGACCTGAACAGACCGGACCCAACAAACAGCACCCGTTCACGTTTGTTTACAGTAACAGGAAGTTCTGATATAACGATTATAAAATTATTAATAGTTAAGTTCATTGAACGGTTATGCTATGGTGTTTAAAAATATAATGTTTGTTTTATAAAGCACTAGCGGTTCGCCCCGGCTTCGCACGGATCCCTATTTTTTTCAAAATATTCTATAGCCTATGTTACTCAGGGTGAACGTAGCTTCCCAACAGTTAAAGAATTATTAAAATCGGTCCAGTAGTTTTTGAGTCTATTCAAGTACAAATTTTTCCTCTTTATAATATTAGTGTAGATATCAATAGATGATCGATGATGTATCAGAGTCTAACATTATTGATATTGTGTAAAATACTCATGGTGCGTAAAGTCGCGGGCGGAAGCTAGTATTTCTATATATAGGTTGACTCATCACCAAAGCACTAATCTACGCAAATAAACGGACAAAAGCTAATAATGTATTTAAGGTACTTCTTCATTAACGAGTTCAATCGGAATCTCACACCAACATATTAGTAAACATCATTAAACTCACAATGACAGGTATTTCATGACGTAATTATACAACAGACAATCGGTGGTGAGTGAAAAAATCAATCATTTTCTTATCCTCAAATTTTGTTTTTTTTTTTACCAAATTTAAATGGGATTAACTTCGGGGTATACGCTTTCCAATAAAAAAAAGAATAATCAAAATCGGACAACTCTGTAAAAAGTTATGCGTGGTCATACACGAAAAATAATATACGCGTCGACTGGAGAACCTCCGTTTTTTTTCGTCGGTTGAAACTGTGACGTCACGACTTCATAAAACAATGTATGACAATCGACACACTTTTCAACATTTCGAGGTCAATTTCAACATTTGAAAAAATGTATGAAAAGAATTCGTTTTGGTTTTCTATTTTATCACTTGTAACATTAGCAATTATATATTGTTTTAGAAACTTTAATTTACATACATATGTACTATTAACGATAATGAAATAAACATTTTTAATTGGCACAAGTTTGGTATTACACATTGGAATGAAACAAGTGTTAGACTATGGTAAGCTCAGTGGGCTACGAATATGAGAACTGTTAAGTTTTCGAAACGAGTTAAATCAGTTATCAACATTGTAATTTAAGAAGCTATTTAATAATCGTGCCTTACTTTATAAATGACTCAAATATTTAATTTCTTAAAAATCTTAGGTTCATATGGTCCAAAATGGACGTCAATGAAATCATCAACATATACGAAAATTTCAAAATCATCAAACAATGTTATTGTTCCACAAAAGATCATACGATGTGACCTAAATATATCTTTGCATCCCATGTCGGTGCATACAAACAAAAAGAAACTCCAGGGTCATACACACAAAGACCTGACTCACTGCAATTGTATAGATGCATTTGGCAAAACGCAATAGTTTAAACAGGGGATAAACTCTTGACTTTACATAAGGGTTTTTGAAATAGGACAAAAGCTATGGCATTCTTATTTAAACCGGTTAAGTGTGTGTTGGACTTGCGCACGAAGGGTCCTGTACAATTAGGGCATGGGAGTCCTCTTATTTTTTTGTATTTGTTGTTATAACGGTAACAGAAATATCATCTATGAAAATTTAACTGACTACAGTCTGATAACAGACGGACAGACAGTCTGAGTAATTGAACCCCGTTTTAACCTTTTAGCCACACATTTTTATTCTAAATCATTTTTAACATTCAGATAATTGCAATTAAAAAGCGAAATGAATTGAAGCAGCGAGAAAAACGATAACGAGGCGGATAATACGTAAGATGCGAATGAAATAACACCTTAGACGTTTGTAAATAAAGCACAAGATGGTATGTTACGTAAGAGGTCAGCAGAGCGTGATGAACTAAAAAATCATGGCGCGTGACAGACGCACACGCACGCGCGGTCACGTATGCGCAGGAGTTTATTCCCCAACAAGGTAGTCAGTTGTAACGAAGTTTTTCAAAATAGGGTGGAAAACTAATTTACATGTAAACTGTAGAAAATCTAGCTTGTGATATGACTAGCGGCCCGCCCAGGATTTTTTTATAGCCTATGTCACTCGGGAATAGTGTAGCTTTACAACAGTGAAAGAATTTTTCAAATCGGTCCAGTCGTTTTGGTGACTTTTCAATCCAAACAAACAAACGTTTTCTCTTTATTATATTAGTATAGACTATTGAGCTATGCTCAATATCTTTATTTCCACTAATATAATAAAGAGAAAAGACTAGTAAGTATAAAAAAATGTATAGCCGTTTAGTCTCGCTTAATCTAAAGAACGGCTAGACCGATTTGGCTATATTGGGTGAAATATTTGTCAAAGTCCAGGATTTTGAAATTTGAAAAAAAAAAAAAACTTTTTTTAGACAACGAAAACAAAGTACGTTATAAATTATATAGGCTGTATAACATTGCGCTTTTGCCTTTAGGCATAATCTGAGAAAAATTTACACCTTGGTTTTCATCTACATATTTAACAGACAAACCAATGGCAAAATTTATCAAAAAATATACAAATAAAGAATGACAGGTGTGCAATTTAAAAACAAAAATAACTTACTTAGCAATGTCATCAAAGTTTTAGAGACCCTCCAAAACTTTAAATAGAACAAACGCGTGTGTTTATCCAAAACAAAAATGGCCGCCCGTAAATAAAATGCCCCTAACAGCGAAATCCCCGTGGGCGAGGCCATGTGCGCGACAGTTGTACGGAATTAGTGCTCTGTGGTCCACCCCCGCGACTTGTCTATGGCTTAAAATATACCATTAAAATTGTCTTTGACATTTCGTTACGTCTAGGGGGTATTAAGTGTTTGCTGTTAAAAGTTTTTTATTTATTTAACTTTAAGCATTTTGAAAGTCTTTTGTTATTAGGTACTAACCTAGCGAACTGGGTGTCGCATTTTTTGAATTTTTTTACGCAAAAGCCATAAACATATCAAAATCAAAAGCTTTTTTAATTTTAATGATATTTTGTATCAAGACGAGTAGAAAATTGAGACACCCAGTGGGATTTTTCAATTGTTCTACTGCTGGCTTGGTACAAATTACCTCATAATTAAAAAAAAAAACTATTGATTGTATTGGACCTAAAATATCGATCGAATTTCGATTGATAGATCGTATTTAACATATCAAAATAAAATTTTGCTTAATCGGAGACAAAAGAACAGCCATTAATATAATTTAACTTATAGTACCATTCAGGTCAAACGATAAAAACATCCGGCATTACAAACTTTCCTAAAACATCTCATTTACGAAAAAGATAAAAAACAGCAAAGTGGCAATTAATTCTTTTAAATCTCCAATAAAGGGAATTAGAAATCATACAACTAGCTTATTAACTGAAACAAGTATGGGTTTCACTCGCTATCACATCCGGGCCTTCATCCTGTGTGGTTTCCACTATCGCTTCTCATATTTTTCCCAAGCTCATATAGATTAGCATTAATAAACTACCTACTATATTATTTTTTCACGTAACTTTAAAATTATTTAAAAAAAAAAAATCTTTATGCTTCTGCCTGCGACTTCGTCTGCGCACGATGAGTACTTCACACAATATCGTTATAAAATATAGCCTATATGTTATTCTGATGTATAAGCTATATTGTGGTAAAGTTTCATTCAAATCCATTCAGTAGTTTTTACGTGAAAGAGTAATAAACATCCATACATCCATACTTACAAACTTTCGCCTTTATAATAGTAGTAGGATATGTTATTCTGATGTATAAGCTATATTGTGGTAAAGTTTCATTCAAATCCATTCAGTAGTTTTTACGTGAAAGAGTAACAAACATCCATACATCCATACTTACAAACTTTCGCCTTTATAATAGTAGTAGGATTATATTTTGGAATAGGGATCCATGTGAAGCCGGAGCGGGTCGCTAGTTATTTATACAAGCTGTTATTTAACTTGTAATGTGCGGGTGAAATATCGCAACTCAATTTTGTAGCAGATATCTAACCGATTGAGCTGTTATTTTGTACACACGTTCAGTTTGACAATGCATGGTTAACTGTGTGACGTCATTCTGAAACCAAATTAAGGAAACCAAATGTCTACAAATATACCCGAGTGGGGTATCAAATGAAGAGAATCACGTGTACATTGTAAAATTGTAAAAGCTTACTTTTATTATTATTTTTAATGACATTTAGTTATTTTAGAGAAAACATAAACGTTGAAGATCTAAGTAACTAACGAGACTAATATTGTAAATCAGAAAGGTTTATTTGTTTGTTTGGATGAATAGGCTCCAAAACGAATGGACCGATTTGAAAAATTCTTTCACTGTTGGGAAGCTACACTATTCCCGAGTGACATAGGTTGTAAAAAAAGGAATCCGTGCGAAGCCGGGGCGGACAGCTAGTATAGTTATAAATCCCTACTAATATTATAAATGCGAAAGTAACTCTGTCTGTCTGTCTGTTACGCTTTCACGCTAAAACTACTGGACCGATTTAAATGAAATTTGGTACAAAGATAGTCTGGAGCCTGAGAAACGACATAGGCTACTTTTTAACCGACTGCAATAAAGGAGGAGTTCCACGCGGACGAAGTCTAGTGTTAAATAGATTTCAAAAAGGTTTTCTACTTTTAATCAGATTCAGATTCATTTATTTCTCAATATTTTATACATCATAATTACATTGTATTTATATGTACTAACTAGCGGTCCCGGCAGACTTCGTCCCGCCCGGCAAAGAAGCGCTGCATTAATCAATCGATTTGACACTTGTCATTGTTGCGTTTTTTTATACTATTTTTAACAAATGAGATTAATATTATTTTTTTTGTACTGGAACGTGATAAAAAGTATCCTATGTCCTTTTCCTGGCTCTAAGCTACCTCCCCGTCAATTTTCAGCCAAATCAGTTCCGCCGTTCTCGAGTTATAAACGTTGTAACAAACCCGACTTTCTTTTATATATATAGACTAGCTTCTGCCCGCGACTTCGTCCGCGTGGAACTCGTCCTTTTTTGCAGCCGGTTAAAAAGTAGCCTATGTCCTTTCTGAAGCTCCAGACTTTCTTTGTACCAAATTTCATTTAAATCGGTCCAGTAGTTTTAGCGTGAAAGCGTAACAGACAGACAGACAGACAGATAGAGTTACTTTCGCATTTATAATATATAGAGCAATAGAGCAAAAGTCCCAACCAAAACGACTAAAAATCACTATCTCAATTTAGTTGTCTGCCTACTGCCTACCCCCTAAGAACGATGGCGTGATTATTTATAGCCTATGTCCATTTCTAGGTTATCATCTATTACCATACCAAATTTCATCAAAATCCGTTCAGCCGTTTAGGCGTGAAAGAGCAACAGACAGACAGACAGACAGAGTTACTAACGCATTTATAATATTAGTAGGATTAGTAGGATATTGTCTTGATACAAATATCTATAGTCGTGTTCTAGGTTAATACAAAATTGAAGATGGGGTGCTTATGGGAGCATCGCGCCCTCCCCTGAGGGCTGACTCGATTTATTTTTAATAGGGCCGCAGATGGCGCCCTAAAAGTAGGTTATTTCGCGCCTCACTTACTTTTGAGGTTAAATTCTGTTTGGAGACCTTGGCTGAATCAATACGTTTGTGACGTCACGTAATCTATACTAATATTATAAAGCTGAAGAGTTTGTTTGTTTGTTTGTTTGAACGCGCTAATCTCAGGAACTACTGGTTCGAATTCAAAAATTCTTTTTTTGTTGGGTAGACCATTTATCGAGGAAGGCTTTAGGCTATATAACATCACGCTGCGACCAATTCCTATTGCGAAGAATCAGTGGAAAATGTGTAAAAAACGGGTAAAATATGAAGCCTTATGAAGAAGTGTTAGAAGACTTTGACAGATCTTTGACGAAACAATCGGACGGGCAGGACGACGTCTGCCGGGGCCGATAGTTTAATTATGTGCTTATTTGATATACTGTCTTTTGTTTTATTTATTTGAAAAGAATCCTTTGATGCTCACTGTTAGTGAGCTTCAGCTTTTGTACCTGAGTCTTGGATGTATATGTGATAACAATCCCTACTAGTATTATAAATGCGAAAGTAACTCTGTCTGTCTGTTATTCTGAATAGGCTCAAAAACTACTGGATTTTAATAATTCTTTCACTGTTGGGAAGCTACGTTCACCCTGAGTAACATAGGCTATAGAATATTTTGAAAAAAAATTAGGGATCCGTGCGAAGCCGGGGCGAACCGCTAGTCGGTATATATAAGAGGAAGTTGAGTTAGAAACTTAAGGGTTCTTTTTATGACGTAGAAGAACGCTAAGAAAGGATTTTTGAAAATGTGCCCCCTAAGGGGGTAAAATGTCGCGGGCAAAAGCTAGTATAAACCGGTACAGCGAATCGATGCATCTATTGATCTCAATATTATTGACGGCTGAACCACTTTAATAAACGTAAAAAAACAACGGGGTAATTCAATTATCTATGCTGGCAACACTCACGTTCAGGAACGCGCCAGGTCGTAGACCCCCGTTCAGAAACCGTGACCAACTCGGGCACAAAAACTGAACGCGTTAGTCTTTTTGAAATTACAATTAAATTAAAAAGTTAGCGACGCTCTGTGTGGAGTGAATCGGAATTGCTTTACTGTTATTCTATTCTTTGGTAAGATATGAATTCGTTTCTGTGATGTATTAGGGTAGACATATTTTTATATTCTGGTACTAGCGGCCCCGGCAGACGTCGTCCTGCCCGTCCGATTGTTTCATCAAAGATCTGTCAAAGTCTTCTAACTGTCACTTCGTCATAGGGCTTCATATTTTCCCCGTTTTTTACACATTTTCCACTGTTTCTTCGCTCCTATTGGTCGCAGCGTGATGTTATATAGCCTAAAGCCTTCCTCGATAAATGGTCTATCCAACAAAAAAATATTTTTTGAATTCGAACCAGTAGTTCCTGAGATTAGCGCGTTCAAACAAACAAATAAACTCTTCAGCTTTATAATATTAGTATAGATATCTCATATGTTATTCTGACGTTTAAGCTATATTATTGTACGGTTTCATCAAAATCAAAAATCTATTAAGTAGTTTTTGTGTGAAATGGTAACAAATATACATTCATATATTCTTACAAAAGAATTATACGATTTGGTGCAGTAGTTACATGAATTTCAGTGAACAATTTTTATATCTATACTAATATTATAAAGCTGAAGAGTTTGTTTGTTTGTTTGAACGCGCTAATCTCAGGAACTACTGGTTCGAATTCAAAAATTCTTTTTTTGTTCGATAGACCATTTATCGAGGAAGGCTTTAGGCTATATAACATCACGCTGCGACCAATAGGAGCGAAGAAACAGTGGTAAAAGGTGTAAAAAACGGGGAAAATATAAAGCCTTATGAAGAATTACTATTCCACGGGGACGAAGTCGCGGGCACAGCTAGTATTAAAGAAATTGTTACCCAGTAAGTAATAGGTCGTCCATATAGACGAACTCCTTTGATAGCCATGATTAACCATAAAATCCACCCCCGCTTTTAACAATAGCCATTTTATTACATCCCCTTGAGATATTAGCACGCCGGCACAGCTGTATGGATTTAAGAAATAGGCCCTATTGTCCTGACTCTCCCCTACTATATAGGAACTGTCAGTAGGAATGTATGGTTGTGCATTTGTATAAAAATTTCTGACGCCTTCTATGAAATAACTATAACGTATTATATTTTATTATCTAACTAGGTTCTGCCTGCGACTTCGTCCGCGTGGAATAGTTATTTTACCCGTTTTTTACACATTTTCCACTGTTTCTTCGCTCCTATTGGTCGCAGCGTGATATTGTATAGCCTAAAGCCTTCCTCGATTAATGGTCTATCCAACAAAAAAAGATTTTTTGAATTCGAACCAATAGTTCCTGAGATTAGCGCGTTCAAACAAACAAACTCTTCAGCTTTATAATATTAGTATAGATGTTACGTGAACTTTAGACGTGTATCGTCAGCTCAGTGCTACGAATATGGGAACTGTGAAGTTTTCGAAACGACGGCAAATAAAATAAGATATGCTAGCTATGTGTCGTTTTACCCGAGTGAGAGTACTTCTCTTTGTAAATCTATACTAACATTATAAAGCTGAAGAGTTTGTTTGTTTGTTTGAACGCGCTAATCTCAGGAACTACTGGTTCGAATTCAAAAAATCTTTTTTTGTTGGATAGACCATTTATCGAGGAAGGCTTTAGGCTATATAACATCACGCTGCGACCAATTGGAGCGAAGAAATAGTGGAAAATGTGTAAAAAACGGGGAAAATATGAAGGCTTATGAATTACTATTCCATGGGGACGAAGTCGCGGGCACAGCTAGTCCTATATAAGAGAGAGTTTTCTATAAAATACGCGAGTTAAATCCGTTAAATCTCTCATTCTAAAGAAATATGTTTACAATTCGCACCCGTTCATCTAGTCCCAAACTAAGCCTGTACTATACTAGACAACAGACAAACATAAATACATACAAAGACTGTACACAAAATTTCTTAAAACAATAACCCCGAAGACAATAAATCGTATACAAAACGAAGAACGCACCGAAATGACAATCTCGCCCGCCATTGGCCGGCCGTCGACCAATCACAGCCGAGATTTCCCTCCGGAGATCCGCGCGGGTGCGCCGGCGCATCCTGCCGTTCCTTTTCGAAAAAGGAAATGTGATAGTTGCGTTTAATTGATGGGGTGATCACTCGTTTGTAAAACTAACCAAGCGTTGTCTATGTTTTTAATGTGAGGAGATTGTCTTTGGCTTCCTGTGAAGTTACGGTGAAGCTAGAAGGGTTATGGAATGAAACTATAAACGGATTGAACTCGCGTATTTTGTTTTATTGGCTGACGTTTCGGAATTTTAGATTCCACTAGCTGTGCCCGCGACTTCGTCCCCGTGGGATAGTAATAGTAATTCTTCATAAGGCTTCATATTTTCCCCGTTTTTTACACATTTTCCACTGTTTCTTCGCTCCTATTTGTCGCAGCGTGATGTTATATAGCCTAAAGCCTTCCTCGATAAATGGTCTATCCAACAAAAAAAGATTTTTTTAATTCGAACCAGTAGTTCCTGAGATTAGCGCGTTCAAACAAACAAACAAACAAACAAACAAACAAACTCTTCAGCTTTATAATATTAGTATAGATAATCGTAGCACGGCTGAGCTGATAATAGTCTAACGCTAAAGTGTAATAATCGCGAAGGCATCAGCTGGTTATATGTATGTATGTGTTATCTCGTAATGACTAAACTACGGGACTATAATTGTGTTCAAAAAAATATATTTTGAGCTTAACGTTGAATATAAAATTTAGTTGAATTAGCAGTTAATTACTAGTATAATATATCACTAGCTGTCCACATTTAAACTATAGCAAAAACAAAACGCAACTTCTAAGAATCTAAATGTCACGTTTTACGTCATAGAGTCTTCCTGGTGCTAGCCCTAGTCTAACATTAGACGTTTGACGTCAGAAGCGATCTAGATCTCAAATAGATCTTTTGTTATGCCAACATGCTAAATGCAGAACTAAACGCAATTGAACATGCAATCGATATTTGAGTATGTACTTTGTCTATGGTATGAGGTTTTTAATTTAGTCTATGGTATGTAGCATAACGTTACTTTGAAGCGGTTGTTGGATCTGTTGAATACATATATATATATTTTTATAATAAAATCGATTTATTTTTGAGGCTGTTTTTAAATTAAAAAGAAGGATCTACAAGCATTTAAAACGCCTTAATTGTCTCTGACTTTATTTAAGAACAGAATCGATAAGTAAAATAAACTTAAGTTAAATTATCTCCCGGTACACCAGCAAATACTGTTTCAATTGAAACTTAGTATTATTTGCAGCCATCTATACTAATATTATAAATAGGATAACTTTGTTCGGTTGTAATGAATAGGCTCAAAAACTACTAAACCGTTTTTAAAAAATCTTTTACCATTCGAAAGCTACATTATCCAAGAGTAACATAGGCTATACAATATTTGGAAAAAATTAGGTATCCGTGCGAAGCCGGGGCGAATCGCTAGTTATAGATATAGCTAGAGACGTCTCAAACACTCGAAAATCCACCCTGAACTCAATTTGTCAAGCGACATTTGTTTCTAATCAAATTATGTTTACCCGAGTTCTCCCCCAATTTTTGCGCTGGCAACCCCAAACTTAACCTAAAAACTATAATTAGCTTACAGAATTAGTAACGGTAATATTTACGTCTATTTCTGCGTTTGGACACGTGCCTCTCTGTAATTGGATTTGTTCAGTTTAATTTCTGGTGACATATGTTTGTTGTGTCAGATTAGCGGGGCGCTGACCTAATTTGAGAAGTGACGTCAGTTTGCTGTTTTACTTTTGTGATTTATCTAAAAATGTAGCCTATTAGGTTGGTATAAGGAAATGATTATTTGATTAACATTTTCTTATTTAGTAAATACTAGCTTCTGCCCGCGACTTCGTCCGCGTGGAACTGTTAAGAAGTAGCCTATGTCCTTTCTCGGGCTCCAGACTTTCTTTGTACCAAATATCGTTTAAATCGGTCCAGTAGTTTTAGCGTGAAAGCGTAACAGACAGACAGAGTTACTTTCGCATTTATAATATTAGTATATATATAGACAATGAAATTTGGTACAAAGAAAGTCTGGAGCCTGAGAAAGGACATAGGCTACATTTCAACCGACTGCATAAAAGGAGGAGTATCACGCGGACGAAGTCGCGGGCAGAAGCTAGTAATTAATAATAACAGTAATTTCATTTTGACATTTCAAGTCTTTGTTCTTTCATTTAGAACACCTTGCGGGCAGGTGCCTCATCTCAATACTTGGCATCAGGTGTTTTTTGAAATGTGCATTGAGATCGCCATTTTCACATTTCGGTGTGACCGGTTTATTGGTATCTATACTAATATTATAAAGAGGAAAGGTTTGTTTGTTTGGATTGAATAGGGTTGAAGACGACTGGACCGATTTGAAAAATTCTTTCACTGTTGGGAAGCTATAGTGTACCCGAGTGACTTAGGCTATAAAAAAAGGGATCCGGGCTAAGCCGGGGCGGACAGCTAGTAATATTATAAAGAGGAAAGGTTTGTTTAACCTTGCGTCTTTATAATATTAGTATAGATAGCTTATATGTTATTCTGATGTGTAAGCTATATTATTGTTAAGTTTCATCAAAATTCGTACGGTATTTTTTACGTGATAGAGTAACAAACATACATCTAAATATTTTTACAAAGTACTACTATACTATACTACTACTATACTTTTTTTCGCGTTTATAATATTAGTTGGTATTTTATATCAACTGGCTGTCAAAATTTTTACAAAAAATAAATTGAATAATTCGCAGATATAGACAAAAATCTAAATAGACTTTTTTTTAAACTTCCGATAGTTTCACCTTATATCCGTTTCGATCTCTGTTCTAAATTTGAAAACCGAGATCTGCCCTTCCGCCGGATGCGATCCCCTAAATCCAAGATGGCCGCCACCCTCCGATTTTTTTTTTTAAAGCCACCTGGTACTTAACTGGTACCCTTATTTGATAGTTTAACATGTACTTTGCTAAAATGTTGGTAATGAAATATTTTTTTATTTTAATACTAGCGGTCCCGGCAGACGTCATCCTGCCCGTTCGAAATTCAAATTAGGTAACTTTAGTTAGACAACGTTTGTATGGGAAAAGAAAAAGGCTGTTTTTAGGGTTTTCCCGGCAATTATTCGATTTTTTCTCGCCGTAAGAACCATCCTTGGACTTCAACGAACATTTAAAAAAAAAAATTGGCCAAATTGGTCCAGGCGTTGTCGAGTTATGCGCTTACCAACACATTTTGCGATTCATTTTTATATATAAGAAGAAGAAAGAAGAAGAAGTGTTAATGTTGGCAAGAATAATAAGTTAATTACTTTTAAAAAAAAATGCAAGCGCTGGAGTTGTATTTATTCGCAAAATTGGTGATCTTCTGACTAGACTTTTAAATGGTTATTGTTGTTAAAATTTTAACACACTAAAAATCGATATTGACCCTTGTCAGGTCTTCTATACTAATATAATAAAGAAGAAACGTTTGTTTGTTTGTTTGTCTGGAATAGGCTCCAAAACGGCTCTAACGATTTCAAAAAATCTTTCACTGTTAGGGAGCTACACTATTTCCGACGGATATAGGCTTAAAAAAAAAGGGATCCGGGCGAAGCCGGGGCGGACAGTTAGTATGATTATAAATCAACAAGATTTAGCACCAAGAGAAAATTTCATTTAAGTTTATTTACTTACTAGCTTCTGCCCGCGACTTATTTTACACTATATCGTTATATAACAAACCCCCGACATAAAAACTAAAAGGCCCTCTAAAAAGTATAACAATAATAAAATCTTAATATTAAGTAGTTACCTGAGTCTTAATATTTCTACAAAGAAAACGTCATGTCGGGGGGACCGTAGGTTTAGTTAGATTGTAAATATTAAGTAAGTACACCTAAATGAAAAGCGGTCCCCCGACATGACGTTTTCTTTGTAGAAATATTAAGACTCAGGTAACTACTTAATATTAAGATTTTATTATTGTTATACTTTTTAGAGGGCCTTTTAGTTTTTATGTCGGGGGTTTGTTAAATTTTTAATTTATTTTTTTATTTCATACTTTTTGTAGGTAGGTAAGTAGGTACCTACTACATATTATTATTTTTAACTAATTTCCATTTCACATAGAATTTTGTAATGTACATGTTATCCTCTTACATTTGATACCCCACTCGGGTATATTTGTCGACATTGGGCTTACCATTTACACTTTTACTCCCCGTTATTTTTGAACTACTTAACCAATTTTCATTCTGATTTCAATTTTGTAATGTACACGTGATCCTCTTTCATTTGATACCCTACTCGGGTATATTTGTAGACATTTGGTTTTCCATCCCCACTTTCACTCCCTATATTTTTTGAACGACTCAACCGATTTTCATTATAATTTAATTTTTGTACTGTACACGTCATCCTCTTTCATTTGATACCTCACTCGAGTATATATGTAGACATTTATTTTTCCATCCCCACTTTCAACCCCCCTAATTATTAAACTACTGAACCGATTTTCATTAAACATAGCTAAGAACACTCCCGACATAGTCACCTTTCAAACAAAAAAACAGAATCAAAATCGGTTCATGCGTTAGGGAGCTATGATGCCACAGACAGACACACACACACACACACAGACAGACAGACAGACAGACAGACAGACAGACAGACAGACAGACACGTCAAACTTATAACACCCCGTCGTTTTTGCGTCGGGGGTTAAAAATACAGCCTATGTGTTATTCTGATGTATCCCTACTAATATTATAAATGCGGAAGTCACTCTGTCTGTCTGTCTGTTACGCTTTCGCGCTAAAACTACTGGACCGATTTAAATGAAATTTGGTACAAAGAAAGTCTGGAGCCTGAGAAAGGACATAGGCTACTTTTTAACCGACTGCAAAAAAGGAAGAGTTCCATGCGGACGAAGTCGCGGGCAGAAGCTAGTAAGCTATATTGTGGTAAAGTTTCATTCAAATCCATTCAGTAGTTTTTACGTGAAAGAGTAACAAACATCCATACATACAAACTTTCGCCTTTATAATAGTAGTAGGATTCTATTAAGTTCTTAAATATAGTCGAGATAATGACATGCATCTCAAACACGAAGTTTTTCTACGCCAAAGAGCCACAAGTTGTTGCCCCTATGCAACCATCCAAACGGAACACCCTCGTTGTACACGTGCCTGACTTCACTTCCTACATTCAACGACGTGAAGTATCACCGGAAGTGATTATGTTGATAATGTAATACGAGATTTTAAATGCCACTATAAAAGCTATGCTAATATTTAGCATCTTATAGTGATATTTTTGTACAAAGACAAGAGTAGAAAAAATTAAAAAAAAATCTAAAATATCATTTTAATTGAAAACTAATGGTATTGAACCAAGAATATCAATCGATTTCGATTGATAGATCGTAGTTAATATTTAACATCTTCCTGCAACTTAGCAGTTTTCGATTAAAAATTCGATGCTTAGGTACTACTAAGTAGGGTTTTATATCAACAACTAGCGGTCCCGGCAGACGTCGTCCTGCCCGTCCGATTGTTTCGTCAAAGATCTGTCGAAGTCTTCTGTCACTTCTTTATAAGGCTTCATATTTTCCCCGTTTTTTACACATTTTCCACTGTTTCTTCGCTCCTATTGGTCGCAGCGTGATGTTATATAGCCTAAAGCCTTCCTCGATAAATGGTCTATCCAACAAAAAAAGAATTTTTGAATTCGAACTAGTAGTTCCTGAGATTAGCGCGTTCAAACAAACAAACAAACTCTTCAGCTTTATAATATTAGTATAGATTTACTCTATCTTAAACTGTAATTGTTTTGAAGTTTAGGTCGTTAACTCTTATCTCAAGAATCCGTTATTCTAACGAGTGTTAAATAAATATTGCCTACTCGGAGCCGCGAAATCAGTGTCATCTATACTTCTATACTAATATTATAAAGAGGAAAGATTTGTATTTTTGTATGTTTGTAATGAATAGGCTCCGAAACTACTGGACCGATTTCAAAAATTCTTTCACCTTTGGAAAGCTACATTATCCCCGAGTAACATAGGCTATATAATATCACGCTAGGTCTTATAGTTGCGGAGCAGTAACCGAAAATGTTTCAAAAACGGGGGAAAAGTATCGTTTCTGAGGCCTTAAAAAAATCTTAAGTCCCCCCGTGCGAAGCCGGGACGGGCCGCTAGTAACTTTAACGCTCATAATGTATCTACTAGCGGCCCGCCCCGGCTTCGTATGGGTCCCTAATTATTTCAAAATTTAATGTGACCTATGTTACTCACGAATAGTCGTTTTGAAGCCTATTCAATACAAACAAATTTGACTGGACCGATTTGAAAAATTCTTTCGCAGTTGTAAAGCTACACTATTCCCGAATGACATAAGCTATATTACTTATATTTAAAAAAAAATCGTACGAAGCCGGGACGGACCGCTAGTAATATTAATATAGATATAAAATTTCCAACTAAACTCAACATTCGTATAAACAAGTACACAGATAAGCAGAAACAGCCCCATTGTTGCGCGCGCGCCCCTCGCGTCAACCATCGATCCAAGATGGCGCCGCCACCTGCGGGGCAGATGCAGCGTCAGCTTGCGTTTAAAATTATTACTTTCTTAATATTGAGTAGCTAGAATACTGGACTTTGAGTTATTAGTATCTATATTTATATTATACTAGCGACGGCGCTTTGCATGGATCCCTTTTTTTAAATATAGTCTACTAGCTTCTGCCCGCGACTTCGTCCGCGTGGAACTCCTCCTTTTTTGAAGTCGGTTAAAAAGTAGCCTATGTCCTTTCTCAGGCTCCAGACTTTCTTTGTACCAAATTTCATTTAAATCGGTCCAGTAGTTTTAGCGTGAAAGCGTAACAGACAGACAGACAGAGTTACTTTCGCATTTATAATATTAGTTAGGATGTCACTCGGGAATAGTGTAGCTTTAAAACAGTGAAAGAAATTCAAATCGGTCCAGTCGTTCTGGAGCCTATTCAATCCATACAAACCTTTCCTCTTTATAATATTAGTAATATAAAAGAGGAAGATATTACACTAAATAAATAAGTACAATGACGAATGATGAAAACTAATGGTCAAGAAAGTGCTAAGACTAAAAAACGGCTGCTTTAAAAAAGGTTTTTTACCAACAATTTAGGTTTATTACTTTTAATCTTATTAACAGTCAACTGTCTTTTGTCGCAGCCCCCCGCACCTCTTGCACCGGCGGAGCACCCAACAACCTGCCCCCGCTGGGCTTCCACAGCGTCCACGGAGAGAACATCAGGATCTCCAGGGACGGCTCCACGGCGAGGAGAGTGGAGTCCTTCTGCAAGGGGGTCGCGTTCAGCGCCAGGCCCGTCAGGGTCAATGAGAAGGTGGGTTGGAGTGAAGGGAGTGGTGAATGGGTGTAGAGTGGAATCAAATTGATTTTTAGTAGGACTTTGAAAAAGTAGTTTGATAAGTCAGATGAGAAAGATGGAAGGATAGAATCTCTATGTTATACCCAAGGGCATACAAATGTCCCAAAGCTTTACAAATAGAAGACGTATCGCTGACATTGTATATCGCTGCTTCCCTAGAATAGTGTCACAACTCAAAATAATTTGTTACTCCATTTAAGACTGTAAACCGTCACATAATATAAAATTCAATTCAAAATGGTGATGCATTTCGAGCTGTGACAGTATTCTAGAAAAGCAGCGATATATTACTAGCGGTCCGCCTCGGCTTCGCATTGATCCCTATGTTACTTGGGAATGGTGTAGCTTCCCAGTGAAAGAATTTTTCAAATCGGTCCAGACGATTTGGAGCCTATTCAATCCAAACAAACCTTTCCTCTTTATTATATTAGTATAGATTAAACAGAAGTCACGTTGAGTTCCTCATACTAAATCTGCTCATCATCTTTCCAGGTGTGCATCCGCTTCGTCGAGATCTCCAGCAGTTGGAGCGGGGTCATCAGATTCGGCTTCACCACCCACGACCCCAACAGCCTCTCTCACGCCCTCCCCAAATACGCCTGCCCGGACCTCACCAACAAACCAGGCAACTGGGCGAAGGCTTTAGGCGAAAGATTCTGCGAGAAAGACAACATTCTCTACTACTACGTGAACTCCGCTGGTGATGTCCACTTTGGAGTCAACGGAGAAGACAAGGGGCTGTTCTTCTCTGGAGTAGACACCAGATCGCCACTCTGGGCTCTAGTGGACGTATATGGAAACTGCACAGCGGTGCAATTCGCTGATCCTAGAGCGCCTAGCCAAATAAGAAGACCTAACCAAAGCCCTGTAGAAGATGATAGGCTTGTGACCAGTATGAGGTCTCTATCTGTAGAAGAGTCGTTACCCCAGCCTAGATTCCAGAATCCTTTAGTGCCTCTAAGTCTACACAGGACTAAGGGTAGGAACGTCCAATTTATAAACGATAGGGGTGTAGCGGCGAGAATCGAAGCGGAGTTCTGTCAAGGCTACGTGTTCACCGCTCGCCCTATGCGACCAGGACAGACTATTGTCGTTCAAATACTCTCGACTGAAACAGCTTATGCTGGAAGTCTTGCTATTGGTCTGACATCTTGCGATCCTGCGACTCTAAGACCGTGCGACCTTCCAGATGATGCGGAACAACTCCTAGACAGACCTGAGTATTGGGTTGTGAGACGGGACGCCGCCAACGGCCTCCGAAGAGGCGACGAGCTAGCTGTCACTCTGACGTTAGATGGGGAAGTTAGAGTCAGCAGAAATGGTTCCAACCCTGTGACTGTTATGCATGTAGATCACACGCTGAAACTCTGGGCGTTTGTGGATATATACGGGGCTACTCAGAAGGTCCGGATGCTGAGTACGCAAGTGGTCGCGACTCCCCCTCAGCAGCTGAGAGTTCTGGCTGGGTCGGCTCAGCCGCTGGCTACCAGTGGTGGTGGGACTGTGCTGGTGGTCAGTCTGCCGCCGCAGAACGGTGCTCAGAATGCGATCAACCACCAGCAAGGATTGACCCTCGCCAGCGCACATTATATTGAGGTGAGTTGGTATACCATTTGTTTAGTTGTCACAGTTGTTTTTTTGACGGTTGTCTCGCTTACGAAACAGGAGGTTGTGGGTTCGAATCCTGCTAAAGGCAGTTAATGTGATGATCGGCATCTGTACCTGAGTCTGGTCTTATTTACCTAAGTAGCTTCTGTCCGTGACTTTTTCTGCGTTCAATTCTAAGGTGTCAGAGCCTAAATATTACAATACATTAAAATTAAAAAAAAAGAAACATCTAGAATGACGTCACACAGTTAACCATGCATTGTCGGGTGACAATACATCGGTTTGGATAAACTGAACGCGTATACCAAATTTCAGCTCAATCGGTTAAAGATATCTGCTTCAAAATTGAGCGAGATTTAAACCGCACATACATTTCAAGTTAAATAAAAATCACACAGCACCATATCAACCAGGTCGGCTTTTACAATTACATAGTTATCTGACAATTTTCTTTCTCTCTTTCCAGCCTATCCAATCGTCACAGCTCTGCCTGTCGCCGATACAGCCTACATGCGCGCAGCCGTCCTACCAGCCACGAAGAACCGAAAGCCTCTGCTCCTCAACTCAGAACTCCTGCAATGAACAAGTCCAAATACCCAACGGTCACGAGAATATGAGAATAGAGAGACCAAACAGACCTTCCACTTCTCATCAGCCTATATATTCTGTTATAGGAGAAGGAACCAACTTAACCGGAACGGAGTGTACTATATGTTATGAAAACCCAATAGATAGTGTGTTATATATGTGCGGGCATATGTGTATGTGCTATAGGTGCGCCGTGCAGCAGTGGAGGGGGAAGGGGGGCGGCCAGTGCCCCCTCTGTAGGGCCCAAATCAAAGATGTCATACGTACGTACAAGTCTTGATTTGATTTTTATCGAGTGGCCACACTGGTTGTTTGTTGTCTGTGGCCCGTTAGGGTTGCCAGGTGTTTTGACCATAGATTATTGTAACCTTTCGTTAGGTTGAGTCTGTGGTGTTGACAGTTTAGATTGTCTTTGATTTATGACTAATTTGAGTTTACTTTTAAAATTGGCGATTATTAATGACTTAATTGGACATATATATGATTGAAATAACTATTTATTGGAGCATAATATATAACTTAATATACTATTAGTTGCTTTTAAGAAAATGTTTCGGCGTTACGAGGAGAAATTTCTGTTTTTGTAAATATTTTTTTGTTGAATATTTGTCAATGTTGGCAACACTGATGCCTCGGGTTTTGTTTCGATTCGGAAATAAACTTGAGCATAAGCAGGTTGGCCAACATAAATATTCAATGATAAATTGGTCTTTAATACTGCACTGTATATATTAAAAAAAATAATGTAAGCGACATTATTATTAGAATTATTGATATATGAAATGGGAAATTGAAATTAAACAGTTATGATTATTTAACGCTAGCAACACAGAATAGTATTAGAGATCATATGCATAATCTGTGGTAGTTACTGCTAGGTTCTTTATAAGAGGATAGTGTTCCTAGGTTAAAATATATATTTAAAAAGAATAATAATTAAATTCTTTCACCATTTTTTTTTTTCTGTGGTTTTTATATTGCCGGTTTTATAACTGTTAATAATGTGGAATTTTTTTTTAGACATTTCTTTAAAAAAGAAAACTCCGCATTGTTTCTTTTTTATATTCTGTTTTGTCTTTATAATATTTTTTTACTACTTCGCGGTTATTTTAATAAGATATGAACTACGTTTTTTTAAAAAAAAATAGTTAAATGTTTTTTTTTTTATTATTCTTTTTAAATATAAAAATCTATGGCTGACATACGTCCATATCAAAATAAACTCCGTGATAGTTTTAATGCATTTAATAATAAAAAAAAGCATATCGTATGTATAATCTACTTACAATAATTAAATAAGAGTTCCTACAAATGTCTTTTTGAAACTCTCAAACCGTTCAGAGTTGCCAGTAGATGAAAAAGCTACCGCGCAGTGTTGCCAGACCTAAAAAATGAGGGTTTTTAAAAAGACATTTGCTAATAAAAAAATGACAATAGAATTTGTAAGCTTTAAAAGTAGATTGAGCGAGATTTCGATTGATTTGATTATTTCAAAATGGCTCAGAAATTAACTTTGAGTAATTTCGTCAGTCTGCAAGCCTTTGATGATTTGTCATGTCGATATTTTGTCACTTCCGACGATTTATATGTCAAAATTATCGATTTCTTCCTTGCTCAAAATTTCTTTTAGCAATGACATATCATTTTATGACTTATAACTTTTGTAAATATTATTCGAATAATCATTCCTTTTTTTTTTAATTTTGTAGGTGATTTACCATCCACGTAAACCAAACTAGACAGCCAGTTTTGTGTTTATATACGTATTTTTTAATTTATTGTTATATTATAATTTCTGATGCCTTCGCGGCTATTACACATTGGAATGAAACAACTGTTAACGGGTTTAGCTTGTGTATTTTTAGCGTTAGACTATTGTCAGCTCAGTCGTGCTACGATTATGGAAACTGTAAAATCCGAAATGTTAGAAAATAAAATAATATAAAAATACGCGAGTTAAATCCGTTTATAGTTGTTTCATTCCAATTATTGTTATATTGGTAAAATTGGTGAGGTTTCAAAAATGGCGGATGATTTGATTTTTAAATCTCACCGGTGTCTTTACAGAATTATTTAATGTAACTTTTAATTATTAGTTTATCAGAGAAATGAGACAATTGCAAAAATGGCGACATTTTTTTTCTATCTCTGATTAGTTGTACGCAATTTATTTTATACCAAAACAGTGTGACCAGTTTTGATTTAAATCGATAAATACATTTCAAGCCAAATCTTTTGTGTAAGTTAGTTTTTAAAATTGTAAATATTTATGAATAAGCAGTTTTTGGTATTGACACATGACCACTGTGATCTTGTCTATGGTTTTTCTCTTTCTTTTATCTGTCTACACAAGCTTTTTGACTTTCTTTTTTATCTATGGTATTTTGTAATGCCACTGGCAACATTGAATATCTTGTAATTGTTTTGTGATTTCACAGGCAACATTGAATGTTTTTTTATTCTATTGTGATGTCATTGGCAACATTGATTATTTTGTAATGTTCTGGCAACATTGATTATTTTCTAATGTTACTGGTAACATTGATTATTCTGTAATGCCACTGGCAACATTGATTATTCTGTAATGCCACTGGCAACATTGATTATTTTGTAATGCCGCTGGCAACATTGATTATTCTGTAATGCCACTGGCAACATTGATTATTTTCTAATGTTACTGGCAACATTGATTATTCTGTAATGCCACTGGCAACATTGATTATTTTCTAATGTTACTGGCAACATTGATTATTCTGGAATGCCGCTGGCAACATTGATTATTTTGTAATGCCACAGGCAACATTGATTATTTTGTAATGTTTCTGGCAACATTGATTATTTTGTAATGCCACTGGCAACATTGACTATTTTGTAATGTTACTGGCAACATTGTATACTTTGTATCGTTTTAATTTTGTTTTTCTTTCCTTAACTTTGGTCATGTGTCAGAATCGTTCGACCAAGATTTATGTGATAATGGTTTTTCTTTAAAAACAATGGCATTTTGAAAAAAAAACTTGGTCTGTACAGCGTTGTCGTCTAGTCGTTAGTAATTTATTTTTTTTGAACTGCATACTTGAAACGATGGAGTTTTAGGTTAAGTTTTCGAATAAAATGGTTATCACAATTTATTTTCATCTTTTAATTATTTCTTCATGTTGTACCTATATTTTAAGTTGACTTTATCCACAATAACACTCCTGCTTAGATATACCTACAATCTATACCTACCTAAAAATAAAAAAAAAATACAAAAATAATACACCTAAAAATATGAAATTTAAATCTTTATTTAGTAAATAGGACACAAGATATTTTACACGTCAAATAATGGTAGAAACGCCGCGTTGTTGTTAAACTAATGTTCAAAATTCTAATAAACTAGCGGCCCCGGCAGACGTCGTCCTGCCCGTCCGATTGTTTCGTCAAAGATCTGTCAAAGTCTTCTGTCACTTCTTCATAAGGCTTCTTATTTTCCCCGTATTTTACACATTTTCCACTGTTTCTTCGCTCCCATCGGTCTTAGCGTGATGTTATATAGCCTAAAGCCTTCCTCGATAAATGGTCTATCCGACAAAAAAATATTTTTTTAATTCGAACCAGTAGTTCCTGATATTAGCGCGTTCAAACAAACAAACAAACTCTTCAGCTTTATAATATTAGTATAGATACAATGTCTAAACGTACATTTAGAACACAAAAGAAATACTTATAAGTATTCGTTTTGATCCTGATCGACTCTTTTACCCAACTTATCGCATGGTGAGAACGAAAGTGTTTAAAAAAAAATATCGTTAAGGTCAAGGCTTCTAATTCCGGCATATTTTTGAGCTAGATCAACTTTGGTTAAAATTTTGAGACGTTTATTTTTAACTATTTACCCATTGCGCGCATGTACTAGACTAATAATTTACTTGGCAATCAAATAATAGTATGATATTCCCTGTATCTAGGTTGCTTAATTTATTATATATATTTTTTAAATAATAGTCAGGTAGACGGAGTTTCCCGCCTGAGTGGGGCTATTCCGTCATGCAAGCAGTTTCCCTAGAACTACGCAGTTTTTTCAAGTTTTAGCTAGCGGAAAATGAAGACACGTCGATTTCAATCAAATATGTGTTATTAGACCTTAGATATAAGATTTACAATAGGAGTTATCCGCAAACACAATTATTTGGGGCTATTCCAGCATGTTTTGCCAATCAGATGAGCTCAACCTATTAATAATTTACTAATATATATATTTTTTATATATATTATTTCATAAAGTAAGGATTTATGCATTTTGCAGTCCGGAGTATTTTCGTACTACGTTAAATCGAATTACCTACTCATATATTTCGTTACAGCTACGCTTATTATTGCCGGATTGACAAGTGTACCTATTTTAAAATATAATACACTAAAAAAATGTTGACGATGTCTGGAATCGGGAAATACCGGCATATGACGGCTTTGCCCCTTAAGAAATAGACGGAATTTCCCACTTGACCATTTTGAAGTTGTTAATTTTTCATAGTGAATTACTGAAAACTATCGGAGTTTTACGCATCACGAACAGGCAGACACATTTATACATATCATAGACGTTGTAACAATCATACAAACAAGCCTAGAAGTCTAACTATTTCATATTTATCTTCGATCAAACTGCATAGTACTATACTCGCACTTCGACTTCGAAACGCAACTGAACTTTGAAAGCAGATATTTTTCTTCCTTTATTGCACAGCGTCATGGGTGTTTTTTTAGTTTGAATTAGAAAACCCTACTGCTGTACCAACTGAGCCGGCAGCGGCGAACTGTGCTTAGATTCGCCAAAAACGTGTACGTGACGGAATAGCCCCGTAGACGGAATTAGAAGCCTTGACCTTACTTCATTAACGATTCTAACTGTAACATTTAAATTTGAATTCGTGTGACACATTTTGCATTAGGTCACTTTCGTTCTCAGTTACAATAATTAGAGGAAGTTAAAACACTGAAAAGAAAAATTTACACTCGCTAGTGGCGCCTCTAGTGTAGAAACGTGTAAGTAATAATATCACACTGTCAGAAGGTGAATATTTTGTACATAGCGCCATCTATTAGAAAATAATGACACTAACTTGAACTAAGCCTAACTGTGGTAGTAACGTGAAGGTAACATATTAATAATCAACTTGAAATTCATTATGTTAGTTATATACGAAAATAAAAATACACTTTTTATTAGTTTTACTAGTTTTACCTACTCGTCTGCTAGAAACAATATTTGATATAACACTTTTGTACTTTTTACTGTTAAAACAGACTCTTTCCTAATTACTTCGGCTATTCAACGATAGATGGCGCAAATTACTAAGATTATTTTTGCCCTTTATTTGATTAAACTATTTAAATATGTACTTTAATTAGGCATCTTAAGTCTAATTAACATCTTTATTAACACAAATAGTTAAACTTATTACTAACAAGCTTTTTAGATCAGTCAACTTTTAAAAAAGATATTATCTAATTTAAGTTTTGCTACTAGTTCTGTGTTACATAAATAGGAACTAATTAAGTAGCATACTTATCTATAAGTAAAGTAAGATAAAAATCTCCAAAGATGACTAATAAAAATCAACATAAGTATTTAACAAATTGCGGATGTTTATAACGGTAACGGAAACCTATGAATCATGTAATATTGCGAAATTGGGTAAATTAATTTTGTGACGTGACCACACTTAAAACGTCAAACAATAGACCAAGATTTCTAACACTGAATGACGTTAGAAGGAGCATTTTTTTACTAATCTACAATTTTAATTTTGAGCTTTATTTTAATGAAATAGAGTTTAATTTTGATTTTTAGATACGGTTTCAAATATAGACAATTAGCGTTATTGCTACCAACATAACATTTCACAACGTAGCGTCGATTTAAGTGGACTGTGTTATTATTTTAACCGATTATAACCTTTTATTTCTATGTTTCGCTTTTATTTTAATTAAAAACCAGT
Source organism: Polylopha cassiicola (assembly GCA_038024825.1). Lineage (NCBI taxonomy): Eukaryota > Metazoa > Arthropoda > Insecta > Lepidoptera > Tortricidae > Polylopha > Polylopha cassiicola. The sequence continues at coordinate 3,751,497 of CP149065.1, read as the reverse complement.
GCAATACCTCACAATTGTTAATTAATAAAGTGTATTAAACCCCAAATCCGCGATATATATCGCGATAAGTTTAAAAAGGTAAGTTATTCATTCAATATTTTGTTATAATTGTAAGCATAATTAGAGCAACGTAACGTAAGCGTACAATTGAGGCATGTGCAGTTATATTCTTGTGATCTTATTGTTTCATTCTATTACAAATTAATACGCCATTTTGTCATCCAGAACACAATTGTGACGATTTCGCGTGTTTTAAACATAACTTGATTCTACTGTTGTGTTTTACGTTAATTTTTAATTGTGTTTGTTTTTCGCGAATAACGATTTTGTAATACGTGGGAATTTATTTGATGAAGGTGTGTACGGAAACTGGTTTATTTTAAAACTAGTACGTTTATGAATATCGTTTAAAATTACGAGTTATTGAACTGTAATCAATATGCAAAATAGATTTACAGTTAGGCAAATGTATGACGGTTAAGTGTCCTTAGAATTCAATAAAATAACATGTGTAAATTTCACTCAAACAATTTTAAATGGAACAATGCAAAAAGCATTTAACATTTTTTTTAAAAGACAAATTGTGTATTGAATTTAAAAAACAGTAAAGGAGTCTGCCCACTACACAGTACCATACCATGACCGTGCTATAAACATGTCAGGCAAAAAAATATTCTTTGTATAGAAAAGCATGATACTATGTCCACTAGACCGTTCCGTCACCGACTCGTACCGTCGCTTGCCATGCACGGAGCATATCGGCACCGGCAAAATATTCTCGCCGACAATAAAGGAGTCTGCCCACTACACCGTATCATACCATGACTGTGCTATGAACGTATCAAGCACGCAAGGTAACACGATACGGCTTGCTTTGCCCACTGAAACGAGTCAATGGCGTTTAATGCCCATATGATCCCAGTATGGTGTCCGTATGCAACCCGTAATTTGCATGACTATTTATAGGAAGCCGTTTCATTATCACATGTGTATCGGTAATAATATTGACGGCCTGTTGGTCTAGTGGTCAGAGCCCCTGACTATGAAACCGGAGGTTGCGGGTTCGAATCCTGCTAGGGGCAGATGTGAATGTGATGAGCACTGGCATCTGTACCTGAGTCTTGGATGTCTTATATGTATTTATGTATGTTTATCCGTTGTCTAGTGCCCATAGTACAAGCTTTGCTTAAATTGGGACTAGATCAATTGGTGTGAATTCTCCAAAGATATTTATTACTAGCGGCCCCGGCAGACGTCGTCCTGCCCGTCCGATTGTTTCGTCAAAGATCTGTCAAAGTCTTCTGTCACTTCTTCATAAGGCTTCATATTTTCCCCGATTTTTACACATTTTCCACTGTTTCTTCGCTCCTATTGGTCGCAGCGTGATGTTATATAGCCTAAAGCCTTCCTCGATAAATGATCTATCCACCAAAAAAGGAATTTTTGAATTCGAACCAGTAGTTCCTGAGATTAGCGCGTTCAAACAAACAAACAAACTCTTCAGCTTTATAATATTAAGTATAGATTTATTTATTTATTATTTATTTAATGCCTGGACATCTGGGGAGTGGTTTCAAGTTTTAAAATAATAATAAGGTATGGCTATTCAAAGATTAACTGTTGGATAACTAGCAATGATTGCCATAATATTGGATGACGAAGAAGAGAACCAAAAATATTCACAATACTTTAGAAAAACGAAAAACTGAAGGAGAATATTGGACGTTGTACAGGCACTTAGTTGAAGATGAGGAAGTTTTTTCAGTATTTCCGATTGGTACGATTGTCTACGTACCAATTTAATATGTTGCTGCAGAAAATTGAAAATGATTTTTCCAAAAGAAATACCAACTTCAGAAAGAAAAGCTTGCTGTGTGTTTACGGTAAGTAAATTAATTTTTTACATATTTTTAATGAAACCTTTATTTCAATCCTAATATTATAAACTAGCTTCTGCCCGCGACTTCGTCCGCGTGGAACTCCTCCTTTTTTGCAGTCGGTTAAAAAGTAGCCTATGTCCTTTCTCAGGCTCCAGACTATCTTTGTACCAAATTTCATTTAAATCGGTTCAGTAGTTCTAGCGTGAAAGCGTAACAGACAGACTGACAGAGTTACTTTCGCATTTATAATATTAGTAGGGATGCGAAAGTAACTCTGTCTGTCTGTCTGTCTGTCTGTTACGCTTTCACGCTATAACTACTGAACCGATTTTAATGAAATTTGGTACAAAGAAAGTCTGGAGCCTGAGAAAGGACATAGGCTACTTTTTAACCGACTGCAAAAAAGGAAGAGTTCTACGCGGACGAAGTCGCGGGCAGAAGCTAGTGTATAAAAATGAATAACAGACTTATTCAAACATAGTTCCAGACTGATTATTCCGATCGTTGGTAGCCGTGTTCCGAGGAGACGTAGGCATGGGTGGAGCACTTGTCTCAATGATTGAAGAAGTCGATGCTGGAGACGGTGTGCCCATATTGAGGTGTAGTTTTTTTTTTTTTTTTTCGAACTGTATACTGAAGCACAGTTGGCCAGCTAATGGGCCTTCACTGCAAAACCGGACGGGTGGCAAGACTCCTGAAAGGAGACTCTTAAGCCTTTTGGGTTGGGTTTAGGGTTTTTAGCCCTGACCGACCCGAGGGCCCCCCAAGGTGGGGGTCTCACCTCGGCTCGGGCCGTCAGGAGGTGTGTTGACACGACTATTATGTTGAAGAGGTGTAGTTGTAATAAACCTAGGTGGTGCGAGCTGCTGTAACTCCATTTCAGAAACTAAACTGAACGTCTTATTTTTTACAATTGCTTGTAGGTAAGGTGGAAAGTTTTTCACTGTTTCTGATATACTCAAAAAGAAACGATCTAGTGCGTCGTGGTCACACCGTGGAACGTTCATTTGCTGTTCTAATAATCTAGATAACAAAACAGCGAATGCTGACGGTTTCGGTTGAACTTTCGCCTTCCTTATTGCCTTTTTTACTTCACTGTGTTGTTGTGACGGTATATTACGAACAGTACTGTCTTTTTCGGTCCGAATTTCAGTGACGTGAGAAGCAGCCACATCCACAGCGTCGGTACTGTTGACCTCATTGCCGGAGTTAGTCTGGACTTCCATAGCTTCTTGGGACTCTTCATCGTCACTTGACATCTCAAGGCTCTCTAAATTTTTTTTTGAACCAAAAAACGAAGCCAAAAAAGACATCTCTTCCTCATATTTCCATTTTTTTATTTTCTTCGCTGCCTGTCCACTTTTGCCTTTTCTCTTATTCATTGCTCTTCTATATGCATCTCTTAGACCTTGCCATCTTTGTTTACAAGCTGCAGCTGTAAATAAACGTAATATACATTTTAAAAAACATAATATTAATGTACGTTACTAGCTGTGCCCGCGACTTCGTCCCCGTGGAATAGTAATCTATACTAATATTATAAAGCTGAAGAGTTTGTTTGTTTGTTTGTTTGTTTGAACGCGCTAATCTCAGGAACTACTGGTTCGAATTCAAATATTATTTTTTTGTTGGATAGACCATTTATCGAGGAAGGCTTTAGGCTATATAACATCACGCTGCGACCAATAGGAGCGAAGAAACAGTACAAAATGTGTAAAAAAACGGGGGAAATATGAAGCCTTATGAAGAAGTGACAGAAGACTTTGACAGATCTTTGACGAAACAATCGGACGGGCAGGACGACGTCTGCCGGGGCCGCTAGTTACTTATAGAAATAAACAATAATTTTATAAACATACCCGATTGTTTTAGTTGTTCAGAAATTTCCTTCCATGCCAATTCCTTTTTCGTACTATCCATATATTTCGGGTGTTGTATATTATATAAAAACTCATATTTACGGACGAGTTCAATCAATTTTTCGTCATCCATTTTACACTGTATAAATACGTGCATTCTGTGGAACTGGCGACGTATGACTAAAGAAGTCTGCCCACTACACCGTATCATACCATGACCGTGCTATGAACGTGTCAGGCAAAAAAATATGCTTTGTATAGAAAAGCATGATACTATGTCCACTAGACCGTTCCGTCGCCGACTCGTACCGCCGCTTGCCATGCACGGAGCGTTGATTATTGTCGGCGAGAATATTTTGCCGGTGCCGATACGCCCCGCGCATGGCACGCGACGTTGCCAAACCGGTGACAATACGGGTTGTAACCGCGTATAAGGGCCGTTATAAACTTTTCTGTCCTCCGGCCGGAAAGCGCCAACTTTCTGGCCGCTGCGCTAAATGAAATTGCCGCTTTCTGGCTTCGTCGAACAGAAAAATAGTATACTGATCTCGGCCAGTAAAATAAAAAAGCCTCAGATCACATTTTTGTCAACCTCGGCTTCGCCTCGGACGACAATTACATGTGATCTGAGACATTTTTTATTTTACTGGCCTCGGTGCGTAATGTACTATTTCCTCATCTTCAACTAAGTGCCTGTACAATGTCCAATATTCTCCTTCAGTTTTTCGTTTTTTGAAAGTATCGTGAATCCAGTAGCGTCGAGTGGGTTTTTGGTTCTCTTCTTCCTCATCCAATATTATGGCAATCATTGCCAGTTGTCCAACAGTTAATCTTTTAATAGCCATACCTATTTTATTTTTTTAAAACTTGAAACCATTCCCCAGACGTCCAGGCATTAAATAAATAAATAATAAATGTCTTTGGACAATTCACACCAATTGATCTAGTCCCAATTTAAGCAAAGCTTGTACTATGGGTACTACACAACGGATAAACATACATAAATACATATAAGATATCCAAGACTCAGGTACAGATGCCAGTGCTCACACTGACTGCCCCTAGCAGGATGCAAACCCGCAACCTCCGGTTTCGTAGTCAGGGGCTCTGACCACTAGATCAACAGGCCGTCAATATTATTACCGATACACATGCGATAATGAAACGGCTTCCTATGAATAGTCATACAAATTACGGGTGGGCAACATACGGGTTGCATACGGACACCATACCAGCATCATAAGGGCATTACACGCCGTCGACTCATTTCAGAGGGCAAAGCAAGCCGTATCGTATTACCTTCCGTGCTTGATACGTTCATAGCACGGTCATGGTATGATACGGTGTAGTGGCACAGAATAGATAATAGTACAAGTACAGAAGGTTCACTGCTTTGATGTTCACAAATGCCGCCTTTTATGTGCCTACATAATTATTATTAGCAAACGGACCGCAAGCGAGCAGCCGACATTGAGCTCTCTGGCGCCGCGCGAAGGTCGACATTATTCCGCACCTTGTCAGACGTTCTGAATAGGGTTGTCAGTACTGTAGCTGCGTAAGAAGCGCGCGCGTGCGTCACGGGCCACTGCGCGGCAACCACTGACGATTCGCCCCAAGCTTGGGGAGGCCCGATACGCATTGTTTGATTTGAAAAATTATTTCACTGTTGGGAAGCTACATTCACCCTGAGTGACATAGGCTATAGTATATTTCGAAAAAAAAAAGGAATCAGTGCGATGCCGGGGCGAACCGCTAGTTTAATTATACAAGGTAGACTATGTATGACTGTGTATTACAAGAACCTAAGAGTTGTATCCATAATAATTTCTGATGCCTTCGCGGTTATCACACATTGGAATGAAAAACTATTAACGGATTTAACTCGCGTATTTTTATTTTATTTTATTAGCTGACGTTTCGGATTCTTTACAGTTTCCATAATCGTAGCACGACTGAGCTGACAATAGTCTAACGCTAAAGTGGAAATAAAATAAAATAAAAATACGCGAGTTAAATCCGTTAATAGTTGTTTCATTCCAAAGTTGTATCCATATTTCAATTTCTTAACCTAATTTCTTTATATTTCCAGATGTTCTGCGTGCAAGAGAAGGAGCACACAGACCCATTCTCCTCAGAGAAAGACCCGTTAACACAATCCGACTCCGACGAGGAACCCGAAGCGAAACGCCTCAAAACCTACACGAGCCCGTCACTTAACCTCAAAGTGTACCAAATACCGGCGTTCAACAAAAACCTCAGTATATTCCCATCGCCAGACGTTACGTTGCCAAAATTTGTGAATAACCCTTTAAACTTGGCAAATCCGTTAGCTTTAAGTGCGTTGAAAGCGGAGAATGTAGTGAAAAGTTTACACAGTAGATACTCGTTGCCTGCGAAGCTGACGATAACACCGGTGGCACCGAAATGCGAAGGAATTGTCAGATATAAGAAGAACGGTGAGATAGCCAAGAAGAGAGGACCACCGAAGGGTTATAAGAGGAAACCGAAGGTCGATCTGTCGCAGAGTTTGAACAATGGAGCGTTATTGCAGGTTGGTTTCAATTTTGATTGTTTTTCTGAAGTGAAAACTTCTTTAGCGGCGCTGAGCACTTTTTTGTATGGGTAAAAACTATCAAACTCACGTCAGGGTCACGTGATGCTGATCGAAAATGCGTAAGATGGTTAAGGGAGAGGAACTAGTATCTCCCACTCTTTCTACCGTGCCTCAGTGTGCTACTCCGTTTAGGGGGCATAGGGCGCTTGTTTTTTGTTAATATCGATTTTACTGACTTTGCTGTCTGTTCGTCTGTCTATCTGAACCCTAAAACCAACCTAAAGGTTTGAAAACCTCTCTTATCTTATCTTACTGTTTGGGTTCTTTCGGATGCACTTCGACCCATTGGGATCTTTTGTGCCCCTCCTTTAGCTTACTCCAGGTTCTCCATAACCGATTCCATGTATCGTATTATGTCTCCCTGTCGCAATGCCTCGAAGTCTCCAGGCTCCAGATACCCGGAGCCGAGTATCTTCATTCTGCGTCTGGTGAGGGCGTCGCAGTAGCACACCAGGTGTTCTACAGTTTCGCATTCCTCTCCACACCCGATTCGATCACGGCCGCCATAGCGGCCGCCGCGCCCCCTCCCACGGACACAAACCGTACACCGACACACAGGCAGCTGCCGCGCGGCATGCGGCCTCACCCACACCTAGCATACTCGATAGTGTTACAGCGGCCCCGCCGGCGGGGTCGAAGACGTCCACATACACCCGGCGCACGTCGGACTTATCCGCAGGGACCTTCTGTTCCCTTGCAACATAATAGTCGTGTCAACACACCTCCTGACGGCCCGAGCCGAGGTGCGACCCCCTCGGGTCGGTCAGGGCTAAAAACCCTAAACCAACCCAAAAGGCTTAAGAGTCTCCTTTCAGGAGTCTCGCCACCCGTCCGGTTTTGCAGTGAAGGCCCATTAGCTGGCCAACTGCGCTTCAGTATTCAGTTCGGAAAAAAAAAAAAAAAAAAAAAAAACCTCTTCACACATTCTGCAGTCGCTGCTGTTCGTAAGTCCCATTTTATGTAGGAGTTCGTTGACTCCTAGGTGACCGGTGAAGACTCCTGTTGTAAGTCGGATTTGTCTTCTGTTTAGAAGCCAGAGCCTTTTAGTCCAGGTTTCATTTGGGCACTGTATGAATTGCCTTGAATGCCTTAGTCCTACGCACGCCTTCCACTCTTCTGTGTGGTTGAAAGCCTCTCAGGAGGCTCGCCACCCGTCCGGTTTTGCAGTGAAGGCCCATTAGCTGGCCAACTGCGCTTCAGTATTCAGTTTCATAGCAAAAAGTCTAGCTGTATGATGTAGTTGTTGGGAAGCTACACTATTCCCAAATGGTATAGCCTATGTCATTTGGGAATAGTGTAGCTTCCCAACAGTGAAAGAATTTTTCAAATCGGCTCAGTTGTTTTGGAGCCTATTCAATCCAAACAAACAAACAAACCTTTCCTCTTTATTATATTAGTATAGACTAATATAGATTAAGTATGTATATTTATTATATTCCAGGCTCAAAACACAATTCTTACGAGTCTCCTGGCTAACTCAACTCTGAGCGTGTCTCAGTCGCCGCCCGCCCTAGCGCCGCGGCCGCCCCCGCCCCCGCCCAAGATAAAAGTGCCTCCAGGTATGTCATCATCTAATCATCATTTTAACTACCTCCCATCATCGTCATCGTAAAGGATTTTATTTTCTTAAATTTAAATAATGTAATAAAAAGTGTTCTCTCTCTTAAACTCTTAAGTTGAAATATTAAATTTACGTGAGATTTGTCAATAAAAATAAAATTAAAAAAAAAAACAATCAAAATCGGTTCATGCGTTAGGGAGCTATGATGCCACAGACAGACACACACATACACACACACACGTCAAAATTATAACACCCAGTTTTTTCGTCGGGGCTTAAAAATTAAAAATAAGTTTTTATTGTTGTTGATTAAATGTACGTAAAAAATAAAACTAGATTGTTAAAAATTGGCTTTCTGGCTTCGTCGAACAGAATAATAGTATACTGACCTCGGCCAGTAAAATAAAAAATCCTCAGATCACATTTTTGTCAACCTCGGCTTCGCCTCGGACGACAATTACATGTGATCTGAGACATTTTTTATTTTACTGGCCTCGGTGCGTAATGTACTATTATTGGCTTTCTATTAATAGTTTTTTCTCAAAAATGCAATGAAATATCGTCCTTATGGCGTTGGTCTTCATAAACAGTTTAAGCAACCGTTTTTTTTAATAGGTTAGAACTTTACTGTACTTTATTTTTTTTTTATTTGAATGGTGTATTAATTTATTTCATTGCATTACTTTGAGAAAAGCACTATACACGCCTAGCCGTGAAGGGGCTTGCAGGCCTTGCAAGCCCCTACTTCCCGACGCCGGCAGTAATGTACTATTTTTTTTTCCAGGCGTTGAACTAGTGGAGATGTCTTTAGACCCTGAGGACTGGTTTCCCGGCGAGCCGTACCGCATGACCTTCAGCCGGAAAAAGAACCCGAAATGGAAGAACTTCCCGTATCGATGCGAGCACTGCTTTAAGGTGAGATGATGAGACAGACAGACAAGACAGACAGAGAGAGAGAGAGACAGACACAGAGGGAGGGGGAGAGAGAGTTATTAAATTTTGGAATGACACAATTATAATAGACTAGCTGTCTATGTCACTCGGGAATAGTGTAGCTTTCCAACAGTGAAAGAATTATTAAAATCGGACTAGTCGTTTAGAAGCCTATTCAAATCAAACAAACAAACAATTCTACAAACTCTTTATTATATTAGTATAGACTATCGTCAGCTGGTTATTAACAATTCACCTATCCCAGGGCTACAGGGTGGCTTCAACGCTCCTCACGCACTCGGCGGAGCGTCACGGATGCACACCCAAAGAGCTGTCGATACCGTGCCCCTGCTGCGGGCACGTGTCGACGCGGCGGAAGCACCACAAGAAGCACCTGACCACCCACGAGGGGAAGAGAAGGAGGATATTCTGCCCCTACTGTCTGCCGCCACGTGAGTAGATTTTTAGAGGAAAAGGGGGGTTGGGGCCTGATTTTAGAGTGGATGGGGGGTTGGGTCGTGATTTTAGAGTGGACGGGGGGTTGGGAAATGATTTTAGAGATAAAGGGGCGTCAGAGCAGCTGTCTATACACTCAGGGGCGTTACGATGGCACTATGAAGAGGTCTTTAAAGTAGTAAGTAAGGTTTGGACAGTATTTAAGACTGAAAACGGGTGTCAGAACAGGAAGCACCACAAGAAGCACCTGACCACGCACGAGGGGAAGCGGCGGAGGATATTCTGCCCATACTGTCTGCCGCCACGTGAGTAGATTTTTTAGAGGGAAAGGGGGGTTGGGAAATGATTTTAGAGAGGAAGGGGCGTCACGACGGGACTATGAAGAGGCGGAAAATATTTTGCCCCTAGTGTCTGCCGCCACGTGCATGCTTTTGCGTGCAGTGATAGCTCCATAATTATGGCGCCAGGGTAGGCACTCCATACATTAGTGACACTGTGCCTGTATTGAATGCACGCCCTCGCAAGTAAGTATTAGTTATGGACTTAAAGACTTTAGAGGGAAAATTTTAGAGAGAAAGGGGCGTCAGACAGCTCTCTATACACTCAGGGGTGTCACGACGGCATTATGTAGGAGCCCTTTCAAGTAGTAAGCGAGGTTGGGACAGGATTGGAACTAGCGGTTCGCCCCGGCTTCGCTCGGATCTCTATTTTTTTGTAATGTTCTTTTAGAACATTTTAATTTTTATTTCTATTTCACTCTGGAATAGTGTAGCTTCCCAACAGTGAAAATTTTTCAAATCCAGTTGTTTAGGAGCCTATTCAGTCCAAACAGACGAACTTTTCCTCTTTATAATATTAGTATAGACTAGCTGTTCGCCCAGGCTTCGCACGGATCACCATTTTTTTTTTTTTTTTTCAAAATATTCTATAGCCTATCAATGTTACTCAGGGTGAACGTAGCTTCCCAACAGTGAAAGAATTATTAAAATCGGTCCAGTAGTTTTTGAGCCTATTCATTACAAACATACAAAAATAGGTACAAATCTTTCCTCTTTATAATATTAGTATAGACTTATATATAAACTAGCTTCTGCCCGCGACTTCGTCCGCTTGGAACTCCTCCTTTTTTGCAGTCGGTTAAAAAGTAGCCTATATCCTTTCTCAGGCTCCAGACTTTCTTTGTACCAAATTTCATTTAAATCGGTCCAGTAGTTTTAGCGTGAAAGCGTAACAGACAGACAGACAGACAGAGTTACTTTCGCATTTATAATATTAGTAGGGATGTCACTCGGGAATAGTGTAGCATCCCAACAGTGATAGAAATTTTCAAATAGTTTTGAAGCCTATTCAATCTAAACAAACCTTTCCTCTTTATTATAATAGTATAGATTAGTATAGAAAACTTTTTTTTTCCAGGAGACCCATCAGAACCGTACGTCAAAGAGTCAGAGAAATATCCTTTCGACAAATACCCTCAGTTTTGGTACGCCTCAGAAGAATCATTAAGACTACACAAGAAAAGGAAACACCCGTACGCCGCCATGTTGCATTACAACTGGACCGGAAGTTGGTGTGACACGCAGCCTAACAGCTAAGTTTGAGTAGACTAATTTGACGTAGCTGTCTGTCATTTGTTTATGTAGACGACTTTGACGTAGCTGTCATTTTTACTTTACTTTAGGTGTTAAATAGTTTCTCCATTACAACTGGACCGGAAGTTGGGGTGACACGCAGCCTAACAGCTAAGTTTGAGTAGACTAATTTGACGTAGCTGTCTGTCATTTGTTTATGTGGATGACTTTGACGTAGCTGTCATTTTTACTTTACTTTAGGTGTTAAATAGTTTCTGCATTACAAATGGACCGGAAGTTGGGTGTGTGACTAACAGCTAAGTTCATGTTTATGTGGACGATTTTGAGGTAGCTGTCATTTTTACTTGATTTAAATTTTTAATAATTTCTGTCACTCGGGAATAGTGTAGCTGTCTAGTGTTTTTTTTTTCAAATCGGTCCAGTAGTTTTAGAGCCTATTCAATACAAATAAACCTTTCCTCTTTATTGTATTAGCATAAAAAAAAATTTTTTTTCTGAATCGGGTGTCGTGTTTTGAAAAATTTTTGAAAATTTTTGGTTAAAATTGCTTTTATAATTATTATAATAATAGAGAAATAGTAAAAAGTGAAATTTCAGCTACGTCTATGGCAGCTTTATTTAATAAGTAGTTTTTTTTAATACTTTTTTTTTTCAATCTGGCAACTCAGTTTAGTTCCGTTATTTTGGACAACGTGATTTCCTACGGCATTTAATACATTTAGAAACTAATCACAATAATTTAGGATTTTTAGTATGTATATATTTTTTATTAATTTTTGTATAGATTTAGTAATATGACGCGCCTTTTATTGTTTTTAAGATTCAAATGAAAGTAGTATTTAGATTTTAACTTTATATATTGATATTTTTAGGATTTTTTTTTAATAAAAAAAAAAGTATTCAAACTTTTCTTTCTCATTTAATGGTAACCAGTTACAAAAAGAGAATTGGGTTTTTTTCAATGTCGTAACCAAATTTAGAGTTAATGAAATAAAAAAAATTTTTTTTTCGTGAAATACTACATTTATGGCGAAATTGAAAAAAAAAAAAGTTTTTTTTTCTCGAAATACTAAATTTTTAAGGCGAAATTGGAAAGAAAAAAAATGTTTTTTTCATTAAATACAATAGTTACGACTTAACAATTGTTTTACTGTATTTAAATTAGATTTATAAAAAAAATCGGAATAAATTATAAATAGGCAGCTGTTTTATATAAATAATAATAATTTCTGATGCTTTCGCGGTTATTACACATTGGAATGAAACAACTATTAACGGATTTAATTTTCACTAGCTTCCGGCCGCGACCTCGTCTGCGCACGATGAGTACTTAACACAATATCGTTATGAAATATAGCCTACATGTTATTCTGATGTGTAAGCTATATTATTGTGAAATTTTATCAAAATCCATTCAGTAGTTTTTGCATGAAAGACTAACAAACATGCAATAACATAATGTAAACTCACCGTGCGCAGACGAAGTCGCGGGCGTAAGCTAGTCCGATATAATTTTTTCATTCCAATATACTTAGATCTCAGTAGAATAACTTTTTATATAAAATTTGCAATAAAATATAAAACTATGTGCCTTCGAAAAAAGTAATAAATTGAAAATTGACATTCCTCGTAATAAGAACGTCTTATGTAACATGCCTTGTAATTGTAAAATTTTGTATTTTTTACTCGAAATATTGTAGACTTAAAGTGCTTTTTACTATTTTTTAACCGAGATTCGTAACTAATTATTACTTGGAGATTTTTTTATTTGAAATGTAAAAAAAAATCTGATGCCTTCGCGGTTATTATGCATTGGAATGAAACAACTAATTAAAAAAATGAAACAAGTATTTTTTTTTAAGATATGGTTTCGGGACCGTACGTGCGTGAGTCCGACTCGGACTTTACCGGTTTTAATCCCTACTAATATTATAAATGTGAAAGTAACTCTGTCTGTCTGCTACGCTTTCACTCTAAAACTACTGGACCGATTTAAATGAAATTTGGTACAAAGAAACTCTAGAGCCTGAGAAAAGACATGGGCTACTTTTTAACCGACTGCAAAAAAGGAGGAGTTCCAACAGAAGCTAGTACCAAAGCTAGTACCAAATTTCATTTAACTCGGTCCAGTAGTTTTAGCGTGAAAGCGTAACAGACAGACAGACAGACAGACAGAGTTACTTTCGCATTTATAATATTAGTTATGATTTTCCATACAAATAACTAGTTACTAGTTTTGGTTATTTTATAGTTTTAAAGTTGAATAAAATGAATACTAAAATGTACCACAACGCCTTGTACAATAGTTTTACGTCATAAGAATTGGGGACCTATATTATAAAAAATTCTGATGCCTTCGCGGTTATTACACATTGGAATGAAACAACTGTTAACGGACTTTTACGTCAGACTATTGTCAGCTCAGTGCTGCGATCATGGAAACTGTAAAGAATCCGAAACTTCGACAAATAAAATAAAAATACGCCAGTTAAATCCGTTAATAGTTGTTTCTTTCCAATTACCTGAGTTATGTTACAAGTGGAAATGGATATATTAAGGCCGTTCAAGTATTACGTGAGCATATTATTTACAAATATTTCTCATTGTCAGTAAAAGTAAGGAATACTCTTACCCCCTCTCCTAAGAATACGAGCACCTATAATATTAATTTCGACAAACTTTATTATACTAGCGGCCCGCCCCGGCTTCGCTCGGCTCTCTTTTTTTATAGCCTACGTCACTCGGGAATAGTGTAGCTTTCCAACGGAAAGAATTTTTCAAATCGGCCAGTCGCTTGAGCCTATTCAATACAAACAAACAAACTTTTCTTAATTATTTCTGATGCCTTCGCGGTAATAAATTGGAATGAAACAACTTTGACTATTGTCAGCTCAGTCGTGCTACGATTATGGAATCTGTAAAGGCTCCGAAACGTCAGCCAATGAAACTAAAATACGCGAGTTGAATCCGTTAAAATTGTTTCATTCCAAAACGTTTCTTCTTTGTTATATTAGTATAAACTAATCTTCTATCGCACTAAAACGAAACAGGAAACTGACGGATGACTCACGTAAGCATTATTTAGACCCCCCCCCTTGTCTTCAAAAAATATGCAGTCAAGACCCCCCTCCCCCTTATAGTGCTTGCGTAATACTTGAACATGGATACACTTAGAATCGTTTTACATTTAACCTTTTTCACTTACCCCAGATGACCTCATTTGAGACAGTGGTATGTTTCTATACTAAATACAGTATTTTCATAAGCATTTATTAAGTATTATAATAGTAATAATTTCTGATGCCTTCGCGGTTATTACACATTGGAATGAAACAAATATTAACGGAAAACTTACGTTAGACTATAACTCAGTGCTGCGATTATGGAAACTGGGAAGGCTCCGATAAGGCACCCAATGAAATAAAATGAGTTGAATCCGTTCATAGTTGTTTCATTCCAATGTTATAATAGTTTTAACCAATCTAGTACAGTCAGTTGAGGAATTATTAGTATTCCGTAACTCCAGTGAATGATCAGAACCCGTGTTTGAGAATAATGTGTCCGTCTGGCATTTGCTCAGTTACAGTAAACAGTTTTGGAGTAAATAATGCTAATAATTATGAAAAACTAGGTGTGCCCGCGACCTCGTCCGCGTGGAATAGTTATTCTTCATATAATAATTTTCCGTTTTTTACACATTTTCCACTGTTCCTTCGCTCTTATGGGTCGCAGCGTGATGTTGTATAGCCTAAAGCCTTCCTCGATAAATGGTTTATTTCTGATAAAATTCTGACGCTGACTGTACAATCCGTAGTACCAAAACCTGACAGTATTATGTATTAACCATTCTAGAATTAATTTATAACGTTAGTTTATTTAGATTAGTATTGCGATTTCTGTCACAAATAATAGATTGAACATACAGGTACTTATAAGGATAATTCTTCTTTTCTATTGACAATAACCTGTACTTCGTCGTATTAAAATCTCATTATACCCTGGGTTCTTAACCTGGTCGTAAAACTAGTATTCCGCGGCAACAATCAGGTGGCAGTTGTCTCTGTTGCCGCATTACAAAGTGTCTAGTCTGAGCGCAGCGCGGCGCCGACTAGCGCGCGAGCTCGGCGGCGGGAGGAGGGAATCAGGGACCCTAGTTAGGACATAATAACCACTGCATTATAGAGTACTTATTGATATTTAGGTACGCTTTTATAATGTTGAATAAACGTCTATATTTTTTTAAATGCTTGTTTTCCATAGAATGCTGTGACAGAGCAGTAAACAGAAACGTGGTCTCCGCTGAAAATGTCCACTCTGACACATTATTTAAAAAAGAAAACAATATTTGTCGAAAAGGCAACTTCAAACTACTTTTTTTCTAATCGTATATCGAAACCAATATAATCAGGTAGTTCAATAAAACACAATAAACGTCTGTCAATAGAAAAGAAGCATGTCCGAAATAAAAAAAAACATGAATTTAAAATTAAAAAAAAACACAATGAGGGCCACCGCGTGTCAGAAATCCGCTAGATGCGCTAGTGTAGAATGAGGCTGTCATGTTCCACCAATGAGAGGCAAGCTACTGGCCTGTGATTGGTGGTACATGACAGCCTCATTCTACACTAGCGCATCTAGCCGATTTCTGACACGCGGTAGCCCTCATTATAGCTTTTCGTACCAATGAGTAAGCTTGTTATATCATCGACGTAAACGTGTTTTGTAAAAAAAACTGCTAGATCTCCCCGTTTTGTGACTCAAAATTTAATTTTAAGTATTTGTATATATTTAATTTAGTTTTTTTTAATGTAATTATTGAGATTTTTAGCTTCTATCGATTGTAAATATTTTTTTTGAGGTTATATGTATGATCAATTTTCTTACCGACAGTATACGAATTGTGTATTTATTATACTTTAATATCAGTATGTACAATATTTTTATTTTGACCGTTTTATCAAAATTGTAATATTATTTTAATATTCTTTTTAATTTACATACGTGCAGTATTTTTACTATTAGAGTAAGATTATTTTGCGATCAAAAATAACTGTATTAATGCAAAATTATTTTGTATAATTTGATATTTGTGCATGTAAAATTGTTTATAAAAATTTAAAAGATAATTTTATTAAATGGAACAATTTCTGATGTCTTCGCTGTTATTACATATTGGAATGAAATAACTACGGATTGAATAGACTATCTATCTTGTGCTACGAATATGGCAGCTTTATAGTTTTCGAATCAGCTAATAAAATAGAATACGCGAGTTAAATCCATTATAGTTGTTTCATTCCAAAAATAAGTGTAGAAAAAAGTCGAGGGAAGGGGTCGTAACAGACCCCTCCCCCCCATTGGTCAGTCTTGTTAAATGTCACAGTATATAAAGTGACAGATGCTTTTGCGCGAGAAAACTGCTTTGAATCTTCTGTTTGTATTCAGCGCTTCTACTAGAATTGAAATAAAATACTCCACGACTATAGAGAAATGATTTTTGTACAAGCAATTTTGTAAATAAAGTATTTTAATATATTTTGTGGTTTCTTTTTCTATTTTCAATGACAAAACGCTCATCTAGATGCTGGGGGTAAAACTAGTATTCCGCGGCAACAATCAGCCGGCAGTTGTCTCTCACGCCGCATTACAAAGTGTCTAGTCTGAGCGCAGCGCGGCGCCGACTAGCGCGCGAGCTCGGCGGCGGGAGGAGGGGATCAGGGACCCTAGTTAGGACATACTGGTAACACACATAAAAAGGTTAAGAACCTAGGATCTAAAGGCAGCTAACTCGTAACCCCGCTGGTTTGTGTTACGCGCCATCGAGTTCACAGCGAGACCGACACCGACAGAACAGATGCAAGACAACTCTCCCAGCTTCATATAGAAAGCGTGAATCTATACAGAACACTCCTGCGTGCATATTTTAGTTTTGATGTAAGGAAGGTTTAAACAGAGAGAAAATTACATAATTATTTAAGCAGAGCAAAAAAAGAACAAATAATATTTTCTTATAATTTATTTGTTTATACATAATTACTAAAAAAAAAAACAATAAAACTTAGATGCTTTAATATAATAATGACAACTCAAATTATGTATAAATTATTATATATGTAATTAGAACATATTTTGGTTTGTATAACTATTCAATCAAATCTGCTACTTATTTAAAAAAAAAAAAACAATTTAAATTATAATTATTTAATATTAGTATAGATTTGGTTTCGGTTTCCGGCCGAAACTACAATCAAACCGAACTTTCAATTTCTATTTCGGCAAAACAAGTTTCAGTACACTATTTATAATGTTTCTTCATATGTCTACTCAAATTATTTTTCTGATTAGTTACATAGTCACAAAATTCACAAATAAGAGGTTCATCGCCAGAATGAGTAAGGCAGTGGGCAGTGAATTCATTCCGTAATTGAGTTACGAAGCCGCACGTCTGACATTTGAAGTTCTTATAACTCTTGTGGCTATCTTCGTGGTGCTTAATCAGCTCTTTCAAAGAGGCTGAATAATGGTCGCACTCGGTGCATTTATACGGCAAATCGTTGAGATGAATCCGCATGTGTTTCTTTAAGTTGGTCTCGTTTTTACAGAAAAAACTACATTTCGGACACTTTTCGTAACCCGCTGGCACGTGGTCAGTCTTTTTAGTACAACTCGGACACGGGATGTAGTTTTTTGTTTTTTTTATTATTCTCGGTACCGTTTTTGTGTGGGTTAATTTATGTGCGTCCATGGATGATTTTTTTAACGTTGAAAAACCACATTTTGCACATCGGTACAGCGCTGAGAGCTGTCTTATTTTTAAATTGTGAGGTATTATTTCTGGTACGTTTGTTTGTTCTTTTGGTGATAATAATCTGAAACAGGTATAATTAATGTTCATCTTAGTATAAATATTAATTATTAATAATCAATGATGTAAAATAAATAAATATAAAAATATTAGATAATCAATTTTAGAGAGGAAAATAAGAAATAAGAAAAAATAACCAAAACTTGGATTATAAAAACTAGAAAACTAGTTAAAAAAGTACTGAACAATGAATTTAAATGGCCTTATAATAGTTTTCCAATTCTGACATTTCTTAAATAAATAAATATCTTTGAACAATTCACACCAATTATCTAGTCCCATTTTAAGCAAAGCTTCTGTTATGGGTACTAGACAACGGATAAATATACATAAATACATATAAGACATCCAAGACTCAGGTACAGATGCCAGTGCTCATCACATTGACATCTGCCCCTAGCGGGATTCGAACCCGCAACCTCCGGTTTCGTAGTCAGGGCCTCTGACCACTAGACCGACAAGCCGTCAAATTTCTTATTCATCTATTTTCAAAACTGTAGAGAGACTGCGATTGAAAGTAGACTTGTTTAGTTTTAATAAATTTCTTACAATTTATTCGATAAAATTTGAAACAGCCACAAAGTTTAATTTCAACTTGACAAATATTAGATATTTTTATAAATTCCAGCTACATATTTAAGTACAATAATTATAATCTTTTTCTACGCTTGTCTTTAAACAAATATCCTTTGACAAATAGGTTAGTTTTGTAACAAAATACTTTAAATACTTACATATAATTGTGATCTGTCAATGGATCCAGTAAATATGTTTCACTCGTCTCAATTTCCACTTCAATCTGATCTTCCGATACCTCTTCTAACATGAAGAATTCTTGCTCCAAATTCATGACTAGAAATACACGCGTACTTTGCAAATTACGTATAAAGCAAAAAGTCTTGGTCGTAAATATTATGGCCTTATTTTCTGGAGTTCGTACTAATTTTAATTGTTTATCAACCTTGGCTACGGTCAAACTGTGACAAAGCAAAACAAAACAAACCTAGCGAAATTGTAAAATTGCATTTTTGACAGATAGTTTGACATGTCAAAAATGTTGCCATATAAAATAGATTTCTACTAATTTGGGAACAAATTAAATTTTGCCCCCTACTTTATAAACTACTAAGAAAGGATTTTTGAAAATTCTCCCTCAAGGAGGTGAAAGGGGTAAAGGGTGTAGTAAGTAGGGGTGCTTAACTTTCGCATATGACGTCATAAGCTAAATATTTTCAAAATAATATAATTCCATATACCTAATTAAAGTTCTTCATGGGAGTTAAAACCACAAAATTTTACATGTTATACGGCGAAATAAGTACAAAGTTTTGCATTTACGTTGCTGCCTGTAATTTTTATAAGTTAAGAGGGCATCCTATAAACTTACTAAAAATTACAGGTAAATTTAGTAAAATCAAAAGTAGAAAATGAAATTAAAGAGTACTTATATAATAGTCCTTTATTTAAAAATACTTACACCTATTAACAATAAGACAACAAAATAACACCTAATATTTTTTTGTGGTGTTTAATTTTAATAAATAACAGAGTTAGCTAAATTATGCGGTAAGTATTAATACTCAATAGGTACAGTTTTTAATTTGAAGTTGTATTTTTATAGTGCGTAAAATATCACTATAAATATATAACATAATATGTATGTTAAATACATAGCTTGTGTGTAATGTGTAGGTATGTATGTATATGGTGTGAGTTTGTGTGTGTGTGTGTGTGTGTGTGTGTGTGTGTGTGTGTGTGTGTGTGTGTGTGTGTGTGTGTGTGTGTGTGTGTGTGTGTGTGTGTGTGTGTGTGTGTGAGTGTGTAGGTATGTATAAGTGTTTGTACATGTATAGTAGGTATATATTTATGTGTGTGTGTGTGTGTGTGTGTGTGTGTGTGTGATGTAGCTGAATATTTTTTATTTCTTCTATGAGTACCATGTAAACTGAAATATTATACTGGTATAAAAATATTTTTCTAGTGTGTAAGTATGTAATTATGTAAATCTATGATAGTGTGTATCGATACGTGTGATATCATATTCTACTTATTAATATTTACAACTGTAATCTTACAATTAATTTACAAACAAAACATTTCACCTTTAAACAGTTTTAAATCTACACTCTATACTTATATAATACAGAGGAAAGGTTTGTTTGTTTGGTTGGTAGGATTGAATAGGCTCCAAAACGACTGGACGATTTGAAAAATTGTTTCACTGTTGGGAAGCTACGTTCACCCTATATAAGATAGGCTATAGAATATTTTGAAAATAGGGGTCCGAGCGAAGCCGGAGCGAACCGCTAGTAATATAATAAAGAGGAAAGATTTTTTTCTATGGAATAGGCTCCAGAACGACTGAATCCTTTTTTTTTTTCAAACTGAGTACTGAAGCGCAGTTGGCCAGCTAATGGGCCTTTACTGCAAAACCGGTCGGGTGACGAGCCTCCCGAGAGGGGGCTTTCAAGTTACGTGTAGTGAAGAGTTGAGAGTAAAGAGTTGCTGCATCAGCTGGCACCGACTCCAAAACAGACGTTACAACCAAAATAACAGTCGTTATAAAAGATTTTTTTTTTTTCAGTGCACTATTGTTTTTTGTTGCCTTTTAATTTTTCTTTCGACAATACAAGGGGGCCTAGACATGATGCCAACGTTTAACGTTAACGTTGAACGTTGGCACCAAAATGTATGGGATTTGACATCCGCGAACGACTGTCACGTACGTCACAAACGTTCGCGGCTATCAAATTCCATACATTTTGGTCGTTTCGTTTAACGTTAACGTTGAACGTTAACCTTGTCTAGGGCCCAAGGTCTTTTTACTAATAATTATTGTGATATAGTGTTGTAACTACGCTGATATCTTAGCGGCGGCGGCGGCGGCGAGCGCGGCTGCCTTCTTCTTGACGGCAAGCGCTGTTCGTTGTTTCGCTTGAATCTTAGCCTTTTGACTTTTTGACAGTTTGCGTTTCTTATTCGCTTCGTTGTTCGCTGCTGTGAAAAATATAGAAATATACATGTATTTATTTTTAAGGATAACTTGCTTGTTTTATTATCAGTTTAATACTAAATAAGCTTTTACCCGCGAATTCGTCTGCATCTTAAGTTTGATCAAAATCGTTGCCAATTTGCTCAATTTCGAAGCAGATATCTTTAACCGATTGAGCTGAAATTTTGTACACGTTCAGTTTGACAATGCATGGTTAACTGTGTGACGTGATCGAAAACAATTAAGTGATCCTTTCAGGGTTCCGTTTTTCCTTTTGAGGTATGGAACCCTAAATAATTTGAAACAGCTTCTGCTTGCGACGTCCGCGTGGAACTCCTCCTTTTTTGCAGTCGGTTAAAAAGTAGCCTATGTCCTTTCTCAGGCTCCAGACTTTCTTTGTACCAAATTTCTTTTAAATCGGTCCAGTAGTTTTAGCGTGAAAGCCTAACAGACAGACAGACGGACAGACAGAGTTACTTTCGCATTTATAATATTAGTAGGGATGAATAACTACCTGCATTGAGCGCGTGGTTGTTGGCAGCTGTCCGAGCAAGCTCGCCGAACGTGTTGGCGAGCGCGGCGCCGAGCCGCGAGCAGTCCCCGCGCCCGGCGGAGTGCGCTCGCAGCGCCAGCGCAGCTAATCTGTGGATAAAATATGTTAATAAAACTAGAGCTCATGGCCAATAGCAGTAAATATATTTTTCTCAAATTATCTCATAAATTATCTTATCTATACTAAAATTATAAAGCTGAAGAGTTTGTTTGTTTGTTTGAAAGCGTTAATCTCAGGAACTACTGGTTCGAATTCAAAAATTATTTTTTTGTTGGATAGACCATTTATCGAGGAAGGCTAAAGGCTATATAACATCACGCTGCGACCAATAGGAGCGAAGAAACAGTGGAAAATGTGGAAAAAACGGGGAAAATATGAAGCCTTATGAAGAAGTGACAGAAGACTTTGACAGATCTTTGACGAAACAATCGGACGGGCAGGACGACGTCTGCCGGGGCCGCTAGTATCTTTATAATTATCTTGTGAATAGACTGACTGTGTGGTGGTCACACACCATCTTTCTTTATACGATAGAAGAACTGAGTAGCGAGACTTCTATGAGAAATCTAGCAACTGAATTTTGAAGCAGATATCTGTTATGTAACAAGTTGACCTGAAATTTTGTACACACGTTCAGTTTGAATGACAATGCATGGTTAACAGTGTGACGTCATTCTGAAACCAAATTAAGTGGCACATCAAGTAAGTGGGGTATCAAATAAAAGAGGATCACATGTACATTGTAAAATTATAAAAGCTTGCGTTTAAAAGGTGTTTTATTTTAATATGTAAATAGATTAGTTTCTTATAAATACTCACCTGCCAGCCAAGTCTTGCTGTTCAACGTCGATGTCACAGGAGGGCGGTGCGGTCGCGTTTTTCATTTTATTCCCCATTGGCACCTGGAACAAAACAGATATATTATAAGGATTTGATTATTTTTATTTTAGTCTTTTGATGTAGTGGTCTGACAAGGGCAGATAGCAGTAGATTGATTTCTAAACATTTTTTTTTCTTTTAATCAAGTTAATCATTTAAATATAATTCAACTGGGTGACCCCCCCTCCCTCCTAGCTGTCCCGGCGAAATTTGTAGCTCGTATTTTGAGAATACCGTCTGCAGCGCCATCTACCGGGCTGATTTATGAATCTAAGCAATTTAGGGCGCCACCCAAACATATTATACAAAAAAAACATTAAAATCGGTCCAGCCATTTAAGAGGAAGTTAATATTGATATATCTACTGGCCTAATTTTGGTCATCTATACTAATATAATAAAGCTGAAGAGTTTGTTTGTTTGTTTGAACGCGCTAATCTCAGGAACTACTGGTTCGAATTAAAAAAAATATTTTTTTGTTGGATTGTCCATTTGCCGAGGAAGGCTTTAGGCTATATAACATCACGCTGCGACCAATAGGAGCGAAGAAACAGTGGAAAATGTGTAAAAAACGGGGAAAAATATTAATATGAAGAATAACTATTACACGCGGACGAAGTCGCGGGCACAGCTAGTAACAATATAACCAAATTACAATTTTCGAAGTTAAAATAGGCGAATGTTTTTGCTTAAAATATCAATCTAATTTAGAACTGTTCAAGTAAGCCATCTGTGATGTGTAAGATTAGTCTGCTCACTATTGATGTATCAATGTCAAACGTCTGCGATTCAATCCAAAAATATCACAAAGACATAAATACCATCTTCAAAACTGTATCTGTAGTGACAATAATTTTGTTAATCTTTAAATATATAACTAGCGGCCGCCCCGGCTTCGCCCGGATCCTTTTTTTATAGCCATGTCACTCGGGAACAGTGTAGCTTCCCTACAGTGAAAGAATTTTCCAAATCGGTCCTGCCGTTTTTTTTTATAATATTGGTATAGATTCTTCTGTACGTATACGTGTATGTCACTGAACTCCTTAACGTCTGGACCGATTTGAATGAACTTTTTTGTTCACATTTGGGTGCAGCCCTGGATGGTTTAGATTCACAAATCAGCGGTAGATGGCGCTGCAGTTGGCATTCTCAAAAAATGCTTTACATTTTCGCTGAGACAGCTAGTAAATATGAATAAGCCAGCTTATAGAGCCTGGATTCTTAACCTTGGGGGAAAAACTTGTATTCCGCGGTAACAATCAGCCGGTAGTTGTCTCGAACGCCGCATTACAAAGTGTCTAGTCTGAGCGCAGCGCGGCGCCGACTAGCGCGCGAGCTCGGCGGCGGGAGGAGGGGATCAGGGACCCTAGTTAGGACATAAGGGTAACGGACCTAAAAAGGTAAGTAAAGGTTTACCTTATAACTCGGCGGGCACATCCCAAATAAGTATCTTTCCAAGGTTTGTTTTAATTCATCGGCAAATAGAAGCGGAGAACCACTATTCAACTGAAACAGAAAAGTTATACAAAATTAATAATTTTTGATCCCTTCGCGGTTATTACACATTAGAATGAACCGATTATAATTGGCTTATTTATTTTTTTTGCTGACGTTTTTAATACTTTACAGTTCCCATATTCGTAGCTGACGATTAGTGTTAGACTACCTAAAAATTTAATTATTTATTTGTTATAATAATTTCTGATACCTTCCCGGTTATAACACATTGGAAATAAGCTACTATTAACGGATATAACTTGCGTATTTTATTCAATTTTATTTGCTGACTTGATTTTTTACAGTTTCCATAATCGTAGCACGAATGAGCTGACAATAGCCTAAAGTTAACAGCAAATGAAATACGCGAGTTAAATCCGTTAATAGTAGTTTCTTTTCAATATTTATTTGTTTTTCTATTTACCGGGACAATAAAATGGAAAAATAGGTTAAACTTATTTTTAGATACTGAACAACAATTATTTTTGGTTTGAGGTGAAACAAACAAATGTTAAAAATAATCATTTATTTGCAGAATAGCGAATATAGAACATAATAATCCTACACAGAACAAAGTCAAGAGTTTGTTGTCTGATAAACAGTATTAAATTCCACGCCAAAATGTCGTCATTTTCGTTTCAATTTGATTTAATTGATGTTGTGATAAAAGTCACTATAAGAGTAATTTTAAGAGTTTATTTTTGAAATGTATAATTTCGGCGACTAATTTACTGACTCAAACATGTACGTCATTCTGTAGGTATAGAAAAACGTATTTTCGATACAGTAATCTATCTATATATATAAAAGAAAGTCGTGTTAGTTACACCGGTTATAACTCGAGAACGGCTGAACCGATTTGGCTGAAAATTGCTGGGGATGTAGCTCAGAGCCAGGAGAAGGACATAGGATACTTTTTATCACGTTCCAGTGAAAAAAAATATAATGACAGCTGTCAAATCGATTCTTTGCCGGGCGGGACGAAGTCTGCCGGGACCGCTAGTAATAATATGAAGAGCAAAACTTTGTTTGTTTAGTTGTAATAAATAGGCTCAAAAACTACTGGATGATTTGAATAATTCTTTCACTGTTGGGAAGCTACACTATTCGTGAGTGGCATAGGTTATATTAAATTTTGAAAAAAATTCGTGCCAAGCCAGGGCGAACCGCTATTTATAAATAACCAGGCGTGCGATTTCATCTTGTCACGATAAGCACCCCCGTTTTTAATTTAAGTGGTGAATTTTCGAAAATTCTCTCTCCTAGTGCTCCCCTACGTTATAAAAGGAACCCCTGTGCAAAATTTCAAGTTTGGGACCCTTATAGTTTAGGCCCTACATTGATATTATGTACTCATTAAGTCAGTTTCAACTTTTATAATGGTAGCTTTTTAAAATTCTTACATGGCAACTATTTGTTTAACTTTTATTCAAATTATGAGGTATTGGTAATAAATATTTCTGCCAAAACGTCAAAATTTTACATTGGTATGAACTATATCGGACTTTAGCGTTGGACTATTCTCAGCTCAGTCGTGCTACGATTATGGAAACTGTAAAGAATCCGAAACGTCAGCAAATAAAATAAAATAAAAATACGCGAGTTAAGTCCGTTGATAGTGTTTCATTCCAAACTATAACGGATTTAACTCTCGTATTTTATTTTATTACTATCGTCAGCTTAGTCATGCTACGAATATGGAAATTGTAAAGTTATCGAAGCGGCAAAAAGATTCTATTTAAATCCGTTACAGTTGTTTCATTACAATGTGGAATAACCGCGAAGGCATCAGAAATAATAAGAAAAATGGTAGCTTTTAAATATACTAGCATTGCAACAATTTCTTTAACTTTTTACTTAAATTAAGAGACATTGGTAACAAATATTTCTGCCAAAACTTAAAATATTTTTTTTTCAATATCTACACTAATATTATAAAGAGGAAAGGTTTGTTTGTTTGGATTGAATAGGCTTCAGAACGGCTGGACCGATTTGAAAAATTCTTTCACTGTTGGGAACTACACTATTCCCGAGTGACATAGGATATAAAAAAAAGATGATCCGTGCGAAGCCGGGGCGGAGAGCTAGTGTAATAAAAACACACGTGTTTCATAATTAAAATCTTATTTTATCAACGGAAAATGATTCACTCGTTTTAAGCGATTTGTTTTGTATGTGTTCTTGATACAATTTACAATTTGGCGATGTATGTATTAATATTTGATCTGGCTGCTCGCCAGATTAGCTGGATTTGTGTCTGGAGCTACGAATTGTACTGGAGTGGATAACAAAATTAAAAGTAAAAACTTTTTCAAAAACTTTTAAGTACCTATAAGCTTAGTACTATGTACAAAAACTTTTATAACCTTACTAGGTATGTACACGTGATTCTCTTTCATTTGATACCCCACTCGGGTATATTTGTAGACATTTGGTTTTTACCCCCCTTGTTCACGCCTTAATTTGGTTTTAGAATGACGTTACACAGTTAACCATGCATTGTCATGCAAACTGAACGTGTGTACAAAATTTTAGTTCAATCAGTTAAAGATATCTGCTTCAAATTTGAGTTATCATATTGCAATGATTAATAAAAACTTATAAAAAATAACATTTGGCGTTTGACGTTTCGGAGCCTTTACAGATTCCATAATCGTAGCATGACTGAGCTGACAATAGTATTATGCTAAAGAATAACAACTTAATAATCGGTATTTACTGATATTTCAGGTATTGTGATTTGTGAATTCTTAAAAAAAACTCACGGAAAAATACGTAAACACGTGAAACTTATAATTGTGTCATCGTATTTTTGTGGCGGGGGTTAAAAATACATAATATATACCCGAGTGAGGTTTTTTGTTTAAACTATGTCAAAATATGTATAGAATATCCGTAAATACTCCATCTTTGTCCAATGAGGGCCACCGCGTGTCAGAAATCCGCTAGATGCGCTAGTGTAGAATGAGGTCCAGCTGTCATGTTCCACCGATCACAGGCCAGTAGCTTGCCTCTCATCACAGGCCAGTAGCTTGCCTCTCATCACAGGCCAGTAGCTTGCCTCTCATTGGTGGTACATGACAGCTGGACCTCATTCTACACTAGCGCATCTAGCGGATTTCTGACACGCAGTGGCCCTCATTGTATCGGTTGAATGAATCACACACCACCTGACGATATTATCATGAACGCGAAATACTAAAATGTTTTTACGATGTCGTTATATTCGGCTATTTATCATTTTAAAACGACTACCTGTTGGTCAGAGAATCTGGAGGTTATTTTTGCTTTAGAACTTAAACCTGGACACATCTATACTAATATTATAAAGCTGAAGAGTTTGTTTGTTTGTTTGAACGCGCTAATCTCAGGAACTACTGGTTCGAATTCAAAAAATATTTTTTTGTTGGATAGACCATCTATCGAGGAAGACTTTTATATATAACATCACGCTGCGGCCAATAGGAGCGAAGAAATAGTGGAAAATGTGTAAAAAACGGGGAAAATATGAAGCCTTATGAAGAATTACTATTCCACGGGGACGAAGTCGCGGACACAGCTAGTAATATATAACTAGCCGCCCGCCCCGGCTTCGCACTGATCCCTTATTTAAATATAATATAGCCTATGTCACTTGGGAATAGTGTAGCTTTCCAACAGTGTTTGAAATCGGCCAGTCGTTTTGGAGCCTATTCAATCCAAACAAACAAACAAACTTTTCCACTTTATTATATTAATATAAGTAGACATTACGCACATATATATTTGTTAATTTAACCTCTTTAGTATTATTTTATCCTAGCCTTGATTTACTTTTCTTGTGTTCTGATTGGATGATCTTATCTGGTGGGTGGAGACGCAATGAAGTACATTTCTGTATTTAAATGATAATAAATTAAGTTTATATTTAAATAAATAATTAAATAAATATCCTTGGACAATTCACACCGATTAATCTAGTCCCAAATTAAGCAAAGCTTGTACTATGGGAACTAGACAACGGATAAACATACATACATAATAATGTACGCTTAAATCTTTAAAACTACGCACGGATTTTGATGCTGTTTTTTTAATAGATAGAGTGATTCAAGAGGAAGGTTTATAGCGTGTGAAGCCGGGGCGGGTCGCTAGTATATTATAAACTAGCTGTCCTCCCCGGCTTCGCACGGTTTCCTGTTTTTTTTTTTATATATAGCCTACTAGCTTCTGCCCGCGACTTCGTCCGCGTGGAATACCTCCTTTTGTGCAGTCGGTTAAAAAATAGCCTGTCCTTTCTCAGGCTTCAGACTTTCTTTATACCAAATTTCATTAAAATCGGTCCGGTAGTTTTAGCGTGAAAGCGTAACAGACAGACAGACAGACAGAGTTACTTTCGCATTTATAATATTAGATGTCACTCAGTAATAGTGGGAACAGAGAAAGATTTTTTAAATCGGTCCTAAGGTTGGCTTGAATAGGCTCCAAAACGGCTGGACCGATTTTAATAATTCTTTCACTGTTGGGAAGCTACGTTCACCCTGAGTAACATAGGCTATAGAATATTTTGAAAAAACATAAGGATCCGTGCGAAGCCGGGGCGAACTGTTAGTAATAATATTCTAGTTGCATTGACTTGATATGAATGGAAAGCGATTTAGTATTTCGGTAAATGTTGATTTTGGCAGCGGTTTCGGATATGATAATATTTCTAATATCAATGATACATTTCAACAGGTGTTTCTTGCTCCAGAGTGAAGTAATACTGTATTGGAGAAATATTAATTTCGAATTATTGTATTTACTTTTTAAAAAGATTTGAAGATTGTTCAATGAAACAGAGTAAAAACTATTTTAAAAGATTTTCTATATCTATACTAATATGAGATGGCAAAAGTACATAGATAACAACGGTACATACTTTTATTAATCTATACTTCTATACTATAATACTATAATCTATACTAATATTATAAAGAGGAAAGATTTGTATTTTTGTATTTTTGTATGTTTGTAATGAATAGGCTCCGAAACTACTGGACCGATTTCAAAAATTCTTTCACCTTTGGAAAGCTACATTATCCCCGAGTAACATAGGCTATATAATATCACGCTAGGTCTTATAGTTGCGGAGCAGTAACCGAAAATGTTTCAAAAACGGGGGAAAAGTATCGTTTCTGAGGCCTTAAAAAAATCTTAAGTCCCCCCGTGCGAAGCCGGGACGGGTCGCTAGTAATATTATAAAGAGGAAAGATTTGTATTTTTGTATTTTTGTATTTTTGTATGTTTGTAATGAATAGGCTCCGAAACTACTGGACCGATTTCAAAAATTCTTTCACCTTTGGAAAGCTACATTATCCCCGAGTAACATAGGCTATATAATATCACGCTAGGTCTTATAGTTGCGGAGCAGTAACCGAAAATGTTTCAAAAACGGGGGAAAAGTATCGTTTCTGAGGCCTTAAAAAAATATTAAGTCCCCCCGTGCGAAGCCGGGACGGGCCGCTAGTTAAATATATTTTCAAAAAAAAAATTGACTTCATATTCCTCCATACAAAACGCCAATTTCATATGTAAGGACCTAATATAATAAAGAGGAAAGGTTTGTTTGTTTGTATTGAATAGGCTCCAAAACGACTTGACTGATTTGAAAAAAATTTTCACTGTTAAGCTACATTATTTCTGAGTGACATAGGCTATAGAGTATTTGAAAAAAATAGGGATCCGTACGAAGCCTGGGCCCGCTATATTTGATTGTTTCTGATGCTTTACCGGTTATTACACACTAGCTGTGCCCGCGACTTCGTCCCCGTGGAATAGTAATTCTTCATAAGGCTTCATATTTTTCCCGTTTTTTACACATTTTCCACTGTTTCTTCGCTCCTATTGGTCGCAGCGTGATGTTATATAGCCTAAAGCCTTCCTCGATAAATGGTCTATCCAACAAAAAAAGAATTTTTGAGTTCGAACCAGTAGTTCCTGAGATTAGCGCGTTCAAACAAACAAACAAACAAACAAACAAACTCTTCCGCTTTATAATATTAGTATAGATTATTAGTCTTGTTTTTTGTAACTTAGTCTTATGTCAATTTTGTACCTACGTTTTCTATTCTACAGTCGTTAACGTTTGTAGAATGCGACCTTGTCCAGCCTAGACATACATAATAATATTCTGCAATGTAAAAATTTCGTCACATCATAACAGATAAATTTACGATTTTTTTTATTGTGGTTGTTATAAAAATGTATGAAAATAACTTTCGTTTGTGACGACAATTGTACGCAGTCTTAAATAATAATGAAATATGTATGTTTTTATGAGGGAATATATTATTATGTTTTTTTTTATTATATGTCATCTTATTATATCTTTGCGTGGGTAACGTATTCTTATTATACCTACTTTTGTTTTGATAGAAATCGTGTGAGTTTTTATAATTGGTTTAAAAAAATATATATTTTTATTATATTTAGCACTTTGAAAAATTATTAATTTGTTTGTCTTTTTAATATTTAAGAGGAAATAGTATTTTTCCTTTATAGGTACTTATTAAGTTCCTAATTATTTTATATGTGATTTTTGTTGACTATTTAAATTTGAAAAGAGAGAAAACTGTCTTCTCTTTGATTTTAATTGTTATTTAAAATTAAAATTATATAAATCTGTAAGTAGACCAGGTACCTTTAGGTTTTGTTAAAATTTAAAAAAAGATAATTTTATAAAAAGTCAAAATTTATATTTTTATAATAATTAAATAAATCTGCAATTATTTATAATCGCTATAAAACAATATTACAAAATATTAAAAAAAATACCTTCACAGTAGTTTTCGTTTCAACATTGTCACTAACATCCGATTCCTTCGCCACAATTCCAACAAAAAACAAAACCATAATCAATGGCCATTTCGGCGCCATCTTTAAAACACCAACTTTTTAAACACTTTAAATTAAAAAAAAGAAACGTCAAAAATCCACGGCCAGCTATTCACGAAGTCTCCAGTAGACTGGAGTGCGTTCGGATGCACGCTCCGTAGACTGTTTGGTTATTTTTAGATTTATATCGATGACTACGGCAACGTGCGTCAATATGCCTTTGATGTGTTTAATGTTGAATTTAATCTGTTTGCGGGCGAGAAACTATCGAGTTACTAATTAGGTGGGATATGAACTTATTTGCGTGTTACATAATATATATCCTTGTAAAAAAATGAAATAAAAATCATACTAATATTATTAGTGAGAACGGATATGGTATGATATGACTATCTCTACTAATAGGTATTATAAATGTGAAAGTAACTCTGTCTATCTGTCTGTCTGTCTGTTACGCTTTCACGTTAAAACTATTGGACCGATTTAAATGAAATTTGGTATAAAGAAAGTCTGGAGCCTGAGAAAGGACAAAGGCTACTTTTTAACCGACTGCATAAAAGGAGGAGTTCCACGCGGACGAAATCGCAGGAAGAAGCTTCTTTATATACATTAAGTCTAACAAAAAAACTAATGGTGTTGAATCAAAAGTATCGATCGAATTTCTATTGATAAATCATAGTTAAAAGAAATATTTTTATAATTGATTTATTTATTGATCTGTCTTTGAATAATCGGTGAATAAGTATACAAGAACAAACTGGATATATGCGATTAGGACTTGCGTAGGAAGGGTTCCGTACCATCTATATATATAAAAATCAATTGCTGTTCGTTAGTCTCGCTAAAACTCGAGAACGGCTGAACCGATTTGGCTGATTTTAGTTTTAAAATGTTTGAAGAACTCCAGGGAAGGTTTAAAAGGTGAGAAAACTTGAAAAAAAAAGAAAAAAAAACACTGTACGCGGTACGGAGTTCGCTGGGTCAGCTAGTTATATATAAAGAACATGTTTTATTCCCCCTCCGCCTCCCCGCCTCCCTCTTAAAATATTATTAAAAAAGTATATTGTTATAGTGGCAACAGGAATACATCGTCATCGTGAATATTCACGGAATAGCCTAGTGACAGACGAACGTGAGTCCTAAAAAAGTACCTAATGAATAGAGAACCTTAATAATTTCTGATGCCTTCGTGGTTATTACACATTGTAATGAAACAACTGTAAGTACCTAACAGATTTTACTCGCGTATTTTGACGTGGATACGTCTTTAAAATTACGTGGCAATCCAAAAAAACGAATGATAAGAAAATCGGGGGATACAGTTTAGTGTTGTAGCTACATATCTATCATCTCCATCCAAATTTCAGTTACACCACTGGATAGCTAAAG
Source organism: Polylopha cassiicola (assembly GCA_038024825.1). Lineage (NCBI taxonomy): Eukaryota > Metazoa > Arthropoda > Insecta > Lepidoptera > Tortricidae > Polylopha > Polylopha cassiicola. The sequence goes on along the minus strand of CP149065.1, from coordinate 3,719,573 downwards.
AATCAAAGAATTTATTACGCTAAGTAAGGACTGTATAAATAATAATATTTTATTTAAAAACTATTACCCGTTACGAGACGTATTCACGTACTACAACAATCGGCCGTGTCCATAACACAGCCATACCCCGTTTTGTTTTTTTGATGACGTTTAGAAAAATGTTTCCCATATACCTAACACGACTGTGTTGATAGTCTAACGCTAAAATAAACTCAGTATTAAAACAATACGCGAGTTAAATCCGTCATTGTTGTTTTAATTCTATGTAGACTAAACAGTTTATTACAGGTAGGAAAACATTTTAAAAACGCATTAACGGTGTCATTGATTATTTTTGAAAGGTATCAGGGTTAAACAATACGAGATTTATGTAAGTACCTAATTATATAAAATCCCGTGACTTCGTCTGCGCAAAAATGAAATGAAATGGTCATTTATTTGCATACAATTTTGGGTATTCACATTAGCATGATGATTATATTTATTATAGAGTAGCGGCCCGCCCGACTTCGCACGGATTTTTTTTATAGCTTAGGTATGTCACACGGAAAGAGTGTAGCTTTCCAACAGTGAAAGAATTTTTCAAATCTGTCCAGCTGTTTTGGAGCCTATTCAATCCAAACAAACAAACCTTTCCTCTTTATAATATTAGTATAGAAAACATTAGAAATTGTCAGTTTAGTCTAGCTGTTATCTATTTGACTGCCATGGAGTACGCTTTGCATTACAAACGCGTGAAAATAAACAAAAACGCTTTGCTTTTAAAATGTTAATATAGCAAATAAAACAGATGTATCACTGTAAAGATTAGCTAGTTCGTTAAAAACATAGGTAATAATATAAGTTAATTGCGCAGTGTTTCTTACCAAACTTCTCCGAAACGGCTGGACTGATTTATATGAAATTTTGTGTCCATATCGGCCGGTCTGAGAATCGGCCAAATTTATTTTTCATAGTAACCCATAAATGTTAAGCCACCCTTAATACCTCCTCTCCCAATTTTTTAATGAGTAGGTAAATGATTTTAAGTAAGGAAATTAATAAATTTCAATGGACAATTCTCACCAACTGATCTAGTCCCAAACTAAACAAAGCTTATACTATGTACTAGACAAAGAATAAACATATTATATAAGACATCAAATGTGGCTTTGATGTCTTATAATTATTATTATAATACTAGCTTCTGCCCGCGACTTCGTCCCCGTGGAACTCCTCCTTTTTTGCAGTCGGTTAAAAAGTAGCCTATGTCCTTTCTCAGGCTCCAAACTATCTTTGTACCAAATTTTATTTAAATCGGTCCAGTAGTTTTAGCGTGAAAGCGTAACAGACAGACAGAGTTACTTTCGCATTTATAATATTAGTAGGGACTTGATACAAATTTGACCCTATCAGTATTCGAACAGCCTTCCGTTTCGTAGTTAGACCTCTATAGTCTAAAATATTGAAAAGAGTCTCGGAAAAACATCAAAAAGGGTTTTTGCATTAAGTATTATTTACATTAATTTATTTTTGTTTTATTTATTTAAACTGTTTGAAGCTTAGTTACAGTATATAAAAATTACACTACGTGTTTACTATTTTACGATCACATAAATACAATTCGGACCGGCCGTGGAGCAGTATTTGACAGGTCGTTATGGCGGGAAAAGTCGTTAAAAAGATATTACGGTTGGCTATGGTTTCAGCCAAACTACAACTGAGGTTTATTTTGCTAATGTTAAATATTTATTGGTAATTTATAGATATTTTAATGTGTTATCGATTTTTTAATCAGTTTGGATGAGGTTTAGTAGTTTAGTTTTGTCGTAATAAAATTTTCGCGGTAACAGTTTTTTTTTTATTTTTATTTAAAAGTGTTGCTTTTGATGTTAACAAATATAGTCCGATACGCAAACAAAATTAACTTATAAAATTCACAAGTATTCTCGGTATACTAAGCGATGACTTACGCATTAAGCCAAGATAGTCTTAATTAGATAGGTTGAAATTTATAGGTATATGCGTTTTATTACAGCTTAGTGTTTAGGATGAGACCGGAATATTCAGTACATTTGTACAAAATTATTTGAACTGATAAGGTAATAAAACCTGCAGATATTGATGAATTCATTAAAAAATCTGTCAATACGTTAGGTACTACAATTATTCTGGATTAGAAAACGTTGACTTAAGAATCTTGGGATTTTTTTTACGGCCTAGATAACGTTTTATGTTAATAAAAAAAGAAGCTATTGATAAATCTGTTAGAAATATAAACTGACGTTACTTTTAATCGATTTGAGCACATTGCGGAAACTAACATTCACTTTAATATTAATTTAGGAAATATAGATTTTTTTTCACTTTTTCGATTATATTGCTAAAAGCTGTTGATGAAATAGTTATAAAATGTTATAGGGCGTTCTAATAATTAAATGTGATAACCCAGTGCAGAAAAAAAGCACTTACATATTTTTTTTCAACGATTTACAAATATTGCTTCTAAAAATAAGAATAATTCCTAACGCACGGTCAAAAACTGTTATATTTTTTTTTCCCCATTACATTTCAATGTACTCTAACAGATTACAAAAAAGAAAGCACTTGTGAGTTTTGTTAATTGTAAGCCTTTTACATCGTTCCCGTATCGGACTAATACAGCCAAAAACGAATTCACTAACTCAATCATAATTGACGGCCTGTTGGTCTAGTGGTCAGAGGCCCTGACTACGAAACCGGAGGTTGCGGGTTCGAATCCCGCTAGGGGCAGATGTCAATGTGATGAGCACTGGCATCTGTACCTGAGTCTTGGATGTCTTATATGTATTTATGTATATTTATCCGTTGTCTAGTGCCCATAACACAAGCTTTGCTTAAAATGGGACTAGATAATTGGTGTGAATTGTCCAAAGATATTTATTTATAATTATCTCTCTCGCTCTCTCTCTCTCTCACTAAAATAAAAATCAATTCTGTAAATGATTTTTATTCAAAATATCAAAAAGATTGGACCAAGGAATCACGCTGTCCTATACAAACTTTACACCCCTTTTTCTTCCCCATAGATGCAGAATATCGGAAAATCCTTTCTTATCTGTCGCCTACGTCATAAAAAGAGCACACCCTCTAGTTCCAGGTCTCTACGATCAGCGGTTTAGGCTGTGTATCCGTCAGTCAGCCAAGACAAAAGATTTTATACCTAGGTAGGTAAAAGTAGGTACTTTTATAAGATAAGATAAGATGTTTACGTTTGTCTTAGCTCACAGTTTAAGATGTTTGTTAAACAATTTTACTATGATTTTTACTACTTTATTTTTTCCGATGTTTGCAAAATCAGGTAAGTACCTATTACATACGTGCGGAGGTTGTCTAAATATACTACATCTGTGTTATTTCACGGCGTCACATAAAAATGTCGAGCCGAAAAAACATCGTTGAATTATTACACTATTCCTTTGCAAGTGTTTTTGGCATGAGTTTGGGAAAAAAAGTGAATGTATGAGATTTAGCCTTTTGTATGTTACGAGCGGTCCGGCCCGGTTTCGCCCGGATCATCTTTTTTTCATAGCCTATGTCACTCGGGAATATTGTAGCTTCCCAATAGTGAAAGAATTTTCCAGTAGTTTTGGAGCCTATTCAATCCAAACAAACAAACCTTTCCTCGCTTAATAAAGGTATTTATTAGTACAGAGAGAATACTAAACAGTATTAAAAGTAAAGTACCTACCTATTATAAACTTTTTTGATTAACACATTGTTTACAAATCAAAAAACACGTAAAAAACTAATAGTTTCCCGTCGACAGTTGCCTCGAAATAGCGGAACGAAAACAGTGACGTCATAGATTTGCGAATACCAAAACAAAACAATACAGCTATTTATGAGTAATTCCGTAAATAATGGAATATACTACTAAATACACTCGACTTCGTATGAAATTATGTTTCATACTAGCTACCCGGCGAACCAGTGGCGGATTTACCAGCAGGCTGAGTAGGCCGGAGCCTGGGGCGGCAGATTTTAGGGGGCGGCAAACATTTTATTTTGTCTTACAGAAATAAAATAAAATAATATAGGTACATACAGAAAGAACTTTGACCCATTTATTAAATTAAATACGTATATTATGATTGTGAACTAAACTAGCGTATGAGGTCAATAGGGGCGGCAAAAATTGAATAGCCTACTGGCGGCAAATTTGTAAATCCGCCACTGCGGCGAACTTAGTACTAGTTAGAACCGCCATTTTTAGGGTTTTTACATGTTTGGATTAAATAGGCTCCTAAGCGACTGGGCCGATTCTTTCACTGTTGAGAAGCTACACTATTCCCGAGTGACATAGGCTATAAAAAAAATAAAAAAATAGGGATCCGAGCTAAGCCAGGGCGGACCGCTAGTGGCAATATGTATATTTAGGTAAAAGTATGTTTTTTATTATACCGTTTTCAAAAGTTCGATTAATAAACAATCCATTTCAATTTTTTTTTTTAATCATTCAATTTAAAAAACTGACAGTTTTTTTGGAAACAAGCCAAGCGAGATTACACCGCCATCTAGTGACGAGTAGCCCACCATACAAATAAAATAAGTTTTGCTACTTACCAAGAGATGGCGCTGTTTACAAAATTTGTTTATACGGATAGGAACAAATTTGATGACATCATATTTAGAGATACTTGTATAGTATATATGAGCAAACTAGCGATTGGTTACAGGTTCAAATTCGGTCACTATAACTAAAATATTTTTTTTTATTTGTTCAATACTAGTGTTATAATACTAGCTTCTGCCCGCGACTTCGTCCGCGTGGAACTCCTCCTTTTTTGCAGTCGGTTAAAAAGTAGCCTATGTCCTTTCTCAGGCTCCAGACTTTCTTTGTACCAAATTTCATTTAAATCGGTCCAGTAGTTTTAGCGTGAAAGCGTAACAGACAGACAGAGTTACTTTCGCATTTATAATATTAGTAGGGATTTTAAGCTCTTATGAAGTTCAGAAAATCGTTTCTGTTAACTTGTGAAGAAACACAATGAGACACCAAAGAATATCTAAAAAATATTTTTATTTAAATTATTCAAATGCAAATTGGGAAGGGTCCTAAGTATTAAAATAAAACACAAAAGTACACAATTAACTATAATTCATTAAATAATTTACAGCTGATGGAATAGCCGCCATTTTGTGACGGTACAAACAAGATGGCGGTACACTGTTCACTTAACTCTAGCAAATATCTACTTCTTGGGAGCGGCGACCATTTCTTCTAACGTTTTCAGCTCAGCTGGAAAAAAAATACAATTAAGATTTAAAATATATCAAATCAAAATATCATTTACTTAGTTAATGAGGGCCACCGCGTGTCAGAAATCCGCTAGATGCGCTAGTGTAGAATGAGGTCCAGCTGTCATGTACCACCAATCACAGGCCATTGCCTCTCATTGGTAGTACATATGACAGCTGGACCTCATTCTACACTAGCGCATCTAGCGGATTTCTGACACGCGGTGGCCCTCATTCCCTACTAATATTATAAACGCGAAAGTTAGTACTGTTTCACGCAAAAACTACTGAGTGGATTTTGATGAAACTTCACAATAATATAGCTTACACATCAGAATAACATATAGGCTATATTTTATAACGATATTGTGTAAAGTACTCGTCGTAGGAAGAAGCTATATAATTATATTGTATAATGTGACCTTGGACAATTTACACTAATTTATTTAGTCCCAAACTAAGCAAAGCTTGTAGTATAGATACCAAACAACAGATAAACATTCATACAGACAGATAAAGGTTCATGCTTGTCGCACTGACCTAGCAGGAATCGAACCTGCAACCACTAGTCTAGCAGGCTGTCATGCCAATTAAATTATTACAATTATTTTAAACAAGTTGATCTGTCAAACTTCGGATTGCCATATTCAAATTTTGATAAAAAAAATCTTTTAAATTACTTTTATACAAATTTTGACCAGACAATACAACCAACAAACAAACACAAAAGGGATCTATCTAGTTTTGTGCAGTCGATCGGAAGTTATACCTATAAAGTTTGCCCTTTTTCTATTTGTCTCTGTAGCATGTGCATAGTAATTATCATACACATTTTGTTATTTTCTAAAATAATGACTTGTTTGAATTTTGTGTATTGCTCTGTTTATATAATCTTGACAATCTCACTATTAGTACATCTATATTAATATTATAAAGCTGAAGAGTTTGTTTGTTTACGCGCTAATCTCGGGAACTACTGGTTCGAATTGAAAAAATCTTCTTTTGTTGGATAGACCATTTATCGAGGAAGGCTTTAAACAGTGGAAAGTGTGTAAAAAACGGGAAAAAAGCTATTCCACACGGACAAAGTCGGACAAAGTCGTGGGCACAGCTAGTAAGTACATAAAATGACCATGTAATTATGATGTATAAAATATTGAGAAATAAATTAATCTGAATCATACCGGCTGCTGCGATGGCCTTCTCCTGAGCGATCTTTGCGTCCCTGATCGGTTTCTCCTTGGCTTCGATCTCACGCAGCTTGGTCTCCTTCTTGGAGAGCCTGTTCTGGTGGAACGCTCCGTACAGGATGCCAGCGGTGAGGAATGACCAGCGGCCAAACTGAAAATAAATTATTAACATTTAACACTATTCAATAATAATTTCTGATGCCTTCACGTTTATTACACATTGGAATGAAACAACTATTAACTCTAGACTATTGTCAGCTCAGTCGTGCTACGATTATGGAAACTGTAAAGAATCTGAAATGTCAGCAAATAAAATAAAAATATTATAAACACAAAAGTTTGTAAGAATGTTAAAACTACTAAATGGATTTTGATGAAATTTGCAAAAGCTAGTATAACATACTAGCTGTGCCCGCGACATCGTCCGCGTGAAATAGTTATTTTCCCCGTTTTTTACACATTTTCCACTGTTTCTTCGCTCCTATTGGTCGCAGCGTGATGTTATATAGCCTAAAGCCTTCGTCGATAAATGGTTTTGGTCAACAAAAAAAGTTTTTTTCCATTCGAACCAGTAGTTCCTGAGATTAGCGCGTTCAAACAAACAAACAAACTAACTCCTCAGCTTTATAATGTTAGTATAGATTTGGTGTTAATTTTCCTGTGAATCTTGTTTTTCACACATTATATTAAAAAGGTACAGATAGGTAGTAATAAATAAATTGTTGCAAATTATTTTAACTTACTTAGGTAGTATATTTCAGTATCATCATAAGTTATTGTTTTTAATGAAATTAATACTTTCCATTAAGTTTCAAATGTGAAATGACATTCCATTCTTAATGAAATTGTTTAAATATTTTACTTGAACAAGTATTTCTCATTGAAGTCTGATTAAAGTTTTTTAACTTCTGAATACATAGCCATTTAAAAAGACAGTTAGTAATAAATTACTATTTCTTTACATTTCTTTGTGAAACAATATAAAATTGGCAAATATCTTCTAATAGAAAATTCAAAGAGGTTAGGTTTTGAAGGTTGTCTATTTTTTTTACGTATTACTGGCTGAAAGGCATTAAAAATATTCACTTTTCATCGCCATTAAATATATCTACGTATTTAAAAATAAAAATTTGATTTAAATTTCGAAATATCGTTTAAAAACATAATGTTACATAATGACTAAGGTTGTATATTTTTTGAAAAAGTATAATTACCCTGATCAGAGGAGATACTCGCACTGGGGGTCCGTAGGGAAGGTCAGACATTGTGATTTATTTTCTTCTGATTAATTTGTGAATCCAAACAGGATTTTCTTGGAAAATCCCTGGACGATCCCCCTGTTTCGTTTTAATAATTCTGTGTTACCACATGCAAAAAACAGACAATCATTATCTACCTGTTGTAATTAGTAAATATAATTTTTAATATATTTCTAATATACCTTATAATAAGAAATTTATATTAAATAAAAAGTCATTAATTTTTTAAAATTTATTTTATCCACCTTTAAAACTAGAAATCTCTAAAAACTTCTAAACTTCCTGAACGAATTCCAAACGTCATCCCGTTCATGGATTTATGGAAACGTTCGAGCCAATACGATTTCCGTTCGTATACACGTAATATTTAACTGACACAATTGCCAATATCAACCTTATTAAATTCGAATAAAGTCTATTTTGCAATGCACGTTTAACAAATATAATAAATGTGACATTGATAGAGAATTTTGACAGCCAGTGGGCGAACGAATGACGACGGAATTTCGTCAATCAGTCGTCAAAATGGCGTTTGTAATGCCGTTTGTGTCGGTCGCAGTGTCCATACTTTACACGCCGTTGCTTCTTTTAATTCTGTGCATAATATTCTTGGCTTCCATTGGCAAGTCTCTGGGCGTACGGCGGCTATACGTAAACATTCTACTCAAACTTTTCGAGGTAAGTACTTGTGATTTTTTAACGACGAAAATAAGTGCGTTTTAAATAATTTTAGGGCATTGGAGCTAAAGATAAATAGTAGCTTAAGGAAATTGCGTTATTTGTGTATTTATACGCGATTTTGTGTGTTTAATTTGGTTAATTTTGTGTTAATTTGCGTACTGTAGGATATTACGAAAGGTTAGGCAGTGCGCGGTTGAAGTGACTCATTATTTTCAATATTTGATAATCTAGTACAGGTGAATTAGATATTACGTTATTAATAAAGTTATCGTGAAAAATTTACAATGGGATTTAATATTATGAATGTACACAGTACATTAATCCTTGGGTGTTGTTTTCTACAAATATTGAGGAAGTTTTTTTATTAAAGCAAAGTCTAAATTCTATTTTAACTAATATTCAATAGTTTTGATGATATCCTTACGTCCTTACTATAATTATTTAAAGTTTTTAAGAATTAACAATGTATAGATGTCTGGATGTATGTATGACGGTCTGTTGGTCTAGTGGTCAGAGCCCCTGACTACAAAACCGGAGGTTGCGGGTTCGAATCCCGCTAGGGGCAGATGTCAATGTGATGAGCACTGGCATCTGTACCTGAGTCTTGGATGTTTTATATGTATTTATGTATATTTATCCGTTGTCTAGTACCCATAACACAAGCTTTGCTTAAAATGGGACTAGATAATTGGTGTGAATTGTCCAAAGATATTTATTTATTTATTTATTTATGAATGTTACTCTATCACATTAAAACTACTCAAGGATTTTTAATGAAACTTTACAATATTATAATTTACACATCAGAATAACATATAGGCTATATGTTACAAAGATATTGTGTAAAATACAGATAGCCTTGTCTGCACTAGGTTTAAGTTAAGTTTCAAGCTTGTGATAATATATATTGTTTTCTTATTTCCATTCATGAATTGTCTATCCTACTACTATCATAAAGGCGAAAGTTTGTAAGTATGGATGTATGGATGTATGGATGTTTGTTACTCTTTCACGTAAAAACTACTGAATGGATTTGAATGAAACTTTACCACAATATAGCTTATACACCAGAATAACATATAGGCTATATTTTATAACGATATTGTGTGAAGTACTCATCGTGCGCAGATGAAGTCGCAGGCAGAACCTAGTACTCTATACTTGTATAACAAAGAGGAGAGGTTTGTTTGTTTGTATTGAATAGGCTCCAAAACAACTGGACTGTTTTGAAAAATTCTTTCACTGTTGGGAAGCTACGATCACCCTGAGTGACATAGGCTATAGAATATTTTAAAAATAAATTAGGGATCCATGTAAAGCCTGGGCGAACCTAGTATTATTAAGCTAGTATTACATATAATTGAATTCAAACTTGTAGACCCAATGCCATCAGCTGTTTGTTGTAAATTTAAAATCCCACCAAAAACATTCTGTAAAAAACTAGCCAAGTCTCAATAAAGCTGCTTGTTAATATCTATAAAGTAATGAAATCTAGACAAAGTCGTGCCAAGTGTAAGCTTCCTTACTGTGATTTCTGACTAGCGGCCCGCTCCGGCTTTGTCCGGGTCCCTTTTTTTTATAGCCCTTGTCACTCGGGAATAGTGTAGCTTTCCAACAGTGAAATAATTTTTCAAATAGGTCCAGTCGTTTAGGAGTCTATTTAATCCAAACAAGCAATAAAAGAAACTTTTCCTCTTTTTAATAATAGTATAGATAATATTGTGTGACTTGGCCGTTATTAATGAAATGTAAAATAATTACTTAAATAAATATCCTTGGACAATTCACACAAATTAATCTAATCCCAAACTAAGCAAAGCTTGTACTATGGGTACTAGACAACGGATAAACATACTTAAATACATACAAGACATACAAGACTCAGGTACAGATGCCAGTGCACATCACATTGACATCTGCCCCTAGCAGGATTCGAACCCGCAACCTCCGGTTTCGTAGTCAGGGCCTCTGACCACTAGACCAACAGGCCGTCAAATTACGGCAGTGTTTGCTTTGCGCTCGACTTGACGGGGGCACTGCCGTGTTCTCCGATTTTAGAAGTTCACGACCCCTCCAGACGCATATATAATTCACATGTTTTTTCCTCGCTTGTGCGTAATAATTAAAATCACAACTGTACGGCATGCTCAATATTTGTTGATAAACAATCAGTTAATTTATGCAAATTAATTCACAATCATTTGTGTTAATTGTACTTTGGTTGGAATTTGAACTCTGATAGTTGAGTTTTATTTATTACTACCTTCCGCCCGCGACTTCGTCCCCGTGGAATAGTAATTCTTCATAAGGCTTCATATTTTCCCCGTTTTTTACACATTTTCCACTGTTTCTTCGCTCCTATTGGTCGCAGCGTGATGTTATATAGCCTAAAGCCTTCCTCGATAAATGGTATATCCAACAAAAAAAAGAATTATTGAATTCGAACCAGTAGTTCCTGAGATTAGCGCGTTCAAACAAACAAATCAACAAACTCTTCAGCTTTATAATATTAGTATAGATTGGAATGAAACAACCATAATCGCAGCACGACTGAGTTGACAATAGTCTTATGCTAAAGTGATTAATACATGAGACTATTGTCAGCTCAGTCGTGCTACGATTATGGAATCTGTAAAGGCTCCGAAACGTCAGCCAATAAAATAAAACACGCGAGTTAAATCCGTTAAGGCCTTACAACAGTTATTAGAAAAGTAAAACGGCAATATAACACGTGTTTATCACGTATCGTAAGTATTTATGTATGTTTATAAATTTGACCGGGACATAGTGCCATATTACTTGGCACAGTGCAAAGGTTAAATCAATAGACACTTAATGACTAATTAACGATACTGTTGCCTCTGATTCTTCGCTATGTTATAAGTACTTACTTGATTATTAATTACTAGCTGTCCGCCCCAGCTTCGCACGTTTTTTTGGATTGAATAGGCTTCAGAACGGCTGGACCGATTTCAAAAATTCTTTCACTGTTGGAAAGGTACACTATTCCCGAGTGACACATAAAAAAAAGATGATCCGTGCGAAGCCGGGGCGGACAGCTAGTAGTCTATACTAATATTATAAAGAGGAAAGGTTTGTTGTTGTTTGTTTGGATTGAATAGGCTCCAAAACGACTATACCGATTTGAAAAATTCTTTCACTGTTGGGAAGCTACACTATTCCCGAGTGACATAGGCTATAAAAAAAGATGATCCGTGCGAAGCCGGGGCGGACAGCTAGTAATATAATAAAGAGGAAAGGTTTGTTTGTTTGGATTGAATAGGCTCCAAAACGACTGGACCGATTTGAAAAATTCTTTCACTGTTGGGAAGCTACACTGTTCCCGATTAACGTAGGCAATGTTAAAAAAAATTGGGACCCAGGCGAAACCGGGGCGGGCCGCTAGTTCCTTTAATATAGGGTCGATAGGCGCCGGTTGCAACGCCCTGGTGCTAAAACAAAATTTGTCTTGCATTTGTTTTGTAGTTAATTTTAGCCGCAAAAACATATTTCATTGTTTAATACGTCACAAAGACCTTTGTTTATTTAATTTTTGAATGCGACAAAGCGGTACTTTAAAACAGATTTTTTTTATAAGCTTTTATTTAACTTGAAACATCCTTTATAATATAAAAATAAAACAGAATTAAATTCGGTTTATGCGTTAGGGAGCTATGATGCCACACACACACACACACACACACACACACACTAAACTCAGTCATGTTACCTCACACTTAATTCTCACGAGAATTAGGTCTATATGCTTATGATAGTTAATTGTAGGTACGATTGACATAAATAATTAATCGATTTTACTCAATATTAACTACAATCTATCAATCGAAATTCGATTAATATTTTTTGTTCAATACCAATAGTTTTTAATTATAATGATATTTTTGTACAAAGACAAGAGTAGAAAAAATCTTAGATCTTACTAGCGGCAGCGTGCTGACCATTACACTATGGGAATCGACTGACACAAAAGCATAAGCGTGGGTTCGAATCCCACTGGGGGTCTAAGATTTTTTCTACTCTTGTCTTTGTACAAAAATATCATTATAATCGATTTTACATTTAAAACATAGTTTTTATCAGTTTATAATAGTTGTAGTGATTAGCTATACTATCTTTTAAAGGTACTAGGCAATTTTTTAATTGTTTTTAAATTAATATTTATCTTTTGCGTAGTCATTATGAAATCCAAATTTTGAAGTGAAAACTTCTTTAGCGGCGCGGAGCACTTTTTTTTGTATGGGTAAAAACTTTCAAACTCGCGTCAGGGTCACGTGATGCTGATCGAAAAAGCGTAAGATCAAGGGGAAGGGAGAGGAACTAGTATCTCCCACTCTTTCTACCGTGCCTGAGTGTGCTGCTCCGTTTAGGTGGCACAGGGCGCTTGCGCGAATGTCGTGTGTTTATGTACAGCGTGCCACGCGTATCCAAGGATGGTGACAAATTGTCATATTTGTGTACGATAGCGCAATAAATAAACATTGTATTCTACCTCATAAATGATAGTACTTTTGTACTTATAATTAAACACAACGTTCATATTGAAGTTTTCACTTCTGCCGGCACTCCCGGAGTGCTATTTTTTTTTTTTTACTTTTTTATGCGCGGGTGAAATCTTGCTCAATTTTGAAGCAGATATCTTAAACCGATTGAGCTGATATTTTGTACACACGTTCAGTTTGGATGACAATGCATGGTTAACTGTGTGACGACAAACATACCCGAGTGGGGTATCAAATGAAAGAGGATCACGTGTACATTGGAAAATTGAAAAATGTTTTTACTTTTAATCTTATGTTTGATAATAGAATTAATCAGTATATAATCCCGATGGGGGGCAAGTAGTTTTAGATAAGGAATCCTATGTTACGAGGACAAATGCACTTGCAGGTAAGTAATGCAATTTACGATGCACTGATAAAGGCGATAAGTGTAATGCAATCTCACCAATACAATAACCTCATGTATTTAAAGAGTAACTGTGCCCGCGACTTCGTCCGTTTTTTTTTCACATTTTCCACTGTTTCTTCGCTCCTATTGGTTGCAGCGTGATGTTATATAGCCTAAAGCCTTCCTCGATAAATGGTCTATCCAATAAAGAAAGAATGGTCTTTTGAATTTTTCAATTCGAACCCGTAGTTCCTGAGATTAGCGCGTTCAAACAAACAAACAAACTCTTTAGCTTTATAATATTAGTATAGATACAGAATTGTAATATTTGAACAAGGCCATTCTAATAATTTCTGATGCCTTCGCGGTTATTACACACTAGCTTCTGCCCGCGACTTCGTCCGCGTGGAACTCCTCCGTTTTCGCGGTCGGTTAAAAAGTAACCTATGTCCTTTATCAGGATCCAGACTTTTGTGCCAAATTTCATTTAAATCGGTCCAGTAGTTTTAGCGTGAAAGCGTAACAGACAGACAGAGTTACTTTCGCATTTATAATATTAGTAGGAATTGTAAAATGTGTAATAACCGTGAAGGCATCAGAAATTATTAAAGTACTTACTTACATATTTACATTGTATGTTAAAAATAATAAAAACTACATCCGTGTGGGATTAGTAATCGTATTTTGTATGACGATGTGTTATCGGTCGCAAATCTTACGTTATAAATAGCTTATCGATAAATATGTTTGTGTAGCATGGCAACAGAAACTCGTAAACATGTTGTGATTGTTCAGTCTATACTATATATATACTATACTATAATATTATAAAGAGGAAAGATTTGTATTTTTGTGTGTTTGTATGTTTGTAATGAATAGGCTCCGAAACTACTGGACCGATTTCAAAAATTCTTTCACCTTTGGAAAGCTACATTATCCCCGAGTAACATAGGCTACTTTTTAACCGACTGCAAAAAGGAGGAGTTCCACGCGGACGAAGTCGCGGGCAGAAGCTAGTTATATATATAAAAGAAAGTTGTGTTAGTTACCCCGTTTATAACTCAAGAACGGCTGAACTGATTTGGCTGAAAATTGGCGGGGAGGTAGCTCGGAGCCAGGAAAAGGACATAGGATACTTTTTATCACGTTACAGTAAAAAAAAAGAAATAATAAGCTGATTTGTTAAAAATAGTATAACAAAACGCAACAATGACAGCTGCCAAATCGATTGATTAATGCCGCTACATTGCTTCTTTGCCGGGCGGGACCAAGTCTGCCGGGACCACTAGTATTATAATAATATATCGCACCCCTAGATCTAAAGGGAGCTAACTCAAAAAAAGTAACTTTTTCGGGAGAGGCGAAATTGTTGTAAGGAATCGGATCCTTTTTTTTAGCATGTGTTTAATTTAAATCTTCAAATTTTTGAGTTAGCTCCCTTTAGATCTAGGGGTGCGATATATAAAAGAAAGTTGTGTTAGTTACACCGTTTAGAACTCGAGAACGGCTGATTTGGCTGAAAATTGGCGGGGAGGTAGCTCGGAGCCAGGAAAAGGACATAGGATACTTTTTATCACGTTCCAGTAAAAAAAAAAGAAAAAATATTAAGCTGATTTGTTAAAAATAGTATAACAAAACGCAACAATGACAACTGTCAAATCGACATTGCCGGGCGGGACGAAGTCTGCCGGGACCACTAGTTAAGGATAAAAGAAAAAAAAATCGAAATATTGTATATCTAGCCTATGTTACTACTCAGGGAGAACCTAGCTTTCCAACAGTGAAGGATTTTTTCAAATCGGTCCAGTTTTGGTGCCTATTCAATCCAAATAAACAAATAAACCTTTCCTCTATATTTTATTAGTATAGCGGCCCCGGCAGACGTCGTCCTGCCCGTCCGATTGTTTCGTCAAAGATCTGTCAGTCTTCTGTCACTTATCGTCAATCACTTTGTATATGGCAGTATAGAAAGATGTTGATTTTACACTTTCTCAAGATGTTTTTTAAAAATTTCTCTACTTACAAACCTTCCCTGGACTTCCACGAATAATTCAAGACCAAAATTAGCCAAATCGGTTCGTGCGCTCTGGAGTTATAGCGTCAGGAAGGAAAACCCGACTTATTTTTATATAATAGACTAGCGGCCCGTCCCGGCTTCGCACGGGGGGACTTAAGATTTTTTTCATAGTTTTACGATTGTTATGGGTAAACTATAAAAGATAGACATGTGCTCTCGCGGACTTTATTAAAGATAATGTTAAGATGAACAATTCACCCATAAAGCATTTTTGTATAACTTTAACTATATGCTCAGCGCACGCCACGGAAGGCCTCAGAAACCATACTTTTCCCCCGTTTTTGAAACATTTTCGGTTACTGCTCCGCAACTATAAGACCTAGCGTGATATTATATAGCCTATGTTACTCAGGGATAATGTAGCTTTCCTAAGGTGAAAGAATTTTTGAAATCGGTCCAGTAGTTTCGGAGTCTATTCATTACAAAAATACAAATCTTTCCTCTTTATAATTTTTATATATATATATATATATATTATTATATAGATAATAGATAGACAAGTGATCCTCTTTCATTTGATACCCCACACAAAATCGTCGTTTTAAAGATTTAAGCATAGGTACATAGGGACAGACAGCGACAGCGACTTTGTTATATAGCTTCTGCCCGCGACTTCGTCCGCGTGGAACTCCTCCTTTTTTGGAGTCGGTTAAAAAGTAGCCTATGTCCTTTCTCGGGCTCCAGACTTTCTTTGTACCAAATTTCATTTAAATCGGTCCAGTAGTTTTAGCGTGAAAGCGTAACAGACAGACAGACAGACAGAGTTGTTTTCGCATTTATAATATTAGTCGGGATATTAGTATAGATGTAGTAATAGTGAAGTTCATTTGCAGTAATTTTATGTGCAATTTGTTATAAGGTGAACTATGTACTTATTTATATGTCTCTATGTAAGCGAGGTTATAGGAAGGTCGACGATTACGCATCGACAATATATCTATACTAATATTATAAAGTGGAAAGATTTGTACCTATTTTTGTATGTTTGTAATGAATAGGCTCAAAAACTACTGGACCGATTTTAATAATTCTTTCACTGTTGGGAAGCTACGTTCACCCTGAGTAACATAGGCTATAGAATATTTAAAAAAAAATAGGGATCCGTGCGAAGCCGGGGCGAACCGCTAGTACCTTTATAATAAGGAATTCTTGTACGTAACACATCTTTAAAGAAAAAAGTTTAAAAAGATCAAACCTATCATAATTTCTGATGCCTTCGCGGTTATTACACACTAGCTGTGCCCGCGACTTTCTCCCCGTGGAATAGTAATTCTTCATAAGCCTTCATATTTTCCCCGTTTTTTACACATTTTCCACTGTTTCTTCGCTCCTATTTGTCGCAGCGTGATGTTATATAGCCTAAAGCCTTCCTCGATAAATGGTCTATCCAACAAAAAAAGAATTTTTGAATTCGAATCAGTAGTTTCTGAGATTAGTGCGTTCAAACAAACAAACTAACTCTTCAGCTTTATAATATTAGAATAGATTGGAATGAAACAACTATTAACGGACTTTGACTCGCGTATTTTTATTTTATTTTATTTGCTGAGACTATTGTCAGCTCAGTCGTGCTACGATTATGGATACTGTAAAGAATCCGAAACGTCAGCATATGAAATAAACTAAAATTATGCGAGTTAAATCCGTTAATAGTTGTTTTATTCCAAAGATTAAACCTATCTTTTTAAAAGTTTTTTTTTAACTTGCAATGTAAGTATGTAGGTACGTACAATTTTGAATCAGATAACCTTACCATTTACAATGCATGGTTAACTGTGTGACGTCATTCTAAAACCATATCAAGTGGGGTACAAGTGGGGGTGGAAAACCAAATAAATAAATAAATATCTTTGGACAATTCACACCAATTATCTAGTCCCATTTTAAGCAAAGCTTGTGTTATGGGTACTGGACAACGGATAAATATACATAACATATAAGACATCCAAGACTCAGGTACAGATGCCAGTGCTCATCACATTGACATCTGCCCCTAGCGGGATTCGAACCCGCAACCTCCGGTTTCGTAGTCAGGGCCTCTGACCACTAGACCAACAGGCCGTCAAAATGTCTACAAACATACCCGAGTGGGGTATCAAATGAAAGAGAATCACGTGTACATTGTGAAATTATATAAGATTGTTTTTAAACTTATTTAAATTGTCAAGTGGCAATTCACATATGCATTTTTGTTTTTAAAATTTCGGATTACTTAATAAAAAGAATTAATCTTATAATTATTATTAATTCGAAAGATAAACACTTGTAATCCAGTGATACGGTGGCATTACCGATAAGAATGTGGTTTTGAGGTCGTTTTCGACACACTTGCTTGTAAATATATCTTACTAGCTTCTGCCCGCGACTTCGTCCGTGTGGAACTCCTCCTTTTTTGCAGTCGGTTGAAAAGTAGCCTATGTCCTTTCTCAGGCTCCAGACTTTCTTTGTACCAAATTTTCGATTGATAGATTGTTAATATTTTTATCATTTGTGTTACAGTACGGCCGTCAACATATCGAGGTAGCCAAGAAGCTCAACCGCAGCGACAGTTCTGATGATGAGGAGCCTCCGGCCCCTGACGACAAGCCCCCGTCGGCCATCATCAAGGAGAATGGAACAAATGGTGAGCTTTTTATAATTTTACAATGTACACGTGATCCTCTTTCATTTGATACCCCACTCGGGTATGTTTGTACAAACGACAAAAAAGTTCTTTCACTGTTGGGAAGCTACACTATGCCCGAGTGACATCCCAACTAATATTATAAATGCGAAAGTAACTCTGTCTGTCTGTCTGTCTGTTACGCTTTCACGCTAAAACTACTGGTCCGATTTAAATGAAATTTGGTACAAAGACAGTCTGGAGTCTGAGAAAGGACATAGGCTACTTTTTAACCGACTGCAAAAAAGGAGGAGTTCCACGCGGACGAAGTCGCGTGCAGAAGCTAGTAGGCTATAAAATAAAGATGATCCGTGCGAAGCCGGGGCGGACAGCTATTTTATTATATTAGTGTAGTTTATGTATACTAATCTACACTGATATAACAAAGAGGAAAGGTTTGTTTGTTTGTATTGAATAGGCTCCTAAACGGCTGGAACGATTTGAAAAATTCTTTCACTGTTGGGGAGCTACACTATTCCCGAGTGACATAGGCTATAGAATATTTAAAAAAAGTAGGGATCCGTGCGAAGCCGGGGCGGCCGCTAGTCTATACTAATATAATAAAGAGGAAAAGTTTGTTTGTTTGTTTGGATTGAATAGACTCCAAAACAGCTGGAACGATTTGAAAAATTCTTTCACTGTTGGGAAGCTACACTATTCCCAAGTGACATAGACTATATTCAATGTTGAAAAAAATTATAAGGGATCCGTGCGAAGCCGGGGCTTACCGCTAGTATTTATATAATCACATAGTTAAAATTTTCGAATTGACGTTAGTTGTATATAGTAATATGCCAAATTGCCAATTGTTACGGTTTGTTTGCGTCATACAAATAATATATGTTGTTATGTAAATTGGAATACGTCACGTGCGACTATCATATGTACATACTATATGTAGCATTAAGTATATTATATTTACTTAGGATTGCGTTTGAAATGAATTTTAATGGTAGTTTGCATAACTGTATAAATCACTTTAGCGTTAGACTATTGTCAGCTCAGTCGTGCTACGATTATGGAAACTGTAAAGAATCCGAAACTTCAGCAAATAAAATAAAATAAAAATATGCGAGTTAAATCCGTTAATAGTTGTTTCATTCCAATATGAATTTTAATCTTTACTTCGCCACATAGTATAAAACAAAGTCGCTGTCGCTGTCTGTCCTTCCCTATGTATGTATGTATGCATTTGAAGCGTTTTTTTTTAACCCCCGAAGCAAAAACAAAGGGGTGTTATAAGTTGAGGGGTTTAAAGTGCAGTATGGAATAACTGTCTTCAAAATGTTCTTTAGTGGGGTATCAAATGGAAGAGGATCACGTGTACATTGTAAATTTGAAATTATAATGAAAAAAAGGTTAAGTAGTTTTTAAAATAATAGTGAGTGAAAGTGGAGATGGAAAACCAAATGTCTACAAATATACCCGAGTGATTCAAGGGGAAGGTATATAGAAGCCGGGGCGTGTCGATGGTCTTTACTAGTATAATAAAGATGAAAGGTTTGTTTGTTTGGATTGAACAGGCTCTAAAATGGCTGAACCGATTTGAAAAATTCTTTAACTGCTGGGAAGCTACGTTCACCCTGAGTAACATAGGCTATAGAATGTTTTGAAAAAAACAATGGGATCCGTGCGAAGCAGGGACGAACGGCTAGTATAATATAAACGCGAAAGTTTGTTAGAATGTGTGGATGTTTGTTTGTTACTCTTTCACGCAATAACTACCGAATGGATTCTGATAAAACAAAACCCGCGAGTTATAAACGTTAATAGCTGTTTCATTCCAATGTATAAAAACTGTAAAGATATGTTTTTATGTTTCACTAGCGGCCCCGGCAGACGTCGTCCTGCCCGTCCGATTGTTTCGTCAAAGATCTGTCAAAGTCTTCTAACTGTCACTTCTTCATAAGGCTTCATATTTCCCCGTTTTTTACACATTTTCCACTGTTTCTTCGCTCCTATTGGTCGCAGCGTGATGTTATATAGCCTAAAGCCTTCCTCGATAGATGGTCTATCCAGCAAAAAAAGAATTTTTGAATTCGAACCAGTAGTTCCTGAGATTAGCGCGTTCAAACAAACAAATAAACAAACAAACAAACAAACTTTTCAGCTTTATAATATTAGTATAGATTTCAATGTGTAACTGTAAAGATATGTTTGTATGTTTCATTCCAATGTGTAAAGACTGTAAAGATATGTTTTTATGTTTCATTCCAATGTGTAAAGACTGAAAGGTATGTTTCATTTCAATGTGTAACTGTAAAGATATGTTTTCACCACACAGGCACCAAGATGACGGTGATCGAGCGCGACGAGATACTCGGTCCGTCGCCGGAGCTCAACTACAAGCGGAGCGCCAGCCAGGAGCGCGTGCAGAACGGCGTGCGGCCCGACAGCAAGGGCGAGGGGAACGAGGTAATATTTGACATAGATTGGCTGTAGGTTTTGATTCCCTTGCGAGTGTCGATACGTAATATTTGGCAAAGAGCCCTTCCCTTGAAGTAACTGTAGGTTTTGATTCCCTTGCGAGTGTCGATAATTAGAGGAGCGCCAGCCCGGAGCGCGTGCAGAACGGCGAGCGGCCCGACAGCAAGGGCGAGGGGAACGAGGTAATATTTGGCTGTAGGTTTTGTTTCCCTTGCGAGTGTCTATAGGGAATGAGGTGATATTTAGCATGGAGCCCTCCCAACGGCGTAGCTGCCTACCCTTGAAGTAGCTGTAGGTTTTGATTCCCTTGCGAGTGTCGATAATTAGAGGAGGGCCCAAAATACCAAGATGACGGTGATCGAGCGCGACGAGATACTCGGTCCGTCGCCGGAGCTCAACTACAAGCGGAGCGCCAGCCAGGAGCGCGTGCAGAACGGCGTGCGGCCCGACAGCAAGGGCGAGGGGAACGAGGTAATATTTGACATAGATTGGCTGTAGGTTTTGATTCCCTTGCGAGTGTCGATAATTAGAGGAGCGCGTGCGGCCAGACAGCAAAGGCGAGGGGAGTGAGGTAATCTTTGGCATAGAGCCCTCCCAACGGCGTAGCTGCCTAACCTTGAAGTAGCTGTAGGTTTGGCTATATTCCTTTGCGAGTGTCGATATCTATCTAAATATATAAAAATAAAACCCGTTTTCCGTTAAAACGATTTCACTAATTCTTTTTTTGTTGTATTTGTTATTATTAGGAGAAAAAACTTGATTATAGGGCGGTACAAAGTTCGCCGGGTCAGCTAGTTTTTAAATATTTTTAAAATAGCTACCTTGTTTTTTTTTTTGCTATTAACTTTTAGCGAACAATAAATTACCCCTTTTTTCACACCCTTCTTTTAGAGTACGTTTCATTTTTTCCAAATTTTTATGCACTATCTAATAAAAAAATAATTATCAAAATCGGACTACTCTGTAAAAAGTTACCCGTGGTCATACGATACAATCGGTGCGTGAAAAATTATTCATCCCCTATTTTCCTACCCTTCGGATTTTTTTTTTTTTTTTTTTTTTCCAAAATAAAATGGGACCAATTTCGAAGTATACCCTTTCCAATAAAAAAAGAATTATCAAAATCGAACCACTCCGTGAAAAGTTATGCGTGGTCACATAAAAAAAAAAAATACACGCGTCGACTTGAGAACCTCCTCCGTTTTTTTTGTCGGTTAAAAATCAGGTCATCTATACGTTAATGTATACTAATATAATAAAGAGGAAAAGTTTGTTTGTTTGGTTTAAAAAAAAATAATTTGAATAACTTTAAAAACTTTTCTCTTCCAGAACAACCTGGAGTTCCACCTCTACCACTGCCTGGACCTGGTCAAAGCCGGGATGGAGTCCATCATAGAGGACCAGGTCACCTCCGTCTTCGAGGCCGAAGAGTTGAGGAGTTGGAACCTCCTCACCAGGACTAACCTGTGAGTAGACTGTGTGACTATCTTACGGAGATTGACATTGTTGTATTGAAAAAAATGACGTGTTTTGAAACTTTATTATCCTTACTATCCTTACTAATATTATAAATGCGAAAGTAACTCTGTCTGTCTGTCTGTCTGTCTGTTACGCTTTCACGCTAAAACTAATGGACCGATTTAAATGAAATTTGGTACAAAGAAAGTCTGGAGCCTGAGAAAGAACATAGGCTACTTTTTAACCGACTGCAAAAAAGGAGGAGTTGCACGCGGACGAAGTCGCGGGCAGAAGCTAGTCATCTATACTAATATTATAAAGAGGAAAGGTTTGTTTGTTTGGATTGAATAAGCTCCAGAACGGCTGGACCGATTTCGAAAATTCTTTCACTGTTGTGAAGCTACACTATTCCCGAGTGACATCTATACTAATATTATAAAGCTGAAAGATTTGTACCCATTTTTGTATGTTTGTAATGAATATGCTCAAAAACTACCGAGAGGATTTTGTTAAGGGGGCGGAAGGTGTGCTAGGGTTTTCTTAAGGGGGTGGCAGGCGAGATATGATTGTGTTAGGGGTGGTTGAGGATTATGTTAAGGGGGGCAGACGAGCTATGATTATGCTAAGGGGGGGAGGGGGTCGTACTAACCGGAAAAAATATGAATTTTGTTAGAATAATCCCTACTATCCCTACTTCCCTACTAATATTATAAATGCGAAAGTAACTCTGTCTGTCTGTCTGTCTGTATGTTACGCTTTCACGCAAAAACTACTGGACCGATTTAAATGAAATTTGGTACGAAGAAAGTCTGGAGCCTGAGAAAGGACATAGGCTACTTTTTAACCGACTGCAAAAAAGGAGGAGTTCCACGCGAACGAAGTCGCGGGCAGAAGCTAGTTCATAATATTAAGGAAATGAGCTACAACAGTGAAATAATTTTTCAAATCGAGCCAGCTGTTCTGGTGCCTATTCAATCCTAACAAACTATTCCCGAGTGGCATATTCTATAGAATATTTTGAAAAAAATTAGGGATCCGCGCGGAGCCGGGGAGCCTCTATATGTAATACTAGCGGTTCGCCCCGGCTTCGCACGGATCCCTAATTTTTTTTCAAAATATTCTTTTCGTCGTTTTATGAATTTTGTTAGAATAATGTGATATCTTTTATTATATTACAGTCAATACGAGTTTCTGTCGTGGCGCCTCACTATAATATGGATGATGGGGTTTGTGGTGAGATACTGCTTCCTGCTGCCTCTGAGGATAATGATATTCGTGTTCGGGGTGAGTTATTTATTATTATTAATAAATATACATTAAA
Source organism: Polylopha cassiicola (assembly GCA_038024825.1). Taxonomy (NCBI): domain Eukaryota; kingdom Metazoa; phylum Arthropoda; class Insecta; order Lepidoptera; family Tortricidae; genus Polylopha; species Polylopha cassiicola. Next base: position 3,696,331 of record CP149065.1, on the reverse strand, counting down.
AGAAAAACAAAGAAATTAAATAATCCCTACTAATATTATAAATGCGAAAGTAACTCTGTCTGTCTGTCTGTCTGTCTGTTACGCTTTCACGCTAAAACTACTGGACCGATTTAAATGAAATTTGGTACAAAGAAAGTCTGGAGCCTGAGAAAGGACATAGGCTACTTTTTAACCGACTGCAAAAAAAGGAGGAGTTCCATGCGGACGAAGTCGCGGGCAGAAGCTAGTCCTCTATATTTCAATTTTAATTATAAAAATCGATGTGTTGTTTTTGATATTGAATCCACTGAAATATATTATAACACACCACCCCATATATACTTTGTATTTATTATTTGTTGTTAATATTTTAAAGTCAATATTATAATATGTAAAATCTTGTTTTTTACTTTTTATCTTATAACAATCTATAAATAACAAAATTACTAATTTTTCAATTTATTTACTATATAAAAATCTATAATTAACACTAATTATTATTCTAATTTCTATCTATCCTATTCTAACCTATTTTTTCCACTAACCCTGGCAACACAGCTGGTCTTCATACTAACGTCGACGACCCTAGTAGCGATGTTGCCATCAGGAAAAATCAAGAGGAAACTGGGAATGTTGTCATACCAAATGTCAATAAGGGTGTTGATTCGAAGCTTGTCTGTGGTCATGACATTTCATGACACACAGAATATGCCCAAAAACGGCATCTGTGTTGCCAACCACACGAGTTTGATCGATGTTGCCGTGCTAAGCGTCAACACCTGTTTCTCTATGGTACCTTTTTTTTTTCTTATCCGGGCGTTTTCGGGTTCTTGTGTTTTGTCCTGGCTTCTTTATGTTTTTCATCTTGTGTTTTGTCCCTTTTTTTTTCAGGTAGGTTTTTGGTATTGATTGATATGTGTTTTTATTTACGTTTGCGAAAATTTGTTGGTTTTGATATGTATGTGATATATGAAATATTGAATGACGTTTTTTTTTAAAACGAAAAACACTTGGGTCAAAGACATCGTATTAAAACCAAACCATCAGTTTTTGAAATAATATCACACAAACAAGATACAAAAAATCACTACAACAAATAAAAACTATATATTATTAGAATCAATTAATTAGATTTTTGACATAAGACTATGTAATGATAATGAGAAAATAATTAATTTAATATAATAGCAAAAACCACACAATTCATATATGAATCAATACCAAAAACCTCAATCACACAACTCATATATACATCTATACCAAAAACAAACAAACACGACTCATATATGAATCGATACCAAAAATATCATCTCACATAGGCTATATGTTCATATACCATAGGTATGGTGGCTGGTGTTCTGTACAGCGTGCATCGGGACATTACCAGACGGTCCATTCAAACAGAAAGTCAACTACGCAGTGTCTATAATGTGCTTTAACTTTCTATCTCGCTCGATATCTGCTGTGATAACATACCATGACGCTCATAACATACCAAAGAATGGTATATGTGTGGCGAATCACACGAGTCCGATAGACGCCATCGTGTTGATGTGCGACAACTGTTATTCGTTGGTAAGTGTTTTTTAATGATTTGGTATAATAATTAATTAAATAAGTATTGTAGTAATTTTTGATGCCTTCGCGGTTATTGTATATTGGAATTTTATTTTACTTGCCGAAGTTTCGAAAACTTTACACAATATGGGATTAGTTCGATTTTTTAAACGTCGGCAAATAAAATAAATTGGCGAGATAAATCAATTATAATTGTTTCGTTTAAATGTAAAAATATAATTTAAGTTATTGGTATTGAACTATATATAACCATTTAAGTAAGTATTTTTTTGGAAATTGAGATGGAAAATATCACATTTTGCTTCTGGGTTAATGTTTAGCGTTGTCATTTAATTTTTAGTACATACATCAAAATGGGTTTTATTATCAATGTTTGTGCATGTCTCATATTAGAATTAAAAAAATATATATTTTAAGATACTTCAACTATATAATATACTTATATTATAAAGAGGAAGGATTTGTACCTATTTTTGTATGTTTGTAATGAATAGGCTCAAAAACTACTGGACCGATTTTAATAATTCTTTCACTGTTGGGAAGCTACGTTCACCCTGAGTAACATAGGCTATAGAATATTTTGAAAAAAAATAGGGATCCGTGCGAAGCCGGGGCGGACCGCTAGTCCTAATCCTAATCCTAACTAATAGTATAAATGCGAAAGTAACTCTGTCTGTCTGTCTGTCTGTTACGCTTTCACGCTCAAACTACTGAACCGATTTAAATGAAATTTGGTACAAAGAAGGTCTGGAGCCTGAGAAAGGACATAGGCTACTTTTTAACCGACTGCAAAAAAGGAGTTCCACGCGCACGAAGTCGCGGGCAGAAGCTAGTTAAACTATATGTAAAATAAGCTGACTTAATGACTGACATATCAACGTATTTAACTATAAGGGTTAGAAACTTTTATAGCGTAGGGGAGCTCTAAGAAAGGATTGAAAATTTACCCCATAAGGGGGTAAAACTCCGACTGCACCGAATTGGATATTTTTTTATGTGTTCCTTATTGTCAGGTCAAGGTTTGTATATAAGGAAATATATAAAAAAATATGTATATAGATAGATAGATGAAACCTTATTTCATTACAAAACAAAACTTCATAAAATATAGCCTATATAATAATTTCTGCTGCCTTCGCGGTTATTACACATTGGAATGAAACAACTGTTAACGGATTTAACTCGCGTATTTTTATTTTATTTTATTAGCTGACGTTTCGGATTCTTTACAGTTTCCATAATCGTAGCACGACTATTATGTTAGACTATTTAATTGTCAGCTCAGTCGTGCTACGACTATGGAAACTGTAAATAATCCGAAAAGTCAGCTAATAAAAAAAAAAAAAATACGCGAGTTAAATCCGTTAATAGTTGTTTCATTCCAATATATAGCCTATATGTTATACTGATGTGTAAGCTATATTATTGTAAAGTTTCATCAAAATCCGTTCAGTAGTTTTTCCGTGAAAGGATAAACATACACACTCACAAACTTATTTATAATGTTAGAGAGAATTATATCGTTTTTAATATATTTTTAGATCGGTCAAAGACACGGGGGCATCTTAGGGCTCCTGCAGCGCGCCCTGTCCAGGGCTTCGCCCCACATCTGGTTCGAGAGGTCTGAAGTGAAGGACAGACATCTTGTCGCAGCCAGGTAGGGCTCCGGACCTCAAGGGTGGGGGCACGTGACGTCACGTTGTATAAATTATACCATATAGTGACGTCAGAAGCGCCCACTCTAGAACTTTTTGTTTGTAAGAAAAATTGTAATATATATTATATGTATTTTGAAAAAAATATACCTCATTGAGTTTCTTGCCATTTCTACTCAAGTGAGGTTTTTCATAAGAGCTTGTAAAAGCCTAAATTTAATGAATGTAATAATTTCTAATGCCTTCGCGGTTATTACACATTGGAATGAAATATCTTTAACGGATTCAATTCTCGTATTTTATTTTTATTGGCTGACGTTTCGGAGCCTTTACAGATTCCACAATCTAGTAACGCCCCCTATTAGGTTTTAATTGCATTGTAAAATAGTAAATTTTTGCGTAAAATGTACCAGATATCTATACTAATATTATAAAGAGGAAAGATTTGTACCTATTTTTGTATGTTTGTAATGAATAGGCTCAAAAACTACTGGACCGATTTTAATAATTGTCTCACTGTTGGGAAGCTACGTTCACCCGTTACTCAGGGTGAACGTAGCTTCCCTACATAATAGGCATAGAATATTTTGAAAAAAAATAGGGATCCGTGCGAAGCCGGGGCGGGCCGCTAGTATTTTATATTTTAGAACAGGGTAGTACTTAAATTTTGTAATTTAATAAATAAGGTAGTTTGCATAGCTGTATTAATTACTTTAGCATAAGACTATTGTCAGCTCAGTCGTGCTACGATTATGGAATCTGTGAAGGCTCCGAAACGTCAGCCATTAAAAATAAAAAACGCGAGTTAAAACATTCGTCATTTTTAATCGTAAATATTTTTTTTTTTCGTCCACAGACTAAAAGAGCACATAAGCGTGGTGGACAACCCGCCCATACTTATATTTCCCGAGGGCACTTGTATCAACAACACTTCGGTGATGCAGTTCAAGAAGGGCAGCTTCGAAGTCGGCGGACTAATATACCCCGTTGCTATCAAGTTAGTGTTTGACTAATTTAGTCTTTCGACGAAATTTAGTCGTTTTGTAAATTTTCTCGGTTGTGGATTTAGGCGTTTGATGAAATTAGTCGTTGGACAATTTTAGTGGTACTAAGAATATTATTATGGTCGTTTGACATTAAATATGGCTATAAAATGTAGATTTTATTATAAAAATCTGATAAATTAGTAACTAAAACTAATAAATAAAAAAAAATCTCCAATATTTTTCCACATTTTCTATTGTAGTGTTTTCCACAATTATTTTATTCCATAAAATATGCTCTCGCAGGAACAGACTTTCGGGTTCTATGTCGGGGGTTTGTTAAAAAAAAATATCATACTTCATATCAACTATCATACTAATATTACAAAGAGGAAAGATTTGTATTTTTGTATATAACGAATAAACTCAAAAAGTACTGGAGCGATTTGTAAAATTCTTTCACTGTTGGGAAGCTACACTATTCCCGAGTGACATAAGTTATAAAAAAAGGGATCCTTGCCGCGGCTAGTTTTTTTTTTATATAAACAATCGCAAATTTCCCAGATACGACCCCCGTTTCGGCGACGCGTTCTGGAACAGCACGCGCTACGGCATGCTCCACTACCTACTCAACATGATGTCCTCGTGGGCTATAGTCTGCGACGTGTGGTATCTGCCGCCGATGCGGCGCGCGCCGACGGAGGACGCTATAGCGTTCGCCAACAGAGTCAAAGCGCAGGTGGCCGCTAAGGGGGGCTTGGTGGATTTGCAGTGGTGAGTTTTTAGGATTTAGTCGATATGTTTTAGGATTTAGTCTATATGTTTTAGGTTTTAGTCGATATGTTTTAGGTTTTAGTCGATATGTTTTAGGATTTAGTCGATATGTTTTAGGATTTAGTCGATATGCTTTAGGATTTAATCGATATGTTTTAGTCCGTGGATTTAGTAGAGTCAAAGCGCAGGTGGCCGCCAAGGGGGGTTTGGTGGATTTGCAGTGGTGAGTTTTAGGAATTAGTCGTTTTAGTGGGTTTTAGTTGTTTCAAATCAAATTTGAATCATTTATTCCCCCAACATAGGTAAAAGGATTTTAATGTAGTAACAATGTATCGCTATGTTTCGCACAAGGGCATACAAGTTTTGAAATCAAGGCAAATTATATAAAACTAGCTTCTGCCCGCGACTTCGTCCGCGTGGAAACCCTCCTTTTTTGCAGTCAGTTAAAAAGTAGCCTATGTCCTTTCTCAGGCTCCAGACTTTCTTTGTACCAAATTTCATTTAAATCGGTCCAGTAGTTTTAGCGTGAAATCGTAACAGACAGACAGACAGAGTTACTTTCGCATTTATAATATTAGTAGGGATTAATTGATAGCTACAATTAGTAAAACAATTGTCAATGTCAAATTTGGTTTAATTTGGTGATTTAGTCATTTTATTTAGTTCATAGCTATTATTGTTATTTTGCAGTGGTGAGTGAATTTAGTCGTTTCAGTGGGTTTAAGTAGATTTTTTTTTTTTTGTCATTTAATTTATTTTGACACTTTTTTATTTATTTGTTTTCATGTTGGTATAAGACCGTTAATAAATTTTAATAATTTTATTATTTTAGTAACTTCGATAATTTTAGTCAATTTAAATTTTAGTAATTAATTTAATAATTACCTTAATTTATACATCTTATTATATTATTGTTATTTTTTTTTATATAAGTGGTTAGAATGTATACAACAAGATAATTTGCCTAATTTAGCCGATCGTCAATTTTAGTCATTTTATTTTTTGTACTTAGTTAAATATTTTTAAAAAATGATTTAGGATTGTTGTTTAAAAAATTGACTATTTTCTTTGTAACATTAAATATATGTATTTTCTTACAGGGACGGACAATTAAAAAGAATGAAAATAAAAAAGGAATGGAGGGAGCTCCAGCAGGAGGAATTCAGCAAACGACTAAAAGGGGAATAGTTTTTTGTAAATTAATTTCAGGCCCTTGACAGTACCCGGCCCGTGACCGGCATGTGTATATACTTTTTAATAAAAAAAAAAACTTTACAGTGTCTGTGTGGTGTACTCTGTATTTTGAAAAGTATTTTGTGTTTTTGGGAGATTTAGATTTTTTTTTTTAAATTTTGATTTTGAGGTTTTTGTAAAAGTAATGGATTTGATCTATATTGATTTTATGCTGATGTTTCGAGAACTTTACGGTTCCCGAGTTGACTGACTACAGGCTCTAGTAATCCATTGAAAAGTTGTAAGAATTAAAAATTAGTTTTTTGACTTTTTTAATAGAAATGACACAATTCAAAATAACATTTTAATGCAAATTTAAAAGTTAAGATTTTTATTTTTAAATTAAGTAGGTAACGACATATTTTGGTTAGTGTCGTTATTTTATGTATATAATTTCTGATGCCTTCGCGGTTATTATACGGAATGAAACAACTATTAACGGATTTAACTCGCGTATTTTATTATATTCGCTGACGTTTGGAAAACTTTACAGGTCCCGTGTTTATACTGTGTAGTGTATATAGTTTTTTTTTTTTTTTTCAAATACAAAAATTAGCTCTAAAAATTCCTGTTAAAAATATTAAATACTTTTGAAAATACTTTGTGTTTGCGAGAAACTTTGATTAAGTATTTATTGTGAGACTTGAAATATCTTTAAGGGTATTTGATGAAAATGTGAGTGAATATAGTGAAAGAGCCGACCATACATCGACCTTTACCGAGCTGATAATAGAATTAAATATATTTTAAGATAAATTTAGTGTATTAGAAATTATATTAAAAGTTTGCTAATAAAATCTTGGACAGACTATTTTTTTTTAATGATTTTTAACGAATTCGTCAGTTAAATGAAAAAAATGAGAGAAAATCTAATGAATTATATGACAATTTCTGATGCCTTCGCGGTTATTACACATTGGAATGAAACAACTATGAACGGATTTAACTCCCGTATTTTTATTTTATTTTATTTGTTAACGTTTCGGATTCTTTACAGTTTCCATAATCGTAGCATAACTGAGCTGGCAATAGTCTAATGTTAGAATTAGGTGAATTCGAAAGTCACAATTATACTATTCAACATGAGATAAATCAGAAATTATTTTTCATTGTTTTTTATTGATTGTATTTTTGGACTTAAGATTTTCTAGTAATAAATTTTTTAAACAAAACAATATTTTTTTCATAAAAATATTGTCTGTGAAGGATTTTTTTAGCAAACTTTTAATAATTATGATTTCTAATATACTGAATTTATCGTAAAGTATGTTTTATTTTTTTGTCAGCTCGGTGAAAGTCGATGTATAGTGGGATCTTGGACTAATAATTAATACGTTCTAAGAACACATGTATACAAAATAATATATAAATGATATGAACAGTATATGAACAAACTAGCTGCCCGCCCCGGCTTCGCACGGATTTTTGTTTTAATTCAAAATTTTCTATATAATGCTTATGTCACTCGGGAATAGTGTACTAGTCCGCCTCGGCTTCGCACGGATCCCTATTTTTTTTTTCAAAATTTTCTATAGCCTATGTCACTCGGGAATGGTGTAGCTTCCCAACAGTGAAAGATTTTTTCAAATAGGTCCAGTAGTTTTGCAGCCTATTCAATACAAACAAACCTTTCCTCTTTATTATATTAGTGTTGATAATCGGAAATAAACGCACAGTTTTAAAAGTGACAAAAATATTTGACGTTACTGACAGTTTTTAGGGTTCCGTAATGTAAAGTGTAAAACGGAACCCGATTACTGAGACTGTCTGTCCGTCTGTCAGCGTGTTCATGTACTGTTTATTAGTGAAATGTAAAAAAGCAATTTAGATATTGTAATAAAAAAATGTTTTTTTTTTTAAATACTTTGGTAAGCATTTTTGTAAACGGTTGTATTGCGATTTTTTTATAATAAAAATTTATCGTTTTTATCAAATTATTTCATATTTCTTTGTAAAGACCATGAAATTTTTTTTGAATTCTTAATTATGTACCCAGATATTGCATAATAAAGTAACGAAACGAAAAAAAAACAAATGGGTGGATTTTCTAGCGTTTAAGACGCCGCCATTGTCGTCTATATCTATAACTAGCAATTCGCCCCGGCTTCGCACGGATCCCTTTTTTTATAATTTTCAATATGTCGCTCGGGAATAGTGTAGCTTCCCAACAGTGAAAGAATTTTTCTGTCCTCCGGCCGGAAAGCGCCAACTTTCTGGCCGCTGCGCTAAATGAAATTGCCGCTTTCTGGCTTCGTCGAACAGAAAAATAGTATACTGACCTCGGCCAGTAAAATAAAAAAGCCTCAGATCACATTTTTGTCAACCTCGGCTTCGCCTCGGACGACAATTACATGTGATCTGAGACATTTTTTATTTTACTGGCCTAGGTGCGTAATGTACTATTCCTATCCAATAATTCAATCTAAACTACTTGTACTATTACCTATTCTTTGTCTAAAATTATTTAATTTTATTCAATAGTACATTACGCACCAAGGCCGGTAAAATATAAAATGTCTCAGATCACATGTAATTGTCGTCCGAGGCGAAGCCGAGGTTGACAAAAATGTGATCTGAGGCTGCAAACATTTGTAAGCATTTTATACAAATAAAAAATTAATAGACGAAATATTTGTTGGGAAATATTGTAAAAAAAAAATGAGAATAACCATTTTGTAATTTGTAAATGTCATGGCAACACTGATAGTGTTGTAGACGTATGAATGGGGCTGCCACAATTAAAAATTACTTGAAAGTAATAAGAGTGGTTGAAACATTGTTTTGTATAAAAATGTTATTTTCTTATAAAATTGAGATTTGTTCTTAAATACAACGATTTTTCTTGATTGGCTTTTAAATTTTATTTTCTTATCCCATTATCTTTATCCAGAATAACTTGAATAATTTCTGATGCCTTCGTGGTTATTACACATTGGAATAAAACAATTTCGTATTTAACTCGCGTACTTTATTTTATTGACTGACGTTTCGAAAACTTTACAGTTCCAATCAGTGTTGCCACTATAAAATAATGTCGAGAAATGGTGTTACTATAGCAATAATATATTTTTTGATGCTCAATATGCGATGATTTGGTAAAATAGATATCTATACTAATATTATAAAGAGGAAATATTTGTACCTATTTTTGTATGTTTGTAATGAATAGGCTCAAAAACTACTGGACCGATTTTAATAATTCTTTCACTGTTGGGAAGCTACGTTCACCCTGAGTAACATAGGCTATAGAATATTTTGAAAAAAAAATAGGGATCCGTGCGAAGCCGGGGCGAACCGCTAGTATATTATATAAAGATTTTAAAATATTTCTGATGCCTTCGCGGTTATTACATGTTCAACTGAAATAAATCAACTATAACGAATTTAACTCGTGTATCTTATTTTATTTCAAAATAAGATAGTAGAAACATTTTGTCGTTAGACTACTGTCAGTCGTGCTACGATTATGGGAACTGTAAAAGCTCAGAAACGTTAGCCAATAAAATAAAATACGCTAGTTTATAGTTTCATTCCAATGAATGGTCTCAAACCATAAATATCAATGGAATTTCGATTTAACATTATTGTAAATATTTATACTAAGTAAATATTAATTTAACTACTACTCGAAATAATGTTAAAAAATCAGGTAAAAAAGGTTGAAAGAAAACCCGAGTCATTTAGATTGTATTTATTTATCTAAGAATTTTTTTTTGTAATAAATTTGTACTGTTTTTTTAATGATGTAGTAATTTTTGTTAATAAATCATTCCTATGAGAAATACATTTTATTTTTACACTATATCTTTAACTAATATTATAAAGCTGAAGAGTTTGTTTGTTTGAACGCGCTAATCTCAGGAACTACTGGTTCGAATTGGAAAAATCTTTTTGTTGGATAGACCATTTATCGAGGAAGGCTTGGCTATATAACATCACGCTGCGACCAATAGGAGCGAAGAAACAGTGGAAAATGTGTAAAATTATTACATGAAGAATAACTATTCTACGTGGACGAAGTCGCGGGCACAGCTAGTCTTGAGTAAAACTTGTATTCCGTGGCAACAATCAGCTGGCAGTTGTCTCGAGCGCCGCATTACAAAGTGTCTAGTCTGAGCGCAGCGCGGCGCCGACTAGCGCGCGAGCTCGGCGGCGGGAGGAGGGAATCAGGGACCCTAGTTAGGACATAAGGGTGACGGACCTAAAGAGGTTAAGAACTACTGAGCTATATGGTCACAAACCTGTATTAATAAGAATCTGAAACTTAAATAATAATCAATCAAAACTAATATTATAAATGCGAAAGTAACTTTGTCTGTCTGTTACGCTTTCACGCTAAAACTACTGGACCAATTTAAATGAAATTTGGTACAAAGAAAGTCTGGAGCCTGAGAAAGGACATAGGTTACTTTTTAACCGACTGCAAAAAGGAGGAGTTCCACGTGGACGAAAGCTAGTAGGTAATTAAATAATATATTATATATAATCCATACTAATATTACAAAGAGGAAAGGTTTGTTTGTTTGTATTGAATAGGCTCCAAAATTACTGGACCGATTTAAAAAAATTCTTTCACTGTTGGGAAGCTACACTATTCCCGAGTGACATAGGCTATATATTTTGAAAAAAAATAGGGATCCGTGCGAAGCCGGGACGAACTGTATTGAATAAAACAAGAAAATATTCCAAAGTATTTACTTCAAATATAATTAAAAATATACATATAGTATTTAATATATAATAAACTGACTCCACTGCTATTTAGAAGTCATCATTTTCAAACGGATGATATTTGTGACCAAGAGACCTGTAAAAAGAAAAACAGAAGATTAAAATAGGGAACGCGCGAGCGCGCCGCTAGTCTACACTAATATAATAAAGAGGAAAGATTTGTTTGTTTGTCTTGAATAGGCTCCAAAAATCTACACTATTCGTGAGTGACATAGGCTTTATTTCATTTAAAAAAAATAGGTATCCGTGCGAAGCCGGGGCGGACCGCTAGTCGTTAATAATCAGATTATTAACAACTATCGCCTCGCCTCGGCTCTACACGAATTCCTATTTATTTATTTTTTCTAAATTATCCCTACTAATATTATAAATGCGAAAGTAACTCTGTCTGTCTGTCTGTCTGTCTGTTACGCTTTCACGCTAAAACTACTGGGCCGATTTTAATGAAATTTGGTACAAAGACAATCTGGAGCCTGAGAAAGAACATAGGCTACATTTTAACCGACTGCAAAAAAGGAGTTCCACGCCGACGAAGTCGCGGGCGGAAGGCTAGTAATATTATATATATATTTTTTACTTTTAATATTATTTAACGGCGAAAATACGCGAGTTAAATCCGCATTCCAACTAATAATTCTCAATACTCACGCAGTCATGGGCACGAAGCGACCGTTGACGTCGAAGGAGTCGATCAGAGCCATGTCTTCAGCTGACAGCTTGAAGTCGAAAACGTCAAAATTACTCGCGATGCGCGACTTGGTGACAGATTTCGGTATCACAATGTTGCCGCGGTCGATTTGATATCTGCAAACAAAGAAATTTAAATTTACTAACTGTGCCTGCGACTTCGTCCGCGTGGAATAGTAATTCTTCTTATAGGCTTTACATTTTCCCCGTTTTTCACACATTTTCCACTGTTTCTTCGCTCCTATTGGTCGCAGCGTGATGTTAAATAGCCTAAAGCCTTCCTCGATGAATGGTCTATCCAACAAAAAAAGATTTTTCCAATTCGAACCAGTAGTTCCTGAGATTAGCGCGTTCAAACAAACAAACTCTTCAGCTTTATAATATTAGTATAGATATACATTGATAATATACTTAAGGAAGTATTTTTTTTTTAATAACATACCTGGTGTCGCCAATCCTAACCTCACATTCACTACTTGACTTTTAAATTTATATAATCTATCGTATATATAAAATTCTCGTGTCACAATGTTCGTCCCCGTACTCCTCCGAAACGGCTTGACCGATTCTCATGAAATTTTGTGAGCGTATTGAGTAGGTCTGAGAATCGGCCAACATCTATTTTTCATACCCCTTAGAGATAAGGGTTGTCCATCCTTAACATTTCTCTTAATTTTTTTTGCCGGGCGGGAGGAAGTCTGCCGGGACCGCTAATACTAATATAATAAAAAGCAAAAGTTTGTTTGTTTGTTTGTATTGAATAGGCTCCAGAACGGCTGGACCGATTCGAAAAATTCTTTCACTGTGAAGCTACACTATTCGTGACATTATTCGTTACTAGCGGTCCACCCCGGCTTCGCACGGATTCTTTTCAAAATTTTAAATTTTTAAATTTTCTATAGCCTATGTCACTCATGAGTAGTGTAGCTTCCCAACAGTGAATGAATTTTTCAAATCGGCCCAGTCGTTTTGGAGACTATTCAATACAAACAAACAAACAAACACACGGCGTTGTCACATTACCTGATGAGCACCTGGGCGGGCGTCTGCAGCTGTCATATTACATGATGATGACCTGGACGAATCTTCAGCTGTCACATTACCTGATGAGCACCTGGGCGGGCGTCTGCAGCTGTCATATTACATGATGATGACCTGGACGAATCTTCAGCTGTCACATTACCTGATGAGCACCTGGGCGGGCGTCTTCTGGAGCCTGGTCGCTATGGCCGCCAGCTTGGGGTCGTCCATCAGCTGCGGCTCCCCGGGCTGCGCCCACGGCCTGTCCGGGGACCCCAGGGGGGAGTACGCGGTCAGCTTGATGCCCCGGGATTCATATTACATGACGAGGACCTGGGCGGGCGTCTGCAGCTGTCATATTACATGATGAGGACCTGGGCGGGCGTCTGCAGCTGTCACATTACCTGATGAGCACCTGGGCGGGCGTCTGCAGCTGTCATTTTACCTGATGAGCACCTGGGCGGGCGTCTTCTGGAGCCTGGTCGCTATGGCCGCCAGCTTGGGGTCGTCCATCAGCTGGGGCTCCCCGGGCTGCGCCCACGGCCTGTCCGGGGACCCCAGGGGGGAGTACGCGGTCAGCTTGATGCCCCGGGACTCATATTACCAGGTGAGGACGTAGGAGTTGTCATATTACCTGACGAGCACCTGGGCGGGCGTCATATTACCTGATGAGCACCTGGGCGTTATCATATTACCTGATGAGCACCTGGGCGGGCGTCATATTACCTGATGAGCACCTGGGCGGGTGTCACATTACCTGATGAGCACCTGGGTGGGCGTCATATTACCTGATGAGCACCTGGGTGGGCGTCATATTACCTGATGAGCACCTGGGCGGGCGTCATATTACCTGATAAGCACCTGGGCAATGTTATATGAGGTACCTGATGATGACCTGGACGAATCTTCAGCTGTCATATTACCTGATGAGCACCTGGACGAATCTTCAGCTGTCATATTACCTGATGAGCACCTGGGCAATGTTATATGAGGTACCCGATGATGACCTGGACGAATCTTCAGCTGTCATATTACCTGATGAGCACCTGGACGAATCTTCAGCTGTCACATTACCTGATGAGCACCTGGGCGGGCGTCTTCTGGAGCCTGGTCGCTATGGCCGCCAGCTTGGGGTCGTCCATCAGCTGCGGCTCCCCGGGCTGCGCCCACGGCCTGTCCGGGGACCCCAGGGGGGAGTACGCGGTCAGCTTGATGCCCCGGGATTCGCAGAACTGCTTCAGCCGGGACTGGTTGAGGTACGGGTGGCATTCCACCTGGAATAGATATACTTAGATGGAGACTATTGTCAGCTCAGTCGTGCTGCGATCATGGTATCTGTGAAGGCTCCGAAATGAAAATAAAATACGCGAGTTTCTGTGTATAGTTGTTTCATTCCAATGTGTAATAACCGCGAAGGCATCAGAAATTATTACGATTAGACTGATTAGATACGATTTTTATTTCTCAATAGCTTCTGCCCGTGACTCCGTCTGCGCACGGTGGATAAAGCACAAAGACCAAGTGGGCACGTGCCACAGTGGGTGGACACGTGGCCAAAGACGTACATTTACAGATGTACGTCTTTTATAAATCTTGTAGACTTGGGGGGGTTAGATCTTTACTTACTTTTGCTGATAAGGGAGGATGGGGGTCATTTATTCGTTGCCATAAAGGGGGAGGGGGGTCGAGATAATGACGTCAGCAACCACGCGTCCACATATTACGTAACCACTATAGGGGAGGGTGAATCTATACTAATATTATAAAGCTGAAGAGTTAGTTAGTTTGTTTGTTTGTTTGTTTGAACGCGCTAATCTCAGGAACTACTGGTTCGAATTCAAAAAATATTATTTTTTGTTGGATAGACCATTTATCGAGGAAGGCTTTAGGCTATATAACATCACGCTGCGACCAATAGGAGCGAAGAAACAGTGGAAAATGTGTAAAAAACGGGGAAAATATGAAGGCTTATGAAGAAGTGACAGTTAGAAGACTTTGACAGATCTTTGTCGAAACAATCGGACGGGCAGGACGACGTCTGCCGGGGCCGCTAGTTATGGGTTAAAACTGACCTGATTAACGACCGGCTTCACTTTAGCCACCTCGAGCACCCTGTTCACTTGCTTTTTTTCTTTGCTATTTTTAAAAAAAGGGATTTCTTCTCTTTGCTAACTTTTGTTGACAAGGGGGGTCTTTTCTTTGCTAACTTTTGTTAACAAGGGGGGGGGGGGGTTCTTAACCTCATTTTGCTGACAAGGGGGGGTCCTTCGATTTATTTTGTTGACAATGGGGGAGGGGAATGAATTATGGGTTAAAACTGACCTGATTAACAACAGGCTTGACCTTAGCCACCTCCAACACCCTGGTGACTTGCTTCGAGTTGAAGTTGGAGAGCCCTATGCTCCTCACCAGCCCCTCGGCCACCAGGGGCTCCAGGGCTCTCCACGTGTCCACGTAGTCCACTTCAGAGAACTGGATCTTGCCGGCGGCGTCGGCTGGGAACAGTTCGCCGTCTTCCTGTGACAAATTTAAACCATAACATAATATATGTGTACATATTCGTATCTATTAAGATACGAATATGTGTGTCAGTGTGTTAGAAAGAGGACAAAAAGTTTGTTCGTTTTATGCAAAAAACGAAAAAGCCATATCGCACATCTAGATCTAAAGGGTCTAACTCAAAAATCTGAAGATTTTAATTAAACACACGCTAAAAAAAAGGATCCGATTCCTTACAACAATTTGGCCTCTACCGAAAAAGTTACTTTTTTTGAGTTAGCTCCCTTTAGAATCTAAAGTTTAGATCTAGGAGTGCGATATGTTAACATCAGACCTTATGCAACTCAAGTCGAGAAATGTTATTAGTAAATATCGTTAATAATATTAGTATCATCATAATCCCCCCCCCCCCCTATTATATGCTTATATATATATATATCTATCTATTAGCCCGCCCGGTGGGGGGGCACAATTTCAATTTTATAATGTACATGTGATCCTCTTTTTTTTGATACCCCACTCAAGCATGTTCCCCTCTAATTATTAAACTACTAAGCCGATTTTCATCAAACATAACTAAGAACGGTCCCGACATATTCACCTTTCAAACAAAAAAAAAAAGAATCAAAATCACACACACACATGTCAAACTTATAACACCCCGTCGTTTTTGCGTCCTTAAAGTCCTCTAAAAAGTATAACAATAATAAAATCTTAATATTAGTTACCTAACTATTAATATTTCTAGGAGGACCGTAGGTTTAGACAATGTAAATATAAAGTACTCGTAGGTAAACCACCACCTAAATGAGAAGCGGTCCCCCCGACGTGACGTTTTCTTTCTAGAAAACTAGAAATATTAATACTTAGGTAAGTTTTTATTATTGTCATACTTTTGAGAGGGCTTTTAGGTTTTTAAAAATATACTATGTAGTGATAGTGATCTACTTGATGGGACAAAAGTCATAATATCTTTACCTTGTAACCCTGGGGCCAGTGGATGAGGTACAGATCCAAGTACTTCAGGTTGAGGTTCTCCAGAGACTTGAGGAGGGCGCCGCGCACCAGGTCCGGCCGGTGGAAGGTGTTCCACAGCTTGGATGTGATGAACAGGTCCTCTCTGGAACAAACATTACAATGAACCAAAAAACTACAACATAGGTATAATAATTTCTGATGCCTTCGCGGTTATTACACATTGGAATGAAACAACTATTAACGGGTTTAGCGTTAGACTATTGTCAGCTCAGTCGTTGCTACGATTATGGAAACTGTAAAGAATCCGAAACGTCAGCTAATAAAATAAAATAAAAATACGCGAGTTAAATCCGTTAATAGTTGTTTCATTCCAATACAACATAGGTACCTATTTAAAACTAACTTTTCGGAAACTTTACAGTTCCCATAGTCGCAGCATGACTGAGCTGAGGATAATCTGACGCTAAAATCACTTTGAAGATTAAACGGTTGATTTTCTTTTGTTGTTTTAGAAGTAAAATAAATTTCTTATTTTAAAAAAAAAATCCCGCTTTTCTATACTAATATTATAAAGAGGAAAGGTTCAGTCGTTCCGGAGCCTATTCAATCCAAACAAACCTTTCCTCTTTATAATATTAGTATAGACTAGCTTCTGCCCGCGACTTCGTCCGCGCGGAACTCCTCCTTTTTTGCAGTCGGTTAAAAAGTAGCCTATGTCCTTTCTCAGGCTCCAGACTTTCTTTGTACCACATTTCATTTAAATCCAGTAGTTTTAGCGTAAAAGCGTAACAGACAGACAGAGTTACTTTCGCATTTATAATATTAGTTAGGATAGTCACCTCTTCACGACGCCCTGCGCCAGTTTCTCAGTGATGGCCGCCCCGACTTCCTTCTCGTTGCCATACACGAACGCGCAGTCGATGTGTCGGTACCCGACGTCGATGGCGTCCTTGACTGCTTGCGTCACCTCGCCCGGCTTCGACTGGAACACAGACATACATTATGACAGACAGATGGACGGAGTCAGAAAAGACAGGTCGAAAAAAAGAAAGACATAGTCAGACAGTCAGAAAAATTGAGTTGCAAGACATATAGAATATAGAATAATAGACTTCTGGAGAAAGAGAAAGAAAAAAGACAGGTCGAAAAACAGAAAGACAGGTAGTCATAAATGACAGGTTGAAAAACAGAAAGACAACTAGCCAGAAAAATTGTGTCTAAAAAGACAGGTCGAAAAACAGACAGATGGTAAAACAAAAAGACAGATACCTAGTCTGAAAAGACAGATACAAACATAGATATCTGGAAGAAGAGAAAGACAGATAGTCAGAAAAACAGACAGAAACACAAACATCTGGAAAAAGAGAAAGATAGAAAGAAAAAGGGAGTCGGAAAAGACAGATCTAAAACAGACAGACAGAAAAACGGAGTTGAGAAAGACAGATAGAAACACAGATTTTTGGAAAGACAAATATAAAAATGGAATCAGAATGTCAACATACAATACACACATATGGAAAAACATAATAATTTCTGATACCTTCGTGGTTATTACACATTATAATTTTATTTGCAGAACTTTCGAAAACTTTACAGTTCCCATATTCGTAGCACGACTGAGCTGACGATAGTCTAACACTAAAATTTGAAATTGTTCACTGTACTGTAAAGTTTTCGAAACATCAGCAAATAAATTAAGCAAATAATTATTTGATTCCAAGGTTAATATTGTTTCAACAATTTGATTTTATGGCTATATATTTTAAGAGGTCAAAGATTGTCACATACTAATTAAGTATATATAGATATATATGATTACTCCTTATCAGTATGACCTCTGATAACCTCGTAATTATATAATTAAAAAACAACTGTTTATTGTAAATTTTAGATTAAAAGTTTCCGTAATTTTCTAGTATTATTGGAAATACAAAGTGTTGGAATGAAACAACCATGAACTAAGTGTAACACTAATTAAAAGTGATTAATCACTTTAGTGTTAGACTATTGTCAGCTCAGTCGTGCTATGATTATGGAACAGTCACGGAGCCTTTACAGAGAAAGGCTCCGTAACTTCAGCCAAGAAAATAAAATATGCGAGTTAAATCCATCAATAGTTGTTTCATTCCAATGTGTAATAATCGCGAAGGCATCAGTAATTAGGACATAGGATACTTTTTACCTAAATAAGGACAGTAATGTTTTTAATGTATCTGCTTTGCCAAGCAAGACAATGTCTACCAGGACTGCTTATATAATCAACCAAACATAGGGTGCTGCATAGGGTTGCCAGGCGAGTCGCCGAAAAAATACCGGACAACCTCGGGGGGGTGTATGTCATCAAAATAAAAATTCAAAAATGTCAAAAATATGTTTTTGTACAATTTTTTGATTTGCTTGGATTTGCTTTGAAGTTTTGCGTTTGAGGCATTTCATACTTTTGTAGGCGTTTGTAACCAGTAGTACCAACTTTCTTCAAAATACCGGACATTATTCTGTCCGGGGACATTATTATGACCATTTCATTTATACCAGACAGGCCTCGAAAATAACGGACTGTACGCTTAAATAACGCACATCTGGCAACCCAAGTGCTGCAAGATATCTCATTTTACATAGATCAAGAGTTAAAACCGGCACTTGGCTTTAAACTTGATAAAAGTCTTAATATGTGTCACTCAAAAGTACAATTGACAAGTTAAAACTTATAGCTTATTGTTATCTATGTTATGTTTAAGAACACTCGTTCTTATCTGTTGTTTGTTATTATCAAGATATATATGAGGAAGATGTTTTTAAAGCATTTTAATCACTATATATGTTATAAGACAGAATCCCCGACGCGTTTTGCGATGAACTCAAAAAAAATTGAACATTTTACACTAATGTGGTGTTTCATGGTTTATTTGTAAGAATTATTAAGGTTTTCAAATTCGTCAAATATCTATAGCTAGAATATAACGTTAAATGTACTTTTTTGAAATAGTTTTTTATTTGTTTTCGTAATTTTTCTTATTAGGTTATTATAGAACCGCTTACTGAATATACATGTTAAAAGAACTTAACTTAAGAATGCTACAGTTTTAAACAAGTAATAAGTATATTTTTTCCATTAATTTATCTAATTATTTTATCAGTAGGTACTTAAATAACGTAATTACTTACCTTCCAAGTGCCTATGCCCAAGATAGGACACTCCACACCGTTGTTGAAAGTTACTTTAGGCATTTCTGACGCCATTATAACAAACTTTAAAATAAAATCTAAAGTTTTCAGCAAATCTTTAAGACTTATTCGCAAATCGTGCCTTTGTAATAATTTTAATATCCGGCCGGCAAAACTTTTAATTATTTTGACATTTGGGTACAACAATTCAGTGTTGCCAACTCCTAGAAATTCGAGTCGCTAAACTTAAAGTCAAAAGTCGCCAGAAAGTCGCTAAAACTAAAACATAACCATAAAAAGTTCGGGGGACCCCCCCCCCCCTATAATAATATACAAATGGAACTTCAATTAAATAAAGTTTGAATTTGGTGCGCTGTCGCGTTTGTCGTTTTCCATATTTTCTGTGTCGATTTGCCAAAAAAATGTATCTATTATTGGCTCTAGAACTGTTTTAATTTGTACTCCAAAAGTCGCCAGATAAGTCGCTAAACTATTTTTGTCGTCAAAACTTTTTTTTGGTCGCTAAGCCTTAAGCAAAAGTCGCTAGTTCTAGCGACAAAATCGCTAAATTGGCAACACTGCAACAATTGACAGGCAAAGGTCAAAACTCTATTATTCCTTTTCACACAAAAATCTAAAGTAGGTTAATTGATTTATTATAAAAATACTCAAAAGAAATATTAATTATATATCTAGTTTATAACTTTTAGATTTTACTACAAACTTATTTAAATTATAATCGAGTCAACTATATTTAACGCCATCTCGTGTTCAATAGCATAACCTGCGTAAATAAGCTATAGTTTTTAAAAAGTACCACCATAATTTTTAAATACCGACGATGTTGAAAAAGTTGAGACCGTTGAAAATAATTACTTTAAAATATTGGCCTTCTTAGATGGGCAGATTAATTCGAAAACACCGCAACCGCCTGCCAATCCACCGATTACGACCACGACTCCGGTAGCTTCAGGTTCAAATGTGTCCCTGCCGGCAATTACTATTAAAACATTTGATGGTAAGTTCACAGACTACGTACCTTTTATAAATATGTTTGAGTCATTAATAGATAAAGATAAAAAACTCGATTCAATTCAAAAATTGTACTATCTGCGTTCGTTTTTAAAGGACGAACCTTTCGATTTAATCAAAAACCTTCCTATAACCTCTGAAAGTTATATAGAAGCATTAGCGTTGATAAAATCACGTTACGATAACAAATATAAAATTGTCAATGAACATATAAGCAATATTTTAGATTTGAAAAGTCTCAGTAGGTCTACTGCAAATAATTTACGAGATTTTGTATCGTGTGTAAAACAGCAATTAGCTGCAATAAAAATCCACGAACCCAACGTTAAATTCTGGGATGCTATATTATTATGTATTTTATCTCGCAAACTAGACACGTTCACCGCTCGAACGTATCAACTCGAGCGCAATGCGAGCACAAATCCAACTCTGAACGAGTTTTTGGAGTTTCTGGACGGACGCGCCTTGGCGATGGAGAACGCTGAGCAAGGAACGCACAATCCGACGCATCATGGCACGTCGCAGCAGCGGGGCCCGTCGGAGCAGCGCGGCTACGCGCAGAGTTCAACGAGCAACTACTACAAAGTAGCAGCTCACGTCGCAACAACTCCATCGTGCAGTTATTGTAAGTTGAAAGATCATAAAATATTTATTTGTCAAAAATTTCAATTATTACCAGCACATGAGAGGGTAGCATTTATTACAAATAATGGTATGTGTAAAATATGTCTGGGGAGGCATACACAACGATGTCGTTTCCATTTCAGGTGCTCAGAGTGCAAAGGTATGCACAACACTCTGTTGCACAACAATTCAACTGAAAGCAATGTGCCCACCCCACCTGTCAGCTTGGCAGGCAATATAAATAATAATGTCCTTCTTCCCACAGCAAGAATAAAAGTGATTGGGAAGAGCGGCAAGGAATATCTCATCCGTTGTCTTTTGGACAGCGCATCACAAGTGTCACTGGTGACTTCTAAGGTTGCTAGCATTTTAGGTTTGACACCAAAGGAGAACAACACTAGCATCATTGGCATAACCAATGCAACAAGTAGTGTCAAATATTGTGTTCCAATAGAAGTGCATTCAATGAAAACCCCATTTAAAACAAATGTCACTTGTCACATAGTTGATAAAATAACATGTTCATTACCACAGCAACAGTTTGATGTTAATGCAATAAAAGTACCCGCTCATATTTCATTAGCGGATGAAAAATATAATGTACCAGGTGAAATTCACATGCTAATTGGAGCTGACGTGTTTTTTCAGGCGCTGTTGCCGAGCGAACACCCAACTCAGCTGGAGGTGTCTGCGCAACCGACGGGCTCATCGCAGGCGTCCCGGCGTTCTGCGGCCGCGCGGCACAGCAGCGAGCCACGTCTACATGTGATTAATACGGTATTTGGGCATATTATTGGAGGTAGCTTACCTTGTCATATTTCATCACCCACCTGTAATAAAGTTGTATTAAAATGTGAGGTAGGGATTAATGAAACTATTACTCAGTTTTGGGAGACCGAAAAGGTTCCAGAAATATATAATGAAAAAAATTCAGAGCAAAGTCAATGTGAACAAATTTTTCAAAGCACTGTCAAGTTAAATAATAATCAGTTTGAAGTAGCCTTACCTTTGAAATTACCTCTGTCAGAGGTCAATGACACCTTAGGAGAGTCATTTAAATATGCGCTTAAACGATTTTTGAATTTAGAAAAGAAGTTACATTCCAATCCTGATTTATTTGAACAATATAAACATTTCATTCATGAATACTTATCACTCAATCACGGTAGGTATGTCGACGTAGAGGCATATGATTTGAACAAGCATGCAATTTACTTTCTTCCACATCATGCTGTCATGAATGAAAATAGTAAAACCACGAAATTACGCACTGTATTCGATGGTTCAATGTTAACAAATAAAAAGATATCACTTAACGATTTACAACTTAATGGACCAGTGGTTCAGAGAGATTTATTTGATATTATTTTACTTTTTCGATTTGGTAAACACACATTCACTGCAGACATAAAGCGCATGTTTCGTAATGTAAAAGTTAGCCCTGAATACGCTTCTCTTCAAAATATACTTTGGAGAGACAATCCGAATGAAACAATAAAGTGTATTAGATTAGATACAGTGACTTATGGTCTAAAAAGTTCAAGTTATCTAGCCACGCGTTGTCTAGACGAGCTAGCAAATAGGTATGGAGATTCATATCCTCTAGCAGCCTCTATAGTTAAAAATAATATATATGTTGACGATGTGATCTATGCGAATAATGATTTACAAGCTACTCTTGCTGCAAAAGACCAGTTGTGCAATTTACTACAGTTAGGTAGTTTCCATACTCACAAGTGGTCCTCAAATAATGAGCAAATATTGTCAAATATACCAGCAAATGAGCAACATTTTGATAGCTTAGATTTACAAAAGGATAACCATAATATGAAAGCATTAGGATTGCATATAAATATTAAAGATGACCATTTCATTATCTCATCTCCAGAGCCATTTGACTCTGCAAAAATAACTAAAAAGACTATATTGAGCTATATAGGTAGATTTTATGACCCAATGGGCTTTGTAAGTCCAATTATAGTTACAGCAAAGGCTATTATGCAAAAGTTATGGATGTCAAACACTAACTGGAACGAAAGTCCGCCCTCTAGTGTTGAACAGGAGTGGCTCCAGTTCGTAGGTGATTTGGCAATAATGAAACCTATCTTATTAACCTTTTCACCGCCCCAGTCGGCAGTTACCGACTACAAAAAGCAGTACCACTAGCGCCTCGTCGGCCCTTACCGACTGAAAGTTAGAGGCGAAAATTATAAGTAAATTAAAAGTTTAGTATACAAATTATGAACTTTTATTATTGGTTAAAGCCTAAATTACCGTAAACCTAATACATAAACGTGATACAATATAACATCATTGAATAAATCAACATTTTTGCGCGCCGTGATAAAATGCAGCAAATACGGCTCGTACTGAAGCCCTAGTCGGCGATAGCCGCGGCGTAGTGCTGTCACCAACCGTGTTTTGTTTGTTGCAATACACGTTACGAAAATTTTAATGTAGGTGAATTTATAAATGTGTAGTTCTACAATTGTAAGTTGACTAATTAATTTACTTGAATACGATTAATTAATCAAAATGGGAATAGTAAAATACATTTTACAGCATATTTTGAACACTTATTTAAATTAGTCTCGTGGTTATAACCAAATAATTAAAGTATTTTATTTAAAACCAGTAATGTATGAGATTGGCTCGTTCAAATAAAGAAACAAACTTTATATTACTGTAATTTTTATCCTGTATACCTCTGTCAATTATTATAATGAAGTATTTCGACGAGCAACCGAGACAAGTGTTCTAGTTTAGATAATTATGTACCTACATTGAATATTTACAAACCTATGTTACCTTATCTAAAGCATAGGCAACCAAATAGGATCTTTGTTAAACAGAAAACGACCACATACAGGTAAAGAAATGACCCTTTTATTAATGTTTCTTTCTACCTGAAACACTCATTAGCAATAACAATAGGCTTAATTTTTGTGAGGAATTCTTAGTAAATATGTAAAGCATACCGCACGTGCAGGCGGTATTTCAAAAGAATTCCTGGAAAATGCCGACTATATGCTATTTGTACTTCCTAAACAATTATCGGAATTTATTTAAAAACTTTGTTTGTAAGAAATCTAGGTACCTAGGTACTGCATTTTATTATTGGTTTGTTGCTAAAGAATGTGTAGGATTTTTTCTTTCGACTCCCTGCCAAAATGTCGATAAATGCAGTTAACACATACCTACAACAGTTTCACATCTCTAGACTCAAAGCAATTTGCAATACCTAAAAGCCCGGGTCGGCCGGTGCCGACAACGCGTGACGTCATCGCGTGAGTAGTGTGGTGACTTTCGTCACTAAACTGTACTGTAAATAATGCAAATATTTTGATCTTTTCATTATTTAATGTTGTTTTATAAGGTTAATAATCAATGAACATGTAGTAACAACATTATTGTATTATTCTTTTGACATTTCTTCGACTTTTTGGATATAATTATCGAGGAATTATTTAAATGTCGATACACCATTTCCAAGTCACTATGGTTTCTCGATCTCGAATGCTTGTTTTTGTTCTGGCGTCACAGGCTCAGCGTTTTGTATTGTTGCGTGGCGGCGAAAAGGTTAAATAGAAATATAGACATTTCAGATGCTCATACAGTACAGCTGATCGGGTTCGCCGACGCGTCCAGTGCGACGGC
Source organism: Polylopha cassiicola (assembly GCA_038024825.1). Taxonomy (NCBI): domain Eukaryota; kingdom Metazoa; phylum Arthropoda; class Insecta; order Lepidoptera; family Tortricidae; genus Polylopha; species Polylopha cassiicola. The sequence goes on along the minus strand of CP149065.1, from coordinate 3,671,736 downwards.
CTACGGTTGCTGCGTGTACCTGCGAGTGACGACTAAAACAGGTACAACGAATACATATTTACTCTGTTCCAAATCAAGAATTAACCCTGTACAAATGAAAGGTATGACGGTACCTAGGCTAGAATTGAATGCTGCACTTCTTCTTTCAAAACTAATATTAAAAACGTATAATACTCTCAAGCTTAAAATCGATATTAAAGATGTATATTTATTCAGCGATTCACAAATCGTTCTTGCATGGCTAAAAACGGAAATAACTAAGTTACAAGCTTACGTAGGGAACAGAGTGAATGTGATTCGCGAAAACACAAATAGATGGCGCTGGCTGTACGTGAACACATCCGAGAACCCTGCAGATCTAATAAGCAGAGGAGTCCAGCCTGGAGAGCTGAGCAGCAACGAGCTGTGGTGGCGAGGCCCACGGTTTCTACATAACAGTGAGTACGATTTTAGTTGCCATGATGTCAACATACCACTGGACCTACCCGAGGTCGTCAAACCCTGCTTAGCGTTCTCCAGCAATATGACGTGTGTACGCTTAAATGCACTTGACTATATATTTGAACGCTTATATAAGTATTCTGACATTAACAAAATATCTAGATTGTTTGCATACATACTGAGATTTCTTAACAATACTAATAAAAAGAAAGATAAAATAAATACAAAATATTTGTGCACTGCGGAATTAAAAGCATCGCTTATGTTAATCGTTAAATATGAACAATATAAATATTTTCAATCTGAGATTGCTTGTTTAAGTAAAGGCGATAAATTAAAAGGAAATTTAACAAACTTGCATCCCTTCCTTGATGAGTTAGGGCTCTTACGCGTAGGTGGTAGGTTGCATCACGCTGATATTGCGTACGATCGAAAGCACCCCGTTATATTACCTAAAGCTTCATATATAACTACTTTACTTATCAGATGTGAACATGAAAGGTTACTGCACGCAGGACCAAAGCTTTTGCTTGCTAATTTGAATCAAAGGTTTTGGATTGTAAATGGCTTGTCAGAAATTAAGAAAATAACTCATAAATGTGTAACTTGTTTTAGACAAAAGGCCACTGTGGCCAAACAGCTGATGGGCTCCCTGCCGGCAAGTCGAGTTACTGTTGCTAGTCGGCCGTTCGAGAGAATCGGGATGGATTTCGCTGGGCCGATAGATGTGAAGCTCTCACGCGTGAGGAGGTCCGTTATCGGTAAAGGTTATATCTGCGTATTCGTTTGCTTTGCTACGAAAGCTATTCATCTTGAATTAGCATCAGATTTGACCACCGAGACTTTCTTAGCGTGCTTGAGGAGAATGATCTCACGAAGAGGGCTGCCCACTGAAATTCATTGCGATAACGCGAGTACATTTAACTGCGCAAGGAGTCAATTAGCAGAATTGTATTCACTGCAATCTTCCCAGGCGCACCAAGATAAGGTTCATGAATTTACAGCGCAAAAAGGTATAAAATTTCACCAAATTCCTGCTTATACGCCAACCCAAGGTGGCCTCTGGGAAAATTCAGTTGGAAAATGTAAATATTATTTAAAAAGAGTATTGCAAAAAACTGTGTTAACCTATGAACAACTTAATACTGTTTTAAACGAAATAGAAGCGGTCCTTAACTCGCGGCCGTTGTTACCATTATCTACAGACCCCACTGATTATTGTTATTTAACTCCAGGTCATTTTATTATAGGTAATGCATTAACTATGTACCCTGAAAAAGATGTAAGCGAAACGCCACAAAATAGACTTAAATTTTGGAAATTATGTACTAATTTGAAACAGAATTTCTGGCGCATCTGGCATAAATACTATTTAAATACATTGCAAAATAGACCAAAGTGGCTATTTGATGAGGTTAATGTTAAATTAGGTAGCTTAGTAATTCTTAAAGAAGATAACATGCCCTGTATGTCCTGGCCAATGGCGAGGATCACAAAACTGTTTCCCGGCCATGATGGCAAAGTTAGAGCCGTTGAAGTGCAAACGCCTAATAGGAGGTCTCACACTCGTGGAATTAATAAAATTTGTATACTACCTATTGATTAAATATATACTTATATAAGATATACAAGTAGGTATATAAATATAAGACTCATAATAATAAATACATACTATAGATAACTTGTTATAATTACTGGCTATACCTACCAAATATATTGTAATGTATACTTACCTATACCATTAAAAACTTAATAATAATCTGTAATGTGATTAAGATTAATTAGAACTAAGATTTAATTTCATAATATGTGTATTGATTGCTGTGTAAACAATTGCTGTCTCTTCATTTATTTAATGATACAATTATAAAAGAATTTGTTTAATTTTACATAAGTTACAAATAAGATATGTTTGTTCTTATCTTTGCTTGCGAGGTGGCAGCATGTTGAGTTAGCAACATTTAATTTAGTTTAGTAACTAATTTCAAGCCGTATGTGGCAACACTTTTCTACCTTCTTCTCTCTCGATTATGTGGTGATGAATACACGTTTGTTTCCCAATCAAAACAAAGTTTTTATTATAATCGCCGCTCCCGTAAACCAGCCCTACAAATAAGGCAGCTGCCTGCACAAAGAGGCAAGGGAATTCTCAGAGAATTTTTATTTATTCCTTCATATTCCATCGTCAGACAAACATAATAAATATTATATTAATAATTATAGAAATTTACGAAATAATAATAACATTAACTTACCTTCCATGTCCCTAATCCAATAGCTGGAATAGTTTTTCCATTATTGAAAGTAACTACTGGAACCTTTACCATTTTTTTAACACAACCGACGCGCTCGGCAATGGAATGAGAAGTAATGAGCCGGTGTCTTTATGACCTTGTAATTTCTGTTATCTATTTCATGACTTACATGCAATAAAATCAGTAGATAAGTCTTGTTGTAAATTATAATTTGTTAAGAAGTAATGGAAATTGAAATGCCACACCTTAAATATACTTACATAAACAGTTTAGTCGCACAGGGGTATTTATAGACCCCATTCCTCTATTTATCTAGATTTTAAATAATCTTAGTACATAAGTACGTAGATAGGTATCTAAATAGCTTTAAAATTGTTCCTTTATAACTTACTTCTATTGTTAAGAATAATATTTTATTACAAGTAGGTATTTTATTTAAAATCATGCGAATAGGTACTTAATATCAATTTTAGTTTAAAATGCTGTTTTAACGAAACGCGGTAGCAATCAAAGATTTTAGGGGAGTAAAGGAAGTGAGGGAGTAAGGTAGTAATAATAAGTCTCATTATTAATTCTTTAAAATATACTTTTCCTACAGAATAAAGGCTTCGCCCGGATCCCCTTTTTTTATAGCCTGTCTCTCGGGAATAGTGTAGCTTTCCAACAGTGAAAGAATTTTTCAAATCGGTCCAGTCGTTTAGGAGCTTATTCAATCCAAACAAACAAACAAACCTTTCCTCTTTTTATATTAATACTTATAGATTACATTTGATTCTAGCGTGGTTTATATAAATTATTTATTCACAAATCTAACATAAAGTTTGTAAGAAAAAAAATATATTTACGAGTAAACCACGGATATCGAATAATAGCTATTTGATAACATAAGTAGGTAATGGTAGTATCATATTAAACTCATACCATTATATGATATGATTTTACATTATGTAACTGCTTTGAGGCGAGAACCGAAACGACATAACTACAAGTTTGTACAGTACAAAATAAGACATTTAGTTAAACATATATTTTGGTACTATTTCTATGTAGGTATCTACAAAAATATGTTTGAATATTTTTTTAAATACATTACTAGCTTCTACCTGTGACTTCGTCTGCGCATGATGAGTACTTTACACAATATCGTTATAAAATATAGCCTGTAAGTATGTTATTCTGCTGTGTAAGCTATATTATTGGAAAGTTTCATCAAAATCCATTCAGTAGTTTTTGCGTGAAAGAATAAACATACATCCATACATTCTCACAAACTCGCGTTTGTATTATTAGTAAGGATAAATCCCATCAAAAACATTATGTAAAAAACTAGCAAAGCCTCGATAAAGTTGTTTATCTCTAAAAAGTAATGAAATCTAGACAAAGTCGTGCCAAGTCTAAGGTTCCTTACTGCGATTTCTTTATTATTACAGACCAGCTGTCCACCCCAGCTTTGCATGGATCATCATTTTTTTTATAGCCTACTAGCTTCTGCCCGCGACTTCGTCCGCGTGGAACTCCTCCTTTTTTGCAGTCGGTTAAAAAGTCGCCTATGTCTTTTCTCAGGCTCCAAACTTTCTTTGTACCAAATTTCATTTAAATCGGTTCAGTAGTTTTAGCGTGAAAGCGTAACAGACAGACAGAGTTACTTTCGCATTTATAATATTAGTAGGGATACTATAATATAGAAAAGAATAATTAAATAAAACAAATTAATCAAGAAAAAAATAATTTAATTGCAATACAAAAATGCTTTAACATTAAAACTAATACTATGATATATTTATTAATCTTTTAAATATCCCGGAAAATTCACAAATACCGCATTAAAAAAAAACTGTACATCTTTACATTCCTTCACGGTTATTACACATTGGAATGAAACATTTTTTTAACCGTCAGCTTGTGCTACGAATATGGGAACTGTAAACGAAACGTCAGCAAAAGAGACGAAATACGTGATTTAATTCTATATATCACTGCATAGTATAAAACAAAGTCGCTTTTTCTGTCTCTATATCCCTTTCCTATAAATCATTAAAACTATGCAACGGATTTGAGTGATTCAAGAGGAAGGTTGTTAGCACCCATGTGAAGCCGGGGCGGGTCACTAGTATTATATAAAAGGAGAAGTTGACTTGATGACTGATATATAAACGCAGTTAACTATGAGGGAAAGAAACTTGAAATTTTGCACATTGGTTCCTTTTATAGCGTAGGGGAGCACTAAGAAAGGATCTTTGAAATTTCACCCCCTTAAAGGTGCAGAAGGCGTTATAATGAGGGCCACCGCGTGTCAGAAATCCGCTAGATGCGCTAGTGTAGAATGAGGTCCAGCTGTCATGTACCACCGATCACAGGCCAGTAGCTTGTCTCTCATCACAGGCCAGTAGCTTGCCTCTCATCACAGGCCAGCAGCTTGTCTCTCATCACAGGCCAGTAGCTTGCCTCTCATCACAGGCCAGTAGCTTGTCTCTCATCACAGGCCAGTAGCTTGCCTCTCATCACAGGCCAGTAGCTTGCCTCTCATCACAGGCCAGCAGCTTGCCTCTCATCACAGGCCAGTAGCTTGCCTCTCATTGGTGGTATATGACAGCTGGACCTCATTCTACACTAGCGCATCTAGCGGATTTCTGACACGCGGTGGCCCTCATTGCTTCATTACAATGTGTACTTTTATATTCATTTTTCCATATTTATAAGCATTTATACAATTTTCCAGAATAAATAATACAACCTAACAATACATAAGTTTTTTAAATATATTTTAATCCATAATTTCGCTTCAGTGATAATAATAAGTAAATTTTTAAGCGCAAAAGTGTTCCATCAAATATACCTACTAGCTGTCCGCCGCGGCTTCGCACGGATCAATATTTTTTTCTAAAATATCCTATAGCCTACGTCACTCGGGAATAGTGTAGCTTCCCAACAGTGAAAGAATTTTTGAAATCAGCCCTGTCGTTTTGGGGCCTATTCAATAGAAACAAACAAACCTTTCCTCTTTATAATATTAGTATAGATTAGTTATATTATGTAATAACATATTGAAAAATTCTTTCACTGTTGGGAAGCTACACTATTCCGGAGTGACATAGGTGATATTTAATTTCGAAAAAAATTAGGGTTCCGTGCGAAGCCGGGGCGGACAGCTAGTTATTACATAAGCAGCACTGTGAAAAGCAAAGTACTAAATATTAGTCTTTTCTCAAAGTCGACACTGGACCTAGCTACTGACCTAATTAAAGATAGGTCAGGGCTAAACACTGGTCTTTTTAAAACGCCCTGTGCAAGAAGTATGTAAAAGGTAGGCCAGGGCTAAAACTAACCTTTACTAAAGCACATATTCACATGAAGCTGCACGGAGAGGGTTAAACAATGTTTTTTTTATAACTTTGAACATACTGTGCCGTTCAAGTATTACGTAAGCACTATAGAGTGGGGAGGGGGGGGGGTCTTTACTGCTCAGACCCCCCCCTAATAGTGCTTACGTAATACTTGAACGACCAACTAGCAGCATTCTTCAAAACCCTTTGTAAAAATTAGGTCAGCACTATACACCGGTCTTCAAAACTTCCAGAGCACTTCGCGGTAGGCGAGGGCTAAATCTAGAATGTCTTGCGGTGCACGGCGCGCGGGCCCTCCTCGTCGTACTCGCGCTTGGACACCCACATCTTGCGGAACGTGTCGAGCGACGCCAGAATGGAGCCCCCGATCCAGGTCGAGTAGAGTCTCTCCTGGGGCGCTGAGATCTGGAATAGACGTTTATTATTAAAATGTTTTTATTTTAATAATTTCTGATGCCTTCGCTGTTATTATACATTGTAATCAAACAACTGTAGACGGATTTAACTCGTGTATATTCTATTGGCTGACGTTTCGGAGCCTTTACAAATTCCATAATCGTAGCACGACTGAGCTGACAATAGTCTAACGCTAAAGTGTGACTATTGTCAGCTCAGTCGTGCTACGATTATGGTAACTGTAAAGAATCCGAAACGTCAGCTAATAAAATAAAATAAAAATACGCGAGTTAAATCCGTTAACAGTTGTTTCATTCCAATCTGGAATAGACGTTTATTTATTTACCTCTCATGTCAAAGGAATTGATTAAAAACTCTTTTTTTAAAAGGTTTTCTCAAAAATATAAATTCGCATGGCTTCTATACTAATATAATAGAGAGGAAAGGTTTGTTTGTTTGGATTGAATAGGCTCCAAAACAACTGAGCCGATTTCAAAAATTCTTTCACTGTTGGGAAGCTACACTATTCCTGAGTGACATAGGCTATAGAATATTTAAAAAAAAAATACGGATCCGTGCGAAGTCAGGGCGGGCCGCAAGTACCATTTAGATTTGACGTGTCTTTCTTAAAAATGTCACGAAACTCACCCGTATCTTAGTATTGAAAGGAAGGATCTATAACTATCCCGACTAATCCCTACTAATATTATAAATGCGAAAGTAACTTTGTCCGTCTGTCTGTTACGCTTTCACGCTAAAACCAATGGACCGATTTAAATAAAATTCGGTAAGTACAAGGAAAGTCTGGAGCCTGAGTAAGGACATAGGCTACTTTTTTAACCAACTGCAAAAAAGGAGGAGTTCCACGCGGACGAAGTCGCGGGCAGAAGCTAGTCTATATATAGAAAATTGACACTAGTGCACTCACCCGTATCTTCATGTCCTTGGGCGCCAGCCGGCGTATCTCCGCCAGCAGTCGGTCGCCGAAGCCCCGGAACAGCGTGGAGCCGCCGCTGAGCACAATGTTCTGGTACAACACCTTGCGCAGGTCCATGTCGGACTTCTGTATAGCGAACATTAGCACTTCGTGGAGGCCTACGGGAGATAAAAAAAATTAACAATTACAAATAAAAAATGTTTTTTCTATTGAAAAAATAAGAATATTGACGCTAAAACACCTTGAGGGAGGCCTAAAAAAAAATACGACGAAGAAACCAATTAAAGAAAAACATAGCTAAGAACACTCCCGACATATTCACCTTTCCGGTTCATGCGTTTGGGAGCTATGATGCCACACACACACACATACACACACACACACACACACACACACACACACACACACACACACACACACACACACAGACAGACACGTCAAACTTATAACACCCCGTCGTTTTTGCGTTGGGGGTTAAAAAAAGAGCTTATTTGAATCAATATTTATTTCTGATGCCTTCGCGGTTATTACACATTGGAATGAAACAACTTTCAACGGATTTAACTCGCGTATTTTATTTTTATTGGCTGACGTTTCGGAGCCTTTACAGATTCCATAATCGTAGCACGACTAAGTTGACAATATATAAATATAATCTTATGCCAAAGTGATTAATACAGCTATGCAAAATACCTAATTGATTAAATTACAAAATTTTAAGTAAAGACTCCGAAACGTCAGCCAATAAAATAAAATTACGGAAGTTAAATCCGTTCAAAGTTGTTTCATTCCAATAATAATTTATTGTTTTAAAGAAATAGCTTTATTTCTTAACTCACCTTCACACTCCTCTCCTATGAGATCCGGTCGGAACAACACTTCCGGGGCGCGGAATCTCGCCGGACCGATCTGCAAAATAAATAACAACAATATAAATTAAATAAAATAAGTTTATTTTCTTATTAACTATAGCCCTTAAGTAACAGCTCAGTTAATAATTTCTGATGCCTTCGCGGTTATTACACACTAGCTGTGCACGCGACTTCGTCCCCGTGGAATAGTAATTCTTCATAAGGCTTCATATTTTCCCCGTTTTTACACATTTTCCACTGTTTCTTCGCTCCTATTGGTCGCAGCGTGATGTTATATAGCCTAAAGCCTTCCTCGATAAATGGTCTATCCAACAAAAAAAGAATTTTCCAATTCGAACCAGTAGTTCCTGAGATTAGCGCGTTCAAACAAACAAACAAACTCTTCAGCTTTATAATATTAGTATAGAGTATAGATAACAGTTCAGTTATTTAATTAATTAGTATTCTATATAGTTCAGTCAGTATAAAAAAAGATACGTTATTTCCACAAAATACGGTGTTTTATAATAATATTAATAATAATATAATTCTATACTAATATTATAAAGAGGAAAGGTTTGTTTGTTTCGATTGATAGGCTCCAAAACGACCGATTTGAAAAATTCTTTCACTGTTGGCAAGCTACACTATTCCCGAGTGACATAGGCTATAAAAAAGGGGATCTGGGCGAAGCAGGGGCGGACAGCTAGTAAAAATATAATAAGGAGGAAAGGTTTGTTTGCTTGTTTAATAGGCTCCAAAACGACTGGTCCGATTTGAAAAAATCTTTCACGGTTGGGAAGCTACATTCACATAGAATATTTTGAAAAAAATTAGGGATCCATGCGAAGCCGGGGCGAACCGCTAGTATTTATATATTAGTATAGGTCACCTCTAGCTGCGTGCCGTCGGGGAGGGTGTACTGTGCCCGCTCTGTGTCCAGGGTCTCCTCTTTCAGCGGGTTCGGCGAGAGGTAGCACGCCCTCTCCTTTATCGCTTTAACTATTTCCAGTTCCGCCGAAGTGCGCAGGTTTACCCCCTCTTTGCGGAGGAGGAGTCTGTGAAAAAAAAAAGGATATAGATAAGATGACCTGGTAAATAAAAAAAATAAATTAAAAATTTAACAAACCCCCGACATAAAAACTAAAAGACCCTTTAAAAAGTATAACAATAATAAAATCTTAATATTAGTTACCTAAGTATTAATATTTCTACAAAGAAAACGTCATGTCGGAACAGAATCAAAATCGGTCCATGCGTTAGGGAGCTATGATGCCACAGCGGACACACACACACACACACACACACAGACAGACACACACACACACACACACACACAGACACACACACACACACACACACACACACACACACACACACACACACACACACACACAGACAGACAGACAGACAGACACGTCAAACTTATAACACCCCGTCGTTTTTGCGTCGGGGGTTAAAAAGTAATTCTATTTAGTCCATAATAATGATGGTGCTACGATTATGGAATCCGTTAAGGCTCCGAAACGTCAGCCAATAAAAATAAAATACGCTAGCTAAAACCGTTAAAGTTGTTTCATTCCAATTATATTCTTAGACTAGCGGCCCCGGCAGACGTCGTCCTGCCCGTCCGGTTGTTTCGTCAAAGATCTGTCAAAGTCTTCTGTCACTTAATGAATAGTAATTCTTCATAAGGCTTCATATTTTCCCCGTTATTTCCACATTTTCCACTGTTTCTTCGCTCCTATTGGTCGCAGCGTTATGTTATATAGCCTAAAGCCTTCCTCGATAAATGGTCTATCCAACAAAAAAATAATTTTTGAATTCGAACCAGTAGTTCCTGAGATTAGCGCGTTCAAACAAACAAACAAACTCTTCAGCTTTATAATATTAGTATAGATTAGTATAGATTTTTTTTTTGTTAAGTCCCTCGGCTCGGTCTTCCAATCTCACCTGAGGTATCTGGTCGCGTCTCTCCCTGCCACGTCTACCCTCATGATGCTGTGCGGCATAGCGAACCCTTCGTATATGGGTACAGCGTGTGTCACTCCGTCTCCGCTGTCCAGCACCACGCCCGTAGTGCGGCCTGTCGCGTATCTGCGGTTAAATTCAATCTCAAGAACAACACTAATCAAGATAGTTACAATATCTAAACAAATACTAGCGGCCCCGGCAGACGTCGTCCTGCCCGTCCGATTGTTTCGTCAAAGATCTGTCAAAGTCTTCCATCACTTTGTATATGGGAGTATAGAAAGATGTCGATTTTACACTTTTTCAAGATGTTTTTTAAATTTTCTCTACTTACAATCCTTCCCTGGACTTCTGCGAATAATTCAAGACCAAAATTAGCCAAATCGGTTCGTGCGTTCTGGAGTTATAGCGTCAGGAAGGAAAACCGGACTTATTTTTATATAATAGACTAGCTTCTGCCCGCGACTTCGTCCGCGTGGAATACCTCCTTTTTTGCAGTCGGTTAAAAAGTAGCCTATGTCCTTTCTCAGGCTCCAGACATTCTTTGTAACAAATTTCATTTAAATCGGTCCAGTAGTTTTAGCATGAAAGCGTAACAGACAGACAGTTACTTTCGCATTTATAATATTATAGTAGGGATATATCTACACTAATATTATAAAGAGGAAAGGTTTGTTAGTTTGGATTTATTGGATTAAAATATAATATAAGATCACAATCTATCTTCATAAACGTTTAATATGTAGGCAACTTTGTAAACAGTTAACTACACGCGTGGCCACTAGGTGGCGCCATTTTTCTCTCTCTTCATTTGTTATTGTTTGTCCTATGTGCGTCGTAATAAATTAGTATATTAGAAATCTCGCTGAACTTTAATTTAAACTCCTGCCCCAATAGGTTATGGGCCCAGGATAAACGCGTTTTAATTCTACTGCGTAAATTCAGTGAAGAGCAAAGGTATTTTTCTGGTAATTTCACGAGAAATGTGCCGAAGATAATTTTAAAAATGGAGGTCGCTAACTCGATGAAGGTTGAAAAATTCGATGGACGTAATTTTCTACAATGGAAATTTCAAGTGAAGTGCGCTTTACGAGCGAAAGGCTTAAATATAAATGATTTAAAGCCCGAAGATCCTAAGAAAATAGAAGAATGGGATAAGAATGATGGCATGGCGATGTTTATTCTAACCTCTTCAATGGATCTTAATCAGATCTCGTTAATAGAAAACTGCGAAACGGCAAAAGAAATTATGAACAAAATGGAAGCGATTTATGAACGCAAATCTGAATTTAACAAGATGCTGGTACACGAGCAATTTTACCAATATAGTTATTGTACAAGTGATACTATGGCACAACATGTATCAAAAGTGGAAAATTTAGCTAAAAAATTGCGAGAATCAGGCGAAACTGTGAGCGACACTGCAGTTATGACTAAAGTATTGTCAACATTACCACCTTCATATCGATCACTTCGACAAGCGTGGCTATCGTTAGACAAGAACAGCCAAACTATAGAAAACTTGACGTCAAGGCTCATTGATGAGGAATCTAGTCTTTCTAAAGAAGTGAGCAATGAGACGGCTCTTGTCGCAAGCAAAAGTTTAGTGAAAAATTCAAAATCGCAAGGAAATTCAAATCAAACCAACCCGAAACACAGATTTATTTGCTACAATTGTAATAAGAGGGGGCATTTTTCTCGAGACTGTAGAGCACCTAAGAAATCTGTTCGCAAGAACCAAGAGCAACCAGACATGTTAGCATTTAGTGCGGAGAATAATTCATCTGAAATCTATAGAGAAGATGTGTGGATTTTAGACAGTGGAGCGTCCATGCATATGACATACAAGCGTGAATTCTTTTGTGAGTTTGAAGAGTACCACAACCTTCATGAAAATAGAACTGTTAAACTAGGAAACAGACAAGATATTGAAGTTCATGGGAAAGGTTCCATAATAATAAACAGATTAGTTGATGGACAGTGGGTACAAAGTGTATTAAGAGATGTACTATATGTTCCTGATCTAAGGAGAAATTTATTTTCGGAAGGTGCAGCAACTAGAAAAGGATATATGATAGTGAAGGAGAAACAAAGTGCAGTATTAATGCAAGATAAGACTGTAGTTATGTGTGCTCAATTAAAGGAGAATAATCTTTATGAATTAAATATTAAGACTGTGAAACAAGAAAGTTGTAATGTGGTGCAATCTGACATTAAAGTGTGGCATGAGCGGTTAGGTCATGTGAATATTAAAGAAATTCAAAACATGAGTAAATCTGGTGCGATTCCTGTGGCATTAACTGGAAGTGATAACTTTGTTTGTGAAGCTTGCCAATATGGCAAACAAGCACGTCTGTCATTCAAGAAATCGCATAGAGGTCCATCTGAACCTGGAGATATTGTTTACAGCGATGTGTGTGGTCCTCTAGAGGAAGTTTCTATATCAGGAATGAGATATTTTGTTCTCTTCAAGGATGGAGCAACAAGCTATCGCCATATTTACTTCATGAAGAATAAAAGTGAAGTGCTTGAATTGTTTAAAAAGTATAATGCTATTGTAAACAACAGATTTCTACATGATGTACGCACCTTACATACTGATAATGGTCGTGAATATGTGAATCATGAATTCAAAATGTTTCTGGATGAGAAAGGAATAAATCACGAGTGTACTGCTCCTTACACTCCTCAACAAAATGGAAGGGCTGAACGTGAAATGCGTACAATAATGGAAAGCGCAAGATCAATGTTGTTTGCTAAAGATATTCCTTTAAAATTATGGGCGGAGGCTGTAAATTGTGCAGTATACTTGTTGAATAGGACCTCATCCAGTCAAACTCCTGGTGTGTCTCCATATGAACTGTGGTTTGGAGATCGACCTAGCCTTCAACATATTAGAATATTTGGATCTGTGGGATATGTGCACATTCCAAAAGAAAAGAGAAAGAAGCTCGATAAGAAAAGTATGAAGATGCTATTGGTTGGATATGATCAGGAAAACTACAGAATGTATGATCAAGATACAAGAAAGATAACTGTGTCTAGAGATGTAAAATTTGATGAAAACAGTGTGTTACAACAAAGACAAAATCTTACACAGTTAAATATTAATGATATTGAGAATGAGAATGGGGCTGAGGTACAACAAGAAGACTCAGCTATAGTGCAAAGTGATGGACATCAGAATGAGAATGAAGGTATGTCATCTGATGATAGTATGCAGAGTATCAATAATGATTTTGATGAATCATACAATCCTCCTACACAAGTTGTTATACAGCCAGAGGTGCAACGTAAGATGACACTCCGGCCCCGACAAAATAGAAATTTAGAAGTAAATTTAATTGAAGTGGAGATACCAGAAACCTATGTAGAGGCTGTAAGTGGTGTAAATCGCCAAGAATGGAAGAAAGCTATTGAAGAAGAGCTACAATCACATGATAGTAATAATACATGGACCATAGTAGACAGGACTGTGAAAAAACCTATTACAAGTAAATGGGTGTTCTGTGTGAAAAGAAACGATGAAGGTGAAATAGAGAGGTTCAAAGCGAGATTATGTGCTCGTGGGTTCTCACAAATAAAAGATCTTGATTATAAGGAAACATTCTCGCCAACTACCAGGTATGATTCTATTAGATTGTTATTGAGCATAGCAGCCAAAGAGGAGCTCGAGATCCAACAGTTTGATGTGAAGACGGCCTTCCTGTATGGAGAGCTCTCTGAGGAGATATACATGGAGGTGCCAGAGGGTGTCGAGGCAGAGTCTACTAAAGTATGTAAGTTAAACAAATCTTTGTATGGTCTTAAACAGAGTTCTAGATGTTGGAATAAAAAGTTTTGTTCTTTTCTGACTACATATGGTTTTAAAATATGTCAATCTGATAACTGTGTATTTGTTGGATATTTTGACAATGTTAAGGTCCTGCTAGTTATATATGTTGACGACGGATTGTTGATGTCAAAAAGTAAGGATATTTTATTCATAATATTAAATGATTTAAAAACAAATTTTGAAATTAAAGTCTTAAACTGTAAGACATTCGTAGGTATGGAAATATATAAAAACAAAGGTTGTGTGTCTGTAAATCAAAAGCATTACATAGAGACTGTGATAAATAAATTTAACTTAGAAAATGCTAAAGCTTGTAGTACACCTGCAGATGTAAATGTGCAATTATCTAAGAATATAGATAATGAATTATCTAATAACTTTCCATATAGGGAAGCAGTGGGAGCCTTATTATTTTTATCATCTGTGTCTAGGCCTGATATATCATATGCAGTCAATATTGTGAGTAGGTATGTGAGCAATCCAGATAATTCCCATGTAAATGCCTTAAAACGAATTATACGTTATTTAATAGGTACTAAAAATAAATCTATTTGTTATTACAGTGATAGTGAATTAGTGGGATATTCTGACTCTGATTTTGCAGGGGATATTGATACTAGGAAGTCAAATACAGGGTACATATTCATGATGAATGGTGGTCCTGTCACATGGGCTTGTAAAAAACAGACAACTGTGGCATTGTCTACGATGGAGGCAGAGTACATGGCCGCTAGTGATGCAACTAAGGAAATTTTGTGGATTAGACAGTTTTTGTTAGATGTTAATGAGCCCCAAGAATTAGTAACATTGAATATAGATAATCAGAGTGCGATTAAGTTGATACATAATCCAGTTTTTCATAAGAGAAGTAAACATATAGATGTCAAATACCATTTTATAAGAGATTGTGTACAAAGAAACATAATTAACATTAAATATGTTCAAAGTTCTTGCCAGTTAGCTGATTTTCTCACTAAAGCTTTACCTACTTGCAAATTCAATATTATTAGAGATAATGTTTTGTGTTAGTTATATTAGTATTTGTTTTCATATGTAATGAATGTATAGATTGGAATCTTATTAATTTTAGTGGGAGTATTGGATTAAAATATAATATAAGATCACAATCTATCTTCATAAACGTTTAATATGTAGGCAACTTTGTAAACAGTTAACTACACGCGTGGCCACTAGGTGGCGCCATTTTTCTCTCTCTTCATTTGTTATTGTTTGTCCTATGTGCGTCGTAATAAATTAGTATATTAGAAATCTCGCTGAACTTTAATTTAAACTCCTGCCCCAATAGGATTGAATAGGCTCCGAAATGATTGGACCGATTCAAAAAACTCTTTCACTGTTGGGAAGCTACCCTATTCCCGAGTGACATAGGCTATAAAAAAAAGGGATCTGGGTGCTCCTCGGACAGCTAGTCTTCTTCTTCTTTATTATTATTATGTTATCTTCTTCTTCTTCTTTATATATAAAAATGAATCGCAAAATGTGTTGGTAATCGCATAACTCGACAACGCCTGGACCAATTTGGCCAATTTTTTTTTTAAATGTTCGTTGAAGTCCAAGGATGGTTCTTACGGCGATAAAAAATCTAATAATTGTCGGGAAAACCCTAAAAACAGCCCTTTTCTTTTCCCATACAAACATTGTCTAACTAAAGTTACCTAATTTGAATTTCGAACGGGCAGGATGACGTCTGCCGGGACCGCTAGTTTATTATATATTTGATAATTTACCGATAAATATTAAAGAATATAAACAACTCACAAGCTCAGCACGGCCTGCATGGACAGAAACAGCGCTGGGACGTTGAACGTCTCGAAGAACACCTCCGCAGCCTTCTCCCGGTTCCTGCGGGGGTTGAGCGGAGCCTCCGTGAGCAGTACCGGGTGCTCCTCTGAGAATGTCGACAGTTGATCCTGGGAAAATAGGGGTCTTTGTAAATACATGAGACAATATAGGTCTGTGTGAATACTGTTTATATACAAACACAAATAATTTCAAAAATATCATAATTATATTTATTCAAGATTTTACAAACTCTTATGAAGGTCAGAAGATACCGTTTCCGATAAACCTCACTTGAGAAGAAAACTCAATGAAGTATAATTTTTTCAAAGTACTACTTACATTATTGCAATTTATCCTTCCAAAGTAAACAAATAATATTAGTATAGTAAAGTATTTTCATAGTAATTCTTATGCCATTTGCGTTATGTAAAAATCACTTAAGCATTAGACTATTCAGTCATGCTATGGATATGGAAAAAATATGGAATGTATATATAGTTATTGTAAACAACCATCAATAAATAACAATACAATCTGTAAAGTGTTTCACACTAAAAATAATATTTATATATTGGAATGAAACAACTTATTGGCTTGTGTAATAACCGCTAAAGCATGAAGGCATCAGAAATTAATATTTATTAAATTTAGGCTTTTACAAGCTCTATGAAGGTCAGAAGACAACTTACCTTACTATAAATATAATTCCAAACTCTCTCCATGTCGTTCCAATCGGTGACAATACCGTGCTCCATCGGGTATTTTATGCTGAGAAGCCCCCGGTGCTCCTCGGCCCGGGGCCCGACAAACAGCTCCCCTTCTAGGGCTCCCGCCATCACGCGCACATGCTTCGGTCGACCGATACTAAAAATTACATATTTGATTTGTTAATTTTAACTATTTTGGATTTTCAGGGGTCACTTTTATTCTTTTTGAGTATAGTAATGATATGGTGGTTTATGGGTTCAATTTACATTGAAAAACTTTCTTGATAATTGTTATAATAAACATTTACAAACATATTATTATGTTATAATAGTGGTTTCCGTATGTTTTTTTTTAATTGTAAAATTATTTACAGCAATTTTAAAAACAACTTATTTATTTTAAAATTTGGCC
Source organism: Polylopha cassiicola (assembly GCA_038024825.1). NCBI lineage: Eukaryota > Metazoa > Arthropoda > Insecta > Lepidoptera > Tortricidae > Polylopha > Polylopha cassiicola. Next base: position 3,654,784 of record CP149065.1, on the reverse strand, counting down.
ATTATATTATGTCGATAAATGGTATTCATTACGTCAATTGAACTAACAACGTGCCCTATATAAAAAATCATGAAAATAATACTAATAAGAGTAATAATATTTTTTATATGAACTTACTAGTTTGGAAATCTGCATTTCGGTATCTGGTCGCCAGCGAAGCCCGCTTTGATCACCCCGGAGCCCTGGAGACAACCGGCGTAAGATTAAAATCGGTAGACGCAAACGCAAAAGGCAGTGTTGACGTATTGTGTGACTCATTTTATAAGTCAAAATTATGCATAAAATATTATAAAGTAAGTTGCTTCTCCATTTAAAATAAGTTCTAGTGTGTTTATTAAGTATTCCTCTACATAATTAAACCCAAATATACGGATTTATGAACGTAAATGTACAAGATCCGTTAGGTCTGAAACACAACTGTGGAAGTATAATAAATAGTTGTTTACATTGTCTATAACGACCGGTTGATTCACTATAACGTCGTTTAACTCCATTTTAAAAGTTTAATACTAAAATATATAATTTCCTATCGATTTATTATATGAGAAACCACATTCAGACAGCTTTCAAAGAATGACATCAGAAGTATGGTGTTGCTAGATTAAAATAATAGGGCTGTTGATATTTGTTCCGAATTAAAAATGGCCAAGGTTGGTGGTTATGTAACCTTGAATATTGATTTTACATTAAACTAAACGAGTCGGAATTGTCAAATTTGACATTTGTGATAAGTTTTAATGTTAGGTAGGTGAAATCTTTAAGATGTGGATTTAAAAAATAGTTTATCGTATTATTAACATCATTATGGCAGTTATTGGCGTTTTTCTCGTAAATTTACTTTTCGTAGCAGCACTTAACCATGACGATTCCATAGGCTACTGTGATGCATCAACAAAAACTTGTGAACCAAACAACCATAACACGAAAAAACTTATATTCTACGATGTAAATCCGCCGGAAGGATTTAATTTAAGGCGAGATGTGTACATGAGGTTTGCCATAATGCTGGCTGAAGCCCAAAATAGTGGAAGGAAGAAACATTGGCAGCTTGTATTACCTCCTTGGTACAGATTATTTCATTGGAAAAATTCACGCCACCAGTATACATGGGGTGCGTTTTTCGACGTAAACTCCTTAAAAAGTTACGCTCCAGTCGTAGAGATGTACGAGGTGTTCAGTAACAATCCTAAATTAATTATAGATAGGTTATATATATTACAAAATTATGAAGATGCTTTTGAAAATGGCGTTTTTACAGAGAAATGGGAAGTTACCAACGATTGTTACTACGACGAGAGTTATTGGGGATATAAGAATATAACAGTTAAGGAAACAATCTGTGTGAAATTTCAGGGTAAGGTTTCTAAACTATGGGAGATCATTTTGTTACACCCAAAAGATGAAAAAGTTATGTTTTCTCATGGTGAAATTCCGTTACACGATTCCTATGGAACGAAGAGTTATTGGGACTGCAGGAAAAGCATGAAATTTAACAACAAACTTGTCACGTTAGCCAAAAATTACATTTCTAAAACTTTCAACTGCGATACCAACAAGTGTACATCATATTTAGCCATCCATTGGCGACGAAAAGACTTTCTCTACGGCCGACAAGATTTAGTACCATCCGTAAAAGGTACGGCAAAACAAATCTACGACACTGTCAAAAAGAACAATTTGAAAATTGACAGCATTTTCGTCGCCACCGATGCATCTATGGATGAAATTAATCAGTTAAAAGTTGAACTTAACAATTTAGGATTTGAGGTTAACTTTTTTATACCGAATGCTGTAGATTTGGATATTGGAGACGGAGGCCTAGCTGTAATAGATCAAATTATTTGTTCTCATAGCGCTTTTTTTATCGGTACGCATGAAAGTACATTTAGTTTTAGGATTCAAGAGGAGAGAGAAATAATTGGTTTTGATAGTAAAACTACATTTAATAGACTCTGTCCTGATAAAGGGAAATGTGAAAGACCTTCTATCTGGAAGATAGTTCATTAGGCTGTTAAATTCAATAAAGATCCTTACTAATATTATAAATGCGAAAATTTGGTCCACTTTCACGCAGAAACTACAAAATTACAGCTTATGTACATTAAAATACCATATGGGCTATATTTTGTAACAATATTGTGTAAAGTACTCATCGTGCGTAGACAGTCGCGGGCAGAAGCTAGTTAAGTCATAATGTGAAGAATCTCATGAAAATTAGTAATGTTAATATTTCTAAATTTGAATTATATTTTCTTTTTATGTGTAAGTAATTGATAAATTAATGTTACAACGGCATTTCTTAATTTTAATATGTAAGTTAATTGTATTTTTTATATTTTATGAATTTTATATAGTAATAAAGAATAATTGTGTTCATACTGGTCAGAAATATGCCAAAGACTAAAATGAATGTTATAATACATAATTGGAAAATATTTACTTTGTTTTATTTTCATATTGCGATGTTTTCGTAATAAATATACCTACATCTTCTAAATGTACATTTAAACTGAACAACCTACATCGCAATATCGATTAAGGATTCCCGGGGATTCCCCGCTGAGCTGAAGATGAAGGAAGTAAAACGGGGAAGTCCCGCAGCCCGCCATAACGATGTAGAGTGTTGCCAACTTTTGAACGCACGCTTAAGGCCTAAAAAAGGAATTGTTTTATAGAATTTTGTCATTTGTAAAATAAAATAAATTAGAAAGTTTTTTTTTTGCCTTACACACTTTATGGGCCTATAATTGATACGGCATATACGGCGGTAGCTACGCCCCTGTTTAAACATGAAAATGTTCTATGAAAACAACATTAGCATAGAAAATATGAAAAATTTATGTTATACTACCATTCCTAAAAATGTCATGTTTCCTAAAATCACTTAAGGTGACTAGGTACTACTAGGAAGACACCTTAAGTGATCTCATTCTATAAATATAAACGATTTTTAATTCGCAGTTATTTCTACTCGGCAATAGATGGCATTAACAGAATCACTAAACTAAACGTAATTTTATTAAAAACAGTAACACTTACCCAAATTTATTAAAAATATATATAGTGATTAATGCAAAACGGAAATACAATATTTATAAATAAAATTATGTTGTGATTATTCTTAAATAAAAGAGATTTGTAAAACGGAACGTATTTGCTCACCACAGACTGCATATAGTTTTTGGGAAATCAATCTAATATTTTCATAGATTTTTCGCTGACTTTTTTCACTAATTCAGTAGTTATTGGCGCCAGAAGACTCCATACACTTGCTGTATTCCTGCATAGCGCGGAATGGACAGCAATGCAACGGATTTCACTAAAAACGGTATGTTTAACTCATATTCCGATTTACGATACTATTTTCGGCATATATTTGTAAACATAACCTACTTTCTACTACCTTTTTGGTAAACTCTGCTTTGATATTAGCTCCTGGCAGAGTAAGTATCAAAAAGAAAACCTTAAACTTAGTAAAAATAAAATGAACACTTATTTATCTATGTTTTTTAATGTTAAAATGGCGTATGTATACCAATATTGCAATTGCAATGAATCGATAATAAAAAATGCAACGAAAAACATCAAGAAATGGTGTAAATAAGCGATTGTTATTTCTCATTAGTAATAATAAATATTACTTTTACAAATGGAAGTTGGTTTTGTATTAGAATTTAATGGTTACCGGTCAGAATCTGTAATGGTGTTTGTTTGTTGTTATTGTTGTTTTCATGATAAATATTGTTTTTACAGATTCATTTGGAGACTGGGTAAGTGTCTGATTCTTTATAAGTATTATTTTTAACTGGAATCTGATGCTGGTACTTATATTAGGTCATAAACGGGTTAATTTATATCATAGTAAGTACCTTACTATTTAATTTATTTTAATTGTATTTTGCTAATACCTGTTATCTTTTTACTTATAAAGATCATGTTTTTAATATTTATAACATTTCTCGTTGTAGTTTGTTTCATTCCAATGTATAATAACCTCGAAGGCATCAGAAATTATTGAGCTATACTTAGTTTATGATAAAACTCAGACACATTTTACTGGTCCAAAATTCTATATACTTACATACAAATCTTGAAGTAAACCAATATGTTTTTTTTTTACTCATAGGCCTCAAGTGGTGATATAACGTCTACGTCAGACTTCATGATGCCAGTAGAAGAAGCTATCGGACAGAAAAGAACCTTTGAGGGTTCCCGATGTAAGTTTTGCAATATTAATTATATTTATTATACATCATTTATATTAAAACATCCTCCGCTCTACTTATTATACTGAAAACAATGGAGAAGATTGGAGAAGGCTTTTGCCACCTGGCAAATGGATATGTGCAAATTAAGTCAAATAATATCAGACTTAAAGGCGGTGGTAAAACTTATATTTTGCGGCAACAATCAGCCGGTAGTTGTCTCGAACGCCGCATTACAAAGTGTCTAGTCTGAGCGCAGCGCGGCGCCGACTAGCGCGCGAGCTCGGCGGCGGGAGGAAGGGATCAGGGACCCTAGTTAGGACATAGGGGTAATGAATGGTAAAAAGGCTAAGAATCATTGCAGTAGAAGAAGAGATGTTAAAATATTATCCTTAAGGGATGAAATAGGGGTTTAAAGCTTGTATGAAAAAAAAACTCTAAATTGGCAATAATTTTGATAAAACTTAAGATTCATGCTCTTAAAAACCTTTCATGAACTATTAGACTCAAGGGTGCAAAATAGTAAAATGGCAAAATATAGTTGATATAAAAAAAAAAGAATCAAAATCGGTTCAGGCTTTAGGGAGCTATGATGCCACAGACAGACAGAGACGTCAAACTTATAACAACCCGTCGTTTTTGCGTCGGGGGTTTAAAATTGTCAGAATGAATAAAAAAGTTCGAGATTTGTAAAATTAGTGACGTCATCTAGTAAAAGGATGAGGCTACTGTGTTTATAAAATTATTAATATTTTGAGGGTAAATCGTACTCAATATTTTAAGATAGCCAGTAATAAAAGGTAGTTGTTTTTAAAAGTACAGTTTTACGAGAATTTTTGGTTATTTTTGTGTTCAACGTTAAATGTGCGATTTTAAAAAGATGGGAGTTATATATGATGAAGGTATGTTATATATTTTGAATAATTTATTTGTATATTTAAGTGTTTTATTATTGAAATTTTGTAGGCAAATCCTAAAGTGGTGATTTTTGTGCTTACTTCTTGACAATTTTTTTTCTTGATAAAGGTAAAGTTCGATTAATTTATTAATTCCGTGACGGTATTTAAGGGTTAATTTTCCAAAAATTGTAATCGTAACTTTCATAATTTGAGTTAAAATATACTTGGTTACTGTACAGTTTGTAGTAAGAAAATTATGGGATTAAAACTATCTTTCACCCTCTCATTTCATTAGGGGATGAATTTCCAAAAATCTCTTTTTATAGCTCACTTACGTCATATATAAAAAAACAAATAACCACAAATATACTCGAGTCGGGTATCAAATGAAAGAGGATCAAAATCATACATTGTAAAATTATAAAAGCTTATTTTGATCTCATATTATTATTAACTACCAACCCGCCCCGGCTTCACACGGGTGCTTTACACCTTCCTCTTCAGTAACCTTGAACTACTGTGTGAGCGTGAGGGCACTATTACTACGCGCGTGCGTCAGAGACAAATACAAAAAGGGCAACGTCCGTTTTTCGCTGTGCTCGGCGACCGTCCTTTTTTTAAAGTAAATCCCTACTAAAATAATAAATGCGAAGATAACTGTCTGTCTGTCTGTTACGCTTTCACGCTAAAACTGCTGGACCGATGTAAATGAATTTTGGTACAAAGAAAGTCTGAGAAGGGACATAGGCTACTTTTTAACCGACTGCAAAAAAGGTGTTCCACGCGGACGAAGTCGCGAGCAGAAGCTAGTAATATATAATTGGTTGTATTTTAACAGATGGTGCTCCGCCGGCGAAACGTCCAGCGCCTACGATTAGAGTCGGCGCTGGATTCAAATGGAACCTACAGGTAACTAGAATATATATTATCTACTATATCTATACTAATATTATAAAGAGGAAAGATATGTACCTATTTTTGTATGTTTGTAATGAATAGGCTCAAAAACTACTGGACCGATTTTAATAATTCTTTCACTGTTGGGAAGCTACGTTCACCCTGAGTAACATAGGCTATAGAATATTTTGAAAAAAATTAGGGATCCGTGCGAAGCCGGGGCGAACCGCTAGTATAAAATAAATATGTGATTCACTGATATAGTAAAGAAGATAGGATATTTCCATACGCCGTTTCACTTGAAAAAGACGGTCGGTGAAAAAATGCTGAGGGTCTCGCCCCAGCTTGGCACGGATCCTTATTTTTTTTTTTCTAAATATAATATAGCCTATGTCACTATAGCCTATGAAAATAGTGTAGTTTCCAATCCAAACAAACAAACCTTTCCTCTTTATTATAATATACTAGCGGCCCCGGCAGACGTCGTCCTGCCCGTCCGATTGTTTCGTCAAAGATCTGTCAAAGTCTTCTGTCACTTCTTCATAAGGCTTCATATTTTCCCCGTTTTTTACACATTTTCCACTGTTTCTCCGCTCCTATTGGTCGCAGCGTGATGTTATATAGCCTAAAGCCTTCCTCGATAAATGGTCTATCCAACAAAAAAGAATTTTTGAATTAGCACCAGTAGTTCCTGAGATTAGCGCGTTCAAACAAACAAACAAACAAACTCTTCAGCTTTATAATATTAGTATAGATGTTCACCCTGAGTAACACAGACTATAGAATATTTTGAAAGAAATTAGGGATCCGTGCGAAGCCGGAGCGAACCGCTAGTAGTATTCGTGTTTATAAACACGATTTTTTTTAAGAATGTATGTAAGTTTGTTCCTTATTCACGTTAAAACTACTGAATTTATTTCGATGAAACCTTACAATAATATAGCTTACACATCAGAATAACATATAGGCTATATTTTATAACGATATTGTGTAAATTACTCATCGTGCGTAGACGAAGTCGCGGGCAGAAGCTAGTGATGGTATAATTATTAACATTTAGCCTTTTTCCTCTTGCTATCATTTTGTGTTTATTTTTGTCTAGGCGTTGTCTCAGGCCGCCCAAGCGGTGGAGACGGGCGGGAAGTCCCCAGTTTCCGCCCTGAACGAGCTCGGAGTGAGGGTGAACTATAGCATCGTGAGGCAGGGCGGGGTCGCCCACTGCCCTAGCTTCACCGTCGCTGTTACTGTGAGTACATCATTTTGAACCCCTATTTTGCACCTTTAGGGGGTGAATTCCAATAAACTGATACACAGAATTTAAATAGGGACGAATGGGTAAAGAAAAGGAAATGCTATTTCCGTTAGTTAGATTATTAAATACTAGCGGTTCGCCCCGGTTTCGCACGGATCCCTAATTTTTTTCAAAATATTCTATAGTCTATGTTACTCAGGGTGAACGTAGCTTCCCAACAGTGAAAGAATTATTAAAATCGGTCCAGTAGTTTTTGAGCCTATTCATTACAAACATACAAAAATAGGTAAAAATCTTTCCTCTTTGTAATATTAGTATAGATATTATTCGATACGTATTTTTTATTTTCTCAAAAAAATAAACAATGCCAAAGATAAGTCCTTCTAAAGTTCGCGAGTGGGGGCTGGTGACGTCACAATATGTTACAATTTATACCTAGCCGTGACGTCACAAGCCCCCACTCCCGAACTTTAGAAGGACTTATCTTTGGCATTGTTTATTTTTTTGAGAAAATAAAAAATACGTATCGAATAATATCTATACTAATATTACAAAGAGGAAAGATTTTTACCTATTTTTGTATGTTTGTAATGAATAGGCTCAAAAACTAACTTTGGAAGCGCTTTGACGGCCTGCTGGTCTAGTGGTCAGAGGCCCTGACTACGAAACCGGAGGTTGCGGGTTCGAATCCTGCTAGGGGCAGTCAATGTGATGAGCACTGGCATCTGTACCTGAGTCTTGGATGTCTTATATGTATTTATGTATGTTTGTCCGTTGTCTAGTACCCATAGTACAAGCTTTACTTACTTTGCGACTAGATCAATTGGTGTGAATTGTCCAAAGATATTATTATTATATTGTATGAATTTTGAGAAATAAATAAATCTAATCTTAATAATTTCTGATGCCTTCGCGGTTATTACACATTGGAATGAAACAACTATAAACGGATTGGAATGAAACAACTATTAACGGATTTAACTCGCGTATTTTTATTTTATTTTATTAGCTGACGTTTCGGATTAAAAAAAAAAAAATACGCGAGTTAAATCCGTTAATAGTTGTTTCATTCCAATGTGTAATAACCGCGAAGGCATCAGAAATTATTAACTATACTTAAACGGATTTAACTCGCGTATTTTATTTTATTGGCTGAGGTTTCGGCGCCTTTACAGATTCCATAATCGTAGCACGACTGAGCTGACAATAGTCTAATCTTATCTTTCAGGTGGCCGACATGACGTTCGAAGGGTGGGGCCACAGTAAGCGCGAGGCGCGGGCGTCGGCAGCTAGGGCGTGCCTCGCGGCGTTACTCGCTCGCGCCGGACGAGTGTTGGACGCGAGGCCGCAGGATTTCACTAGCGATGACACGACGTCTCGTGAGTATTTAGTACTAGCTCTGCCCGCGACTTCGTCCCCGTGGAATAGTAATTCTTCATACAGTCTTCATATTTTCCCCGTTTTTTACACATTTTCCACTGTTTCTTCGCTCCTATTGGTCGCAGCGTGATGTTATATAGCCTTCCTCGATAAATGGTCTATCCAACAAAAAAAGAATTTTTCAATTCGAACCAGTAGTTCCTGAGATTAGCGCGTTCAAACAAACATACAAACAAACTCTTCAGCTTTATAATATTAGTATAGATATAATAACTAGTGACCCGCCCCGGCTTCGCACGGATCCCTATTTTGTACCAAAATATTCTATAGCCTATGTTACTACATCAATAATTTCTATTGTTAAGATAATAATTTAATTTTAATGTTTTTTATATTAACTACGATCTATCAATCGATAATTCGATTGATATTTTTGGTTCAATACCATTAGTTTTTAATTATAATGATATTTTTGTACAATGTTGCAAAGCATTTCACACAGATGGCGCTGAAGCGAAAATTCGCATGTAAACAATAAAGTACAAAGACCGCATTGAAAGGAGTAGATAAATTCGAAGACCTGTCAGTGGTCCTTATGGTGTAATGGTTCAGCACGCTGCCGCTAGTAAAGGCATAGGCGTGGGTTCGAATCCCACTGAGGGTCTAAAATTTTTCTACTCTTGTCTTTGTACAAAAATATCATTATAATTTAATGTTTTTTTTTAACAGCACAAGAATTCCAATGTCTGGAAGCGAAAGCCGCTCAGAAGAAGGAAGCACGACCGGCGCCCATGGACGTTGAAGACAAGACCACGGAAGCTGGTGAGCAATTAAAACTACTTACAAACTTGTATCATAATCTTACAGTATTTGTAACATTGTCTTACCGCACTAATCCCTACTAATATTATAAATGCGAAAGTAACTCTGTCTGTCTGTCTGTTACGCTTTCACGCTAACACTACTGGACTGATTTAAATGAAATTTGTTACGAAGAAAGTCTGGAGCCTGAGAAAGGACATAGGCTACTTTTTAACCGACTGCAAAAAAGGAGAAGTTCCACGCGGACGAAGTCGCGGGCAGAAGCTAGTACTGAATAATTCTTAAAAAAAGAAAATCTAATTTTCCGTCCTCCAGCCAGAAAGCGCTAACTTTGTGGCCGCTTCGCTAAATGAAATTGCCGCTTTCTGGCTTCGTCGATCAGAAAAATAGTATACTGACCTCGGCCAGTAAATAAAAAGCCTCAGATCACATTTTTGTCAACCTCGGCTTCGCCTCGGACGACAATTACATGTGATCTGAGACATTTTTTATTTCACTGGCCTCGGTGCGTAATGTACTAATAATAATAATAATAAGTATATATAATAATAATAAGCTTTTATTTTGTCCATGCAAAAAAGAGATATACATTTTAGATACATTATAATAATAAGTTAATTAACATTTAATGAAATTATTCAAATAAATTTAACATTACAGGATTATAACATATTGTATTAAAATTGGTTAGATAATATTTATTTCTTTATGGACCCCCTTCGGGTAAAAGCCTCCTCCAAGGTGTACCACCTGTCTCTATCTTTGGCTATGTTTAGCCAGGCTCGGCCTGCTATTTCCGCTATTTCATCTGCCCACCTGGCGTGCGGGCGGCCTCTCGCTCTTCTGCCTGGCGGTCCGGTATGTACTAATAATCTATTATTATTATTATTATTATTTCCAGTATCCACTCCCCCTCAGCCGGTGTCCTGCCCCACCACGGCGCTGTTCGGCGCCGGCGCCGCCACATCGCACAAGAGCCCGATCAACACGCTGTACGAGAGCTGTCCCGGGTTGAACTTCCTTTGCACCTACGGGGATGGATCGCCGTTGGACGTTGCACAAGGTAAACGAAATATATACCCAATCACTACATAGTACACTAGCGGTTCGCCCCGGCTTCGCAAGGATCCCTAATTTTTGACGCGGATACGTCTTTAAAATTATGTGGCAATCCAAAAAAACGAATGATAACAAAATCGGGGGATACAGTTTAGTGTTGTAGCTACATGTCTTTCATCTCCATACAAATTTCAGTTACACCACTGGATAGCTAAAGAATCAAAGAATTTATTACGCTAAGTAAGGACTGTATGAATAATAATATTTTATTTAAAAACTATTACCCGTTACGAGACGTATTCACGTACAACAATCGGCCGTGTCCATAACACAGCCACACCCCGTTTTTTTTTTCAAAATATTCTATAGCCTATGTTACTCAGGGTGAACGTAGCTTCCCAACAGTGAAAGAATTATTAAAATCGGTCCAGTAGTTTTTGAGCCTGTTCATTACAAACATACAAAAATAAGTACAAATCTTTCCTCTTTATAATATTAGTATGTATAGATAAAACATAGCTTTGAACGAAGACGACATATTCATCTTTCAAACAAAAAAAAAAACAGAATCAAAATCGGTCCATGCGTTAGGGAGCTATGATGCCACAGACAGACAGACAGACACGTCAAACTCATAACGCCCCGTTTTTGCGTCGGAGGTTCAATAAATCAATTCACACGAATTGATCTAGTCCCAAAGTAAGCAAAGCTTGTCTATGGGCACTAGACAACGGATAAACATACATAAATACATATAAGACATCCAAGACTCAGGTACAGATGCCAGTGCTCATCACACTGACATCTGCCCCTAGCAGGATTCGAACCCGCAACCTCCGGTTTCGTAGTCAGGGGCTCTGACCACTAGACCAACAGACCGTCGTAATAATTTCTGATGCCTTCGCGGTTATTACACACTAGCTGTGCCCGCGACTTCGTCCGCGTGGAATAGTTATTTTCCCCGTTTTTTACACATTTTCCACTGTTTCTTCGCTCCTATTGGTCGCAGCGTGATGTTATATAGCCTAAAACCTTCCTCGATAAATGGTCTATCCAACAAAAAAAAGAATTTTTGAATTCGAACCAGTAGTTTCTGAGATTAGCGCGTTCAAACAAACAAACAAGCAAACAAACTTTATAATATTAGTATAGATTGGAATGAAACAATTATAAACGGATTTAACTCGCCTATTTTATTTTATTTGCTGACGTTCCGGAGCCTTTACAGATTCCATAATCGTAGCACGACCGAGCTGACAATAGTCTTATGCTAAACTTACAACGTGTGTAATTATTTATTTTTCTTTTTTTTACAGCTCCACTTCAATTGAGCCACAGCATGAGATTCAAAGTGATATGTCAGATTAAAGATCAGACTTTTGAAGGATACGGTGAGTGTTGCCAACATTGGGTACGTTCCACTTAACGCTCGCAACGCCGCCGACCACGACCGCTGAAATTGCCGTTCCACTAAAGAGAAAACACCGCGGGCGTTGTAAGCGAATGTTTATAGGTGGAACGCACATCGTGAGCGACGAAAGCCCACTCTGACCCACCAATATTTTGTGGGCGAAGTGGGCGCGATGTGGTCGCGAACAGTGACGTCAACTATGACGTCGAGCCATCGCTCGCAACGACCACGGGCGTCAAGTGGAACGATACAGAGGGTGTCACGAGCGTTGCGGGCGCTTAGTGGAACGCACCCATTATAATTATAGTTTGTGGCTTGTGACGTCACGGCTAGGCATGAATTGTACCATGCCGTGACGTCACGCCCCCACTCCCTTTGTTTGTTTGATTTTTTTTATTATTTTAACTAGCTTCTCCAAATACACCCGAGTATGGGGTATTAAATGAAAGAGGATCACGTGTGCATTGTAAAATTGAATATACTAGCTGTCCGCCCCGGCTTCGCACGGACCATCTTTTTTTTATAACCTATGCCACTCGGGAATAGTGTAGCTTTCTAAAAGTGAAAGAATTTTTGAAATCGGTCCAGCCGTTATGGAGCCTATTCAATCCAAACAAACAAACAAATCTTTCCTCTTTATCAACCGACGAAAAAAACGGAGGAGGTTCTCAAGTCGACGCGTATATTTTTTTTTTTTTTTTTAATGTATGATCACGCATAACTTTTTACAGAGTGGCTCGATTTTGATAATTCTTTTTTTATTGGAAAGTGTATACTTCGAAAATTATCTCTATGATAGCTTGTTTTCAAAAAGTTTTTTATTTAAATTTTATTTTTGCTTACCTATTGTATTAATATAGAGCTTAGGTTCTTATCTAAAACTTGTATTCCGCGGCAACAATCAGCTGGCAGTTGTCTCGAACGCCGCATTACAAAGTGTCTAGTCTGAGCGCAGCGCGGCGCCGACTAGCGCGCGAGCTCGGCGGCGGGAGGAGGGGATCAGGGACCCTAGTTAGGACATAAGGGTAACGGACCTAACAAGACTAAGAACATATTCTTATTATTAAAGGGTCAAGCAAGAAGTTGGCTAAATTGGCAGCCGCCCGCGCCGCCCTCGCCGTGCTGGAGGAGGGCGGCTCCCCGCCCACCGCGCCGCCCACGCACGGCCTGCTGCCGCAGACCCTGGCGGACAGGGTCGGGAAGTAAGTGTATTATTTAAATACTAGCTTCTGTTCGCGACTTCGTCTGCGCACCATGAGTACCTTACAAAATATACCCTACTAGCGGTCCCGGCAGACGTCGTCCTGCCCGTCCGATTGTTTCGTCAAAGATCTGTCAAAGTCTTCTAACTGTCACTTCTTCATAAGGCTTCATATTTTCCCCGTTTTTTACACATTTTCCACTGTTTCTTCGCTCCTATTGGTCGCAGCGTGATGTTATATAGCCTAAAGCCTTCCTCGATAAATGGTCTATCCAACAAAAAAAAGAATTTTTGAATTCTATCAGTAGTTCCTGAGATTAGCGCGTTCAAACAAACAAACAAACTCTTCAGCTTTATAATATTAGTATAAATTATTCCCGCAGTTGGTCGCTATTTTATTTTCGTACATTTTCATGTTTGTTTTTTTTGTATGAAATTTATTTATTATTATGTGTTCCGTTATATGTCCGAAGTCTTATAGGAGTCACGTCACCTCGTTCGGCCACAAGGCCCTAGATGTCGCTAGTTCCGTGTCGTTTCCCGCGCATATTTCCCACCTATTTTACAAACCTGCTTCCGTTAGGAGCTGTCGTCGAACAAGCCGCCATATTATTTATCCATTATTGCGTCGCTCTCTGAGCTGTGCGCAAGGTTCGTAAGTCGCTAAAAATTTCAACATGAAATTTTTATAAGTAATTTAAATTTAAATTATTTAAATTCTGGTAAGTAGAATTTATCGCTGAACGTTGTGTTCTTAACTTTAATAACGTTTTAAAGCACCGTACTTAGAATCTTTTCTGAAAAGATTTCTCTTTAAGTACCTTCAATAGTTTAATAAAAAATATTGTATTTTTTTTTTTCCGATCTTTCGAGATGGTAAGTAGAAAGTTGGTTTTTTTTGTTTAAAGTGTTCCGTGTGGTTATTTGTTTTTTCATGAATAACACGTGTTTTCCCGCGCCGGCGGAGGTAGTGCGACTACGGGGGACTTGCGCAAAGCGCGCAGTCTCCCCTTCAGTTTCTCTGACGAGGAACGCTCTCACAACCGGTGTTGGCGCCGCCGCCGCCGCCGCTCCCGCTCTCGCAGCCGGAGCCGCGGCGGGCGGCGTCAGGCGCACCGCGTCTTCGGCGCCGCCGCCGCGTGGCGCCCGTGTGGAATGCGCCACGAGCCACGTGGCGGCCGCGTAAATTGCGCCACGAGCCACGTGGCACATGCGGCGTGGGCTGCGCGGATTGCGCCACGAGCGGCGTGGTGGCCGCGTAGATTGCGCCACGAGCCATGTGGCTGCCGTGGCGTCAACCGCACCGGTCGCACCGCCTCGCACCGCTTCGGGTCCACGAGCAACATCGAGCAGAGGTTTGAGTTTCACCAACGGCAGCTGGTAAGTCGGCTATACAATATTTTGAGTGACGGCATACCGGGCGGGTTTCGCGCGGTACCGCCGCGTCCGCCGCGCGCACCACCGCAGAGCGTGGCGGGAGCCACGTGTGGACGCGGTTATGTGTCCGTGTCTGGACCGCGTGCGCCGTCCGACCCGCGTGTCGTTATGGCTGTGTCCGCGTGTCGTCGTGGCTATGCGCCCGCGTGTTGTAGTGGTTATGTGCCCGCGTGTCGTCGAGGCTATGTGCCCGCGTGCCGTTGTGGCTTTGTGCCCGCGTTCCCTTGTCCGTGCGTCGTGTCGGTGTCGAACCACGTCTGGTCGTGTCGTCCCCACTATGTGAACGCTTGCGTTTAGCCTGTCCGTGTCGCGTGTCGACGTCGATCCACGTTGGTCGCGACTATGTGCCCGAGGGCTATCGCGTGTCTACGTCATCGCCACGCTTTCTTCAAGTTGTTTGCCCGATTTCGGACCGCGTGTCCCCGTTAATGATATGTGAGCGGGACGATATCGCTGCCTCTGTAGTCTCAGTCCAATTCTATTCATTTATTGCATTCTATATAACATGTTATCGACGAAATAGTTTCTTTGAAGGTTACTGCCGTATTTCAGTTTCGTAACCTAATGCGTTACTAAAATTAGTATCTATCAACCCCTTAAATGAAATGATAAATAAATGGAACCGTCCGGGTTGGTTTCTGAAAAGAATGCGTTTCCGGCCTATTATCGCATTGAACGTATTGTTTCTTTGTGTATTGCCTTCTTGCCCTAAAGCTATCTTATTATCTATCTATAAGCTATCTTATTAATCTTATTATCTTATATAGGCATTAAAATTGGATCGGTAAAACTGATGTTGATCTTTCGCGTCTTCTTTGTGTAACCAATTAATGATAAAGTATTCGGAAGATATAGAAGTTCTATAGTCTGCAGAATATTTATTCAACCCGTCGGGTTTGTCAGTTTCTTTACAAAAAGTCTTTTTTACACCGGTCGAAAATCGACCACGAAAGGATGTCGTGGTCGATTTTTGACGCCCAACAAATCAAAACAACCTTATTCTTTTTTGTTGATACATCAGTCTAAATTAATGTTGGCTTAGCACGTAGGTATTTTGCATCGAAGCTCTTAATCGATCTCGAGTGGAACATAAACTTCTACCTTGGGGATCACATGGGACATACGGTGCAAAACCAAGTTTATTTGAAACGTAAGCCGATTCGATTGTTGCTTCGAAATTCTCCCAGGTCATCTTTGTTTGCGTGAAACTGGATCGAAAGGCACATAGTATATTTAGTTTTAAGTATTAACTCTAATTTTAAGCTTTATTTCAGGTTTGAACTGTGCGTCATTAGTATCATAATTTTGCTTCTTTCACCGTTCCTCGAAATAGACTGTAGAGATAGCACAGCAGAGGCACTGCAAACTGTTCTAGTCGAGCGAGCGATCCAGATATACCTCGAGGTAAAAGTGCCAACCCACATCGTGACCGATGCCTCCGATCAAAGCTTATCGAAAATTTTAAATATTTTTTTTTTTTTCTGGTGCTTCGCCGGCCGCTACCGCGGCACGCTCGCTTCGCTCGCACGGCTCGCACGCTGTAGGGTCGCGGTTCTAACCTAACCTAATGGGTTACCCGGTCGACAGACAGAAATCCGAGCTCCATAAAAGATTGACCTCTATTTTTTCTAAGTGTCTGCATCCCCTTTGCTACACCCGCTTGCCTCCTGCTTCTTGCTGCCTGTCGCTTGTCGTCTGCTGTCTGCCACCTGCCGCATGCCGCCTGCCGATTGCAGCTACCTGTTTCGGCACTGGGGCTCTTCTGCGATTGACCTATACGTCTAGCAGACCGCTTACGTTGTGCCGGAGTATGTCTCATGAGATTCGCTAGTCCCGAACGCCATCTCAATCGCTGACTGTAGGTAGTTCCGGCGTTTTCACCCCCGGGTCTCATACCGTGTCTCCTTCGGCACCTGAACACTGCCTCCGGCCTGTTCATCATCGTTGTGCCGGAGTGGGAGCGACCCCGCTGGCAGCCGGACCTGAGAGCCCGAGCATTGACGCGCCCCCCCTCGGAACCTTCGGTCTGTATCTATAGGTGGACATCGCGACGGGCCCGCAGACTAAGCTGGTGGACACCGGAATAGGCCTGCGGACCTCGCTGACGGAGTTGCCGGGACGGTCCTGAGAACCTCGCTTACATGGTCGCCGCGACGGTCCTACGGACCTCGCTGGCGGAGTCACCACGACGGTCTTGCGGACCTCGCTGACATGGTCGCCGCGACGGTCCTACGGACCTCGCTGACGGAGTTGCCGCGACGGTCCTGCGGGCCTCGCTGGCATGGTCGCCGCGACGGTCCTACGGACCTCGCTGGCGGAGTCACCACGACGGTCCTGCGGACCTCGCTGACATGGTCGCCGCGACGGTCCTACGGACCTCGCTGACGGAGTTGCCGCGACGGTCCTGCGGGCCTCGCTGGCATGGTCGCCGCGACGGTCCTACGGACCTCGCTGACGGAGTTGCCGCGACGGTCCTGCGGACCTCGCTGACATGGTCGCCGCGACGGTCCTACGGACCTCGCTGACGGAGTTGCCGCGACGGTCCTGCGGGCCTCGCTGGCATGGTCGCCGCGACGGTCCTACGGACCTCGCTGGCGGAGTCACCACGACGGTCCTGCGGACCTCGCTGACATGGTCGCCGCGACGGTCCTACGGACCTCGCTGACGGAGTTGCCGCGACGGTCCTGCGGGCCTCGCTGGCATGGTCGCCGCGACGGTCCTGCGGACCTCGCTGACATGGTCGCCGCGACGGTCCTACGGACCTCGCTGACGGAGTCGCCGCTACGGTCTTGCGGACCTCGCTGGCGGAGTCACCGCGACGGGCCTGAGGACCTTGCTGACGGAGTCGCCGCGACGGCCCGCATTTCTTGATGGTAAACAACGGGCTACTGCCGCTGCAACGAGTTCAGGACCTGAAGGTAAGGGCTTATCTCATGTCGGGAGAGACTCTGACGAGCGATTGCTCTCCAAATAAGAAGGCCCTCCTAGAGCTCTGGTGGCGACCTTCTACAATAATTGTCTACCCATTTGATCAGGTTAGTGCTCTCAGAACGATATTTCTTAGCAAATACCTAACCCTGAACAGGCCACGATGATACCTACGCAATTTGCAGGTGCGGTAATAAGTTAGCTTTTAGAATAGCTCTTGTTCACAAAACGATTATCGCTTCAATTTGTGAGCTCTTCTCAAATGTAAAAAGTTCATCTAACAGTACAGCCAGACATGTTATGTTACAACGGTAGCGATACCTTTACCTCCAAAACAGCAAGTTTTATATGCGAGAATGCTGATTAAATTCTGAAAAGAAACCTTTGTTGGCAGTACCTTGTACGATATTTCCAGAAGGACAGCGGATCTTCTTTTGCTGTCATCGAAACGTGAGTCCACAGCTCTGTTAAACTCTATCTCGATTGGTTCGTTGACAACGATCATTCTATCTATAGGTAACCTTGTATCCGGAATTCGGCTCTATAACTGACTCTGGTACGTACCTGCCGTTAATCGAGTTAGTAGCTCTAGATCGCAGCTCTAGTTTATTGACTTCGGAGATTAGCCCACATTCCTAAAGAAATTAAGGGCTCTACTACTAATCTATTTTTATGTCCTAGAATGCCTTCGCAGTCTGCCAATTCGACCATGATCGGAGTCTGGATGAAACTGCTTCTCGCCGAGGCTGGTGTTCGTGCTCTCTCAGGTAGCTTCCGGTTGGCCGTTAAGTTTTTAAACTGGTATGGAAGATATTTATTAATCAATTTATTAATGATATTTTGAGAACACCGATTGGCATTACGAGTCTACCTATCGCAAGTACCGGTAAGATCAAATCCTTATTGCGCTTATATTTCAGAGCCAATGATAGGTACTGTTTACTCGTAACCGTTTTCTACAGGTCTGTTATTTATATTACTCCCACCGCTCTGGGGTCTGTCTATATTGTTTATGATTTTATTGCGGTATATCATATCCTCTAATTCTGCTCATGCTGATAATACTAACGATTCAACATAATACGTCATGTAATCCGTTAACGCTAGTTAGCTTTTTGGTAGGTACCGCATTTTACCTCTATTGTAAAGCGGCTCATATTGTTACTAAATACAATATGTAATTAAGAAATTAATGCAGCTATATATTATGTTTAGAATATGTTTTTTCTCTCTCACGTATTAAAGCTTATGTTGATAGACCTATAGTATGCCGATTCAAAGCTGGTTATCTAATAAATACACATCTCTGAGAACTGAGCACTGCCTTCAGTTCATCTGATGTACTTTTTACAAGTAGGTAACATACTTGCTCTGCTGTCCATTTTATGAAAATCTTATGTTTTCAGTACTTTACCGTTTTTTCTTTCTTTGAATAACAACATTATTGCGTCCTTACATCGATCAAGCCACCAGGAGATAATAAACAAGTCTCCTATAAGACTTCGGACATATAACGGAACACATAATATAAAATTTTACCTTCCAATAAAATTGTTATTATGTTTCCAATATGTCCGAAGTCTCGGCAAGGCCTTCCTGGTGATACAATTCGCACCTTGCTTGCAATAATGGCTAAATAATATGGCGGCTTGTTCGACGACAGCTCCTAACGGAAGCAGGTTTGTAAAATAGGTGGGAAATATGCGCGGGAAACGACACGGAACTAGCGACATCTAGGGCCTTGTGGCCGAACGAGGTGACGTGACTCCTATAAGACTTCGGACATATTGGAAACATAATAACAATTTTATTGGAAGGTAAAATTTTATATAATTTACAGAATGGTCAACGAGAAATTCCACGACATCATGAAGGGGAACTTGGTGCATTCCAAGAGGAAGGTGTTGGCCGGCATTGTGATGACGCAGGATTACAAACTGGACAGCGCCAAGGTGAGAAACGTCTGCATGAAAATATTTTTTAGTATGTCTATACTAATACTAATATTATAAAGCTGAAGAGTTTGTTTGTTTGTTTGTTTAAACGCGCTAATCTCAGAAACTACTGGTTCGAATTCAAAAAATATTTTTTTGTTGGGACCATTTGTCGAGGAAGGCTTTAGGCTATATAAACAAAATGTTGATATGTTTGTTCATCTGTCACCAGGTGATAGCTGTCACTACGGGTACAAAGTGTGTGTCAGGAGAACATATGTCAGTGAGGGGGAGAGCTGTCAACGATTGTCACGCGGAGGTAAAAATATCTTAACTAATAATATTGGAAAATATATGACTCGTATTTTTTCTTTTTCCAAAGATAAGTGCTTCCGAAGTTTGGGAATGGGGGCTTGTGACGTCACGTCTAGGTATAAATTGTACCATATCGTGACGTCACGATCCCCCACTCCCGAAATTTAGAAGCGCTTATGTTTGTTATTGTTAGTTTGTTTGAGAAAATTAAAAATACGTGTTCAGTATCAGCTGCCATAGCGGCCACACACACAGGCAGCTGCCGCGCGGCATGCGGCCTCACCCACACCTAGCATACTCGATAGTGTTACAGCGGCCCCGCCGGCGGGGTCGAAGACGTCCACATACACCCGGCGCGCGCCGGACTTATCCGCAGGGACCTTCTGTTCCCTTGCAACAAAATAGTCGTGTCAACACACCTCCTTACGGCGCGAGCCGAGGTGCGACCCCCACCTTGGGGGGCCTCGGGTCGGTCAGGGCTAAGAACCCTAAACCCAACCCAAAAGGCTTAAGAGTCTCCTTTCAGGAGTCTCGCCACCCGTCCGGTTTTGCAGTGAAGGCCCATTAGCTGGCCAACTGCGCTTCAGTATTCAGTTAGAAAAAAAAAAAAAAAAAAAAAACGTGTTGAGGATTTTTTTTGTAATCTACTGGATTGACAAACAACAGTCGTCTAGCTCACACAAATTGATCTATTTCAAAACTAAGCAAAGATGGATATGCTCTGGGTACTAGACAATGGATATATAGATATAGACTCAAGTACAGATGCTCGTGTTTTAAGATGAAATCCTCTAATAGGTGTTTTTTCTGAACTAAGGTTGCGGCGCGACGTTGTTTGCAGCGCCATCTATACGCACAACTGCTCATGTACGCTGAAGCTGCAGGTATGTTTGTTTATATATTATCTATACATATATAGAATGCTTTGTCCTGACTGACTGACGGATAAACACCCTAAACTGCTGATCGTAGAGACCTGAAACTAGAAGGGTATGTTCTTTGTATAACGTAGACGACAGATAAGAAAGGATTCTCCGAAATTCTATCTCTTAAGAGGATAAAAAGGGGGGCAAAGTTTGTATGGGACAAAGTGATTAGGTCTTGGTATATTTGATGACGTTTCGGGAACTGTACAGTTCCCATATTCGTAGCACGACTGAGCTGATGATAGACTTAACGCTAAAGTTAGCGAAACGTCAGCAAAAAAAAAATACGCGAATTAAATCCGTTTATAGTTGTTTCATTCCAATGTGTAATGACCGCGAAGGCGTCGGGATTTTCTTTTTCGCTCGGTCGATGACGTTTATAATTTTTTTTGTGTTTTTTTTTACAGATCCAACGGTGCCTATATTGGAATCCGACCTGGAACCAGTTCCCGGCGGTGGCTACCAGTTGAAACCGGATCGGCGGATACATCTCTACGTCAGGTAAGGAATTAGGATAGCAGGCGCGGGCGGTACGCCGCGTCGAGGGTAGGCACCACGTATAGTTGTGATGTTGTGCCTGTATAGTACGTAATATTAAATTGTTGGAGTTTAAATATACACAGGTAGATAAAATTGTTGTGAAAATCTCTAATTTCGAATGAAACAACTATTAACGGATTTAACTCGCGTATTGTTATTTTATTTTATTTGCTGACGTTTCGGATTCTTTACAGTTTCCATAATCATAGCACGACTGAGCTGACAATAGTCTTATGCTAAATTCACAATATTATCAGCTCAGTCGTGCTCCGAAACGTCACCAAATAAAATAAAATACACTATTTAAATCCGTTTAAAGTTGTTTCATTTCAATTTGACGGAGGTTGCGGGTTCGAATCCCGCTAGTGGCAGATGTCAATGTGATGAGCACTGGCATCTGTACCTGAGTCTTGGATGTCTTATATGTATTTATGTATATTTATCCGTTGTCTAGTACCCATAACACAAGCAAAAAGCTTTGCTTAAAATGGGATTAGATAATTGGTGTGAATTGTCCAAAGATAAAAAAAAATCTAAATTTATTTTGTTACGGGTCCGACACGCGCTTGGCCGGTTTCAATTCTCTGTTCTGTTCCAGCACGGCTCCCTGCGGCGACGGGCGCATATTCAGCCCCCACGAGCAGTCGGACCCCATGCCGGACAGACACCCCAACAGGTGAGATTTTATATATATACTAGCTGTCCGCCCCGGCTTCGCACGGATCATCTTTTTTTATAGCCTATGTCACTCGGGAATAGTGTAGCTTTCTAAAAGTGAAAGAATTTTTGTAATCTGTCCAGTCGTTCTGGAGCCTATTCAATCCAAACAAACAAACTCTTGCTCTTTATAATATTAGTATCTATACCTACTAATATTATAAAGAGGAAAGATTTGTACCTATTTTTGTATGTTTGTAATGAATAGGCTCAAAAACTACTGGACCTATTTGAAAAATCCTTTCACTGTTGGGAAGCTACGTTCACCCTCAGTAACATAGGCTATAGAATATTTTGTAAAAAAATAGGGATCCGTGCGAAGCCGGGGCAACCGCTAGTTTATACTAATATTATAAAGAGGAAAACTTTGTTACTGGACCGTTTTTAAAAATTATTTCACCATTCGAAAGCTACATTATCCACGGGTAACAATTAAAGGCAAAATTTTATTTTGGGAAAAAAAATGGTTTCCGTAAAATATTTGGGTTTTTCGGACACAAGGTGCAAAAAAATCAACCAGAAAAGTTACTTATTTTGCGTACACTGCCTAAACTATAAAAGATGGAACCATTAAATGTTCTAATCAATTGAACATCTTATAAATATCTACAAAAATATTTTATACAAGCTTCTGTCCGCGACTTCGTTCGCGTGGAACTCCTCCTTTTTTTGCAGTCGGTTAAAAAGTAGCCTATGTCCTTTCTCAGGCTCCTTTGTAGCAAATTTCATTTAAATCGGTAGTTTTAGTGTGAAAGTGTAACAGGCAGACAGAGTTACTTTCGCATTTATAATATTAGTAGGGATAATGTAAAGTACTACTAATATTGCGCAGACGAAGTCGCGAGTAGAAGCTGGTTATTTATATAAATGTTTTGTTCAGATTGGCCCGGGGACAGCTCCGTACGAAGATAGAGTCCGGCGAGGGGACCATCCCGGTCAAGAACTGCTCCAACACCATACAGACGTGGGACGGGGTCATGCAGGTGAGTGTGCGAGCGTTCAAGTATTACGTAACGCAATTCGGGGGAGGGGGGGGGGGGGGTCTCGTAAAACGTTACGATGCGTTACACGGGGAGTAGGGGGGATCAAACAACGCGTTGCGTAACATAGTTTTTGACCCCCGACGCAAAAACGACGGGGTGTTATAAGTTTGACGTGTCTGTCTCTCTGTGTGTGTGTGTGTGTGTGTGTGTGTGTGTGTGTGTGTGTGTGTGTGTGGCATCATAGCTCCCTAACGCATGAACCGATTTAGATTCTTTATTTTTTATTTGAAAGGTGAATATGTCGGGAGTGTTCTTAGCTATGTTTGATGAAAATCGGCTCAGTATTTTAATAATTAGGGGGGTTGAAAGAGGGGATGGAAAAATAATAGTCTACAAATATAACCGAGTGGGGTATCAAATGAAAGAGGATCACGTGCACATTGTAAAATATGTTTTCTGTCCTCCGGCCGGAAAGCGCCAACTTGCTGGCCGCTGCGCTAAATGAAATTGCCGCTTTCCGGCTTCGTCGAACAGGAAAATAGTATACTGACCTCGGCCAGTAAAATAAAAAGCCTCAGATCACATTTTTGTCAACCTCGGCTTCGCCTCGGACGACAATTACATGTGATCTGAGACATTTTTTATTTTACTGGCCTCGGTGCGTAATGTACTATTTAAATAGTCTAACGCTAAAGTGACGCTAACGCTATCGTCAGCTCAGTCGTGCTACGATTATGGAAACTGTATAGAAACCGAGTTAAATCCGTTAATAGTTGTTTCATTCTTATTTATTTCGACTAATGAGAAAAATCTATGATAGTTAATATACCTATTTGACATTATATGTATGACAAAATATTATTTTAATTTTGATGTTAATTATTATTTAATCTTATTGTTCTTTGTTTTTGTTTTTGACGATCTCAATATGAGTACCTACATGTAATTTGACATAATCTATACTAATATTATAAAGAGGAAAGATTTGTATTTTTGTATTTTTGTATGTTTGTAATGAATAGGCTCCGAAACTACTGGACCGATTTCAAAAATTCTTTCACCTTTGGAAAGCTACATTATCCCCGAGTAACATAGGCTATATAATATCACGCTAGGTCTTATAGTTGCGGAGAAGTAACCGAAAATGTTTCAAAAACGGGGGAAAATATCGTTTCTGAGGCCTTAAAAAAATCTTAAGTCCCCCCCGTGCGAAGCCGGGACGGGCCGCTAGTAATAAATGTAATTATATTGTATGAATTTTGGGAAATAAATAAATCTAATCTAATCTAATCTTTCTGTTGTCTCTCCCCCCCCAGGGCGAGCGTCTCCTGACCATGTCCTGCTCGGACAAGGTGTGCCGCTGGTGCGTGGTGGGGCTGCAGGGCGCGCTGCTCTCGCGGCTGCTGCGGCCGGTGTACCTGCACTCGCTGGTGCTCGGCTCGCTGCTGCACCCCCACCACATGGACCGGTGAGTGCAGTGGGGCAGGGGGGCGGGGGGGAGGGCGGCGCCTCCTGACCGTGTCCTGCTCGGACAAGGTGTGCCGCTGGTGCGTGGTGGGGCTGCAGGGCGCGCTGCTCTCGCGGCTGCTGCGGCCGGTGTACCTGCACTCGCTGGTGCTCGGCTCGCTGCTGCACCCCCACCACATGGACCGGTGAGTGCAGTGGGGCAGGGGGGCGGGGGGGAGGGCGGCGCCTCCTGACCGTGTCCTGCTCGGACAAGGTGTGCCGCTGGTGCGTGGTGGGGCTGCAGGGCGCGCTGCTCTCGCGGCTGCTGCGGCCGGTGTACCTGCACTCGCTGGTGCTCGGCTCGCTGCTGCACCCCCACCACATGGACCGGTGAGTGCAGTGGGGCAGGGGGGCGGGGGGGAGGGCGGCGCCTCCTGACCGTGTCCTGCTCGGACAAGGTGTGCCGCTGGTGCGTGGTCGGGCTGCAGGGCGCGCTGCTCTCGCGGCTGCTGCGGCCGGTGTACCTGCACTCGCTGGTGCTCGGCTCGCTGCTGCACCCGCACCACATGGACCGGTGAGTGCAGTGGGGCAGGGGGGCGGGGGGGAGGGCGGCGCCTCCTGACCGTGTCCTGCTCGGACAAGGTGTGCCGCTGGTGCGTGGTCGGGCTGCAGGGCGCGCTGCTCTCGCGGCTGCTGCGGCCGGTGTACCTGCACTCGCTGGTGCTCGGCTCGCTGCTGCACCCGCACCACATGGACCGGTGAGTGCAGTGGGGCAGATGGGTAGGGGGAGGGGGCGGCAGCTGACCATGTCCTGCTGCCGCACCCAAAGGCAGCAGGTACGGGTAAGAGTGGCGGCCCACCCCAAGAAGGTACCTGTAGGTTTTGATTCTCTTGCGAGTGTCGAAAATTACCTCAGATATAATATGTATTCTTAGTTACGAAACTTATAACTTTTTTAAAGAGGCACATACGAGTAATAGTACATTACTGCAGCCGCCGGGAAACAGGGGGTTGCAGGTTGAGTACAACGGATAGTGTTACGAAGCCTGCAAGCCCCTTTCACGGCTAGGCATGTATAGTGCTTTTCTCAAACGAATGCGATGAAATATCGTCCTTACATGTGTCGTAAGCCGCCGGGAAATGTGTCGTTGCAGGCCTAGGCCGGGAAATCGTTTCTTTTTAATTTGAATGTCAATATGGCGTCTTACGCGCGTCATAAGCGAGTCGACATTTTGTCTAATGCATAATAGTAGGTATTGAGAACGTTGTCGACAAGGAGAAAGTTTGTCGTGTTGATTGTTTCCTTGTCGACATAATTAGTGGAGTCATTGAAGCATTATGGGTCCGATTTTTTTTACTGTGAACCGAATTGCATACAATTTTGGAATTAGGTTCATCTTACCCTTAAGTTCAAAAGTGAAAATGATTTGAACTCCGCTACCACCCGGGGGGTGTTTGCCACCCCTTCTCGGGGGTGAATTATTTTTTTTTTTCAAAATAACCTCGGATATCGATAGAAGGCCTAATTTTAAGGAAAAAATCGTTTATAAAGTTTTTCAAAAAATCCAATACTTTTCAAGTTATTTGCATTTGAAAATTCGCAATTTTTTCACCTTTTTCACCGGTTTTTTGCAAAAATCTCCAAAAATATACGTTTTATCGAAAATTTTATAAAGAACAAAATTGTAGCAGGCAAAACAATGAACAATTTGGTTTTTTATACAGTATTCTAAGTGCAATGATAAGCTATAAATTAAAGATCAAAGCCGTTTTTTATGTTGCCTGAAATTTAATCGATGTGGTCAATGCCATCTAGCGGCGAGCAGATGCATTTTATGCATTCTAATACAAAAGGGTTTTGTAGTGCTTGAAATAAGCTTTAAAATGAGCACTATTAAAAGTCTTTTGCACGTAAAATAAGAGAGCTGTATTGCAAATAAGGGGAACAACTAATGTTTTTTCTTTAAAATCAATGGGTTTCATAAGTGCCATTTCCACCATAATTAAAATTAATCGTATTTCGCCTAGAATTAACTTTATTATGAAGAGTTTGATAGATAGTATCAGTTTGGCTGCTTCAGGACACATATTTTTCAAAAAACTCACGATTAACTAAAAAAACAAAATTTCAAATTTTTAAAAATCCCACGTTTATTTTATAATATTTCAAGAATGACGACAGATAAGAATAAAAGTGTATGAATAAAAAATGTAGGTATTTTTCTGACAAACAATTTGGTTTTTTTGTTTTTTCTGACAAACAAAAATTGACGGAAATGTGATTGTTTAAAGAGCGCGTGGCAGCGCAATCATAGCCTCTCTTAAGCCCTTTAACCCTTCCCCGTTTTAGAAAAAGGTTTTTTACTATATATTGCAATACAGGATGTTGTAGCTCTCTTAATTACCTTTACAATGATTTTTTATAAATTGTGATAGCGTGAAAATTAAAGGAGCTATGGTCCAAAAACTTATCATATTTTTTTCTACTTAGTAACTGAAAATTTCGGAGTGTGAATAATTGGAGCAATGTGAAGGTACGCAGTATAATATAGACCCACAACTATTGTAATGTGTATATGTTAACGGAAATGTATATAATCCGTCATTGTATACAATTCCTAGGAAATGTATGTAATTCCTAAAATCGCAATCGGAAATGTAAAACATTTAAGACATAGGTTAGGTTAGGTTTCCGCGAGCCAGTATGAGTCTGGCAAACCTTTTGCCTTCCCCAGGGCATAAGGTATCAATGAGGATTTCCCCACTAAAAAAAAAAAAAGTTAGGTTAGGTTTTATTTTTTTAGGTTAGGTTAGTTTTAAGGGTTGAAAAGCTTAAGAACATGATAATCGTTTGCGAGAGTGTGAAATAATATTTAAATCCTTTTCATTTTATCAAAAAAAAAAAATATCAAGGGGTAGTATTCAAGGGTTGAAAGGGGGTTAATAATTTGATAATTATTATAGAGAATATAAAATATTACTTACTCTATACTTACATCTTTTTATGTCATACCAAAGTATTTTTTTCAGATTTTTTCAATTTGGGGGTTGTAAGATTTTCAAGGGGTTGAAAATACTTTACCATTTCACCACTTACTATTAGACATGTTTTCTAGCGATAAAATAGCTCAATTACAATTTTTCCATTAAGGGGTTGTTTACACCCCTTAAAAATAATAGGCGGAGTTCAGATCATTTTCACTTTTGAAGTGAAGGTTAAGATGTGCCTAATTCCAAAAATTTCATGCAGTAAAAAAATTCGGAGGTAAGGCCGTATTTTTCGCTTCAATGACTGCACTAAATATACCGATTTATGACAGACTAGCGGCCCGTCCCGGCTTCGCACGGGGGGACTTAAGATTTTTTTTTAAAGATAATGTTAAGATGAACAATTCACCCATAAAGCATTTTTGTATAACTTTAACTATATGCTCAGCGCACGCCACGGAAGGCCTCAGAAACGATACTTTTCCCCCGTTTTTGAAACATTTTCGGTTACTGCTCCGCAACTATAAGACCTAGCGTGATAAAATATAGCCTATGTTACTCGGGGATAATGTAGCTTTCCAAAGGTGAAAGAATTTTTGAAATCGGTCCAGTAGTTTCGGAGCATATTCATTACAAACATACAAAAATACAAATCTTTCCTCTTTATAATATTATTATAATTATTATATATAATATAAGTATATTAGTATTAGTATAGATCACATCAAAAGTGGGCGAGATTGGGACTAAATTATGTCGGGAAGGAATTGAAATGTGACAGGATGAGATTAAAATGACAGTAAGGATTTTAAACATAATCTGTATATTATATTAAAAACGATCTATCAATCGAAATTCGATAGAAATTTTTGGTTCAATACCATTAGTATTTTAATTATAATGATATTTTTCAACCGACGAAAAAACGGAGGAGGTTCTCAATTCGACGCGTATATATATATATATTTTTTTTATGTATGACCACGCATAACTTTATACAGGGTGGTTTGATTTTGATAATTCTTTTTTTTATTTTAAAGGGTATTTACTTAGACAAGAGTAGAAAAATTTAGCCTCTCAGTGGGACTCGAACCCACGCCCTTGCCTTTAGCTAGCGGCAGCGTGCTAACCTGTACCTACACCATGAGAACCCAGTGGATTTTCCAGTGTAAAGGTCAGGCAAGGGCGTGGATTCGAGTCCCACTTAAGAGTCAATTTTTCAACCGACGAAAAAAACCGAGGAGGTTCTCAATTCGACGCGTATATATTTTTTTTTTTTATTTTTTTTTTATGTATGACCACGCATAACTTTTTACAGGGTGGTTCGATTTTGATAATTATTTTTTATTGGAAAGGGTATACTTCGAAATTGGTCCCATTTTAATTTGGAAAAAAAATTCCGACCCTAAAGGTACAAAAATAGGGGATGATTAAATTTTCACACACCGATTGTATCGTTTGACCATGGGTAACTTTTTACAGAGTAGTCCGATTTTCATAATTCTTTTTTTATTGGATAGGGCATACCTCAAAGTTAATCCCATAAAAATTTGGAAAAAAGAAACCTACCCTAAGGGTGGGAAAAAGGAGGTTAATAGCAAAAACAAGGTAGGTAGCTATTTTAAAAATAATTAAAAATTAAGCATGTAATAATTTGTATAAATTATGGCCACAGAAAATTATAAAATAATAACATTTTAATAAAAAAAATTAACCGCCGAAAAAAAACTAAAAGGCAACAAAAAACAATAGCGCACTGAAAAGAGAAAAATAATAATTTTGTCTTTTATAACGACTATTATTTTGGTTGTAACGTCTGATATTTTTGGAGTCGGTGCAAGCC
Source organism: Polylopha cassiicola (assembly GCA_038024825.1). Lineage (NCBI taxonomy): Eukaryota > Metazoa > Arthropoda > Insecta > Lepidoptera > Tortricidae > Polylopha > Polylopha cassiicola. The sequence continues at coordinate 3,625,601 of CP149065.1, read as the reverse complement.
TCAAACAAACTTGAGCGAGAAGAGTTGAGAGTGAAGAGTTGCTGCACCAGCTCGATTTTCCAGTGTAAAGGTCAGGCAAGGGCGTGGATTCGAGTCCCACTTAGAGTCAATTTTTCTACTCTTGTCTTAGTACAAAATATCATTATGATATGTATATTTTGATATCACTTTTATGATGATTTTTTAAATGATTAAAACGACACAGTAAAAAAACCCACGTTTATTATCTAAATTACAATTAATTCACTTTGTTTAATTATTCTAATTATCTAATTATTTATTCTATCGAAAATGGTGAATTACTTTTCGTCATTAAGTAATACGTTCCTCTTGCTCTGTGAAAAAAAAAACAACAAAATAAACATAGGTACATAATTATTTGTACTGAAATTTTCGAAATGTCAGTTTAAATATTGATAACAAGCTTCTGCCCGCGACTTCGTCCGCGTGGTCCTTTTTCGCAGTCGGTTAAAAAGTAGCCTATGTCCTTTCTCAGGCTCCAGACCTTCTTTGTAGCAAATTTCATTTCAATAGGTCTAGTAGTTTTAGCGCGAAAGCGAAACAGACAGACAGACAGACACAGTTACTTTCGCATTTTAATATTAGTTAGGATATACATATTTCGTTTATTATTCTTAAGTTTTATAAATGACCTACACCGCCCAAGCTTCTAGAGTGAAATTATTTACAAAATTACATGCTGATTATGTACATGTGTATTTAATATTTACAACTAGCGACCCGCCCCGGTTTCACACGGGTGCTATAATCCTTCCTCTTGAATCACTATTAAAAATAACAAACCCCCGACATAAAAACTAAAAGGCCCTCTAAAAAGTATAACAATAATAAAATCTTAATATTAGTTACCTAAGTATTAATATTTCTACAAAGAAAACGTCATGTCGGGGGGACCGTAGGTATAGATAGATTGTAAATATTAGGTACCTTAATGAAAGCGGTCCCCCCGACATGACGTTTTCTTTGTAGAAATATTAATACTTAGGTAACTAATATTAAGATTTTATTATTGTTATACTTTTTAGAGGGCCTTTTAGTTTTTATGTCGGGGGTTTGTTAAATTTTTAATTTATTTTTTTATTTCATACTTTTTGTAAGTAGGTACCTACTACATATTATTATTTTTAACTAAATTTCCTTTTCACATGGAATTTCGTAATGTACATGTTATCCTCTTCCATTTGATACCCCACTCGGGTATATTTGTCGACATTGGGCTTACCATTTACACTATTACTCCCCATAATTTTTGAACTACTTAACCGATTTTGATTATGATTTCAATTTTGTAATGTACACGCGATCCTCTTTCATTTGATACCCCACTCGGATATATTTGTAGACATTTGTTTTTCCATCCCCACTTTCACTCCCAATATTTTTTGAACGACTCAACCGATTTTCATTATGATTTTAATTTTGTAATGTACTCGTCACCCTCTTTCATTGGATACCCCACTCGAGTATATTTGTAGACATTTATTTTTATATCCCCTTTTTAACCCCCCCTAATTATTAAACTACTGAGACGATTTTTATAAAACCTAGCTAAGAACACTCCCGACATAGTCACCTTTCAAACAAAAAAAACAGAATCAAAATCGGTTCATGCGTTAGGGAGCTATGATGCCACAGACAGACACACACACACACACACACACACACACACACACACACACACACACACACACACACACAGACACGTCAAACTTATAACACCCCGTCGTTTTTGCGTCGGGGGTTAAAAACCGCTTCGAAATGCGTGCGTAGTTTTAAAGATTTAAGCATACATAGGAATGGACAGACAGCAAAAGCTACTTTGTTTTGCTATGTAGTGATATATTTCAGGAACATAAGTTATACATACATAATACATATTATACTAGTGTTTTAGAATTTCCTAAATCGGTCCAGCCGTTTTGGAGCCTATTCAATCCAAACAAACAAACAAACCTTTCCTCTTTATAATATTAGTATAGAAGAGTAGATTAAACTTTCTTACCCGGCGAACTCCGTAACGCCTTATTTTTTTAACCCCCGACGCAAAAACGACGGGGTGTTATAAGTTTGACGTGTCTGTCTGTCTGTCTGTGTGTGTGTGTGTGTGTCTGTCTGTGGCATCATAGCTCCCTAACGCATGAACCGATTTTGATTCTGTTTTTTTTGTTTGAAAGGTGTATATGTCGGGAGTGTTCTTAGCTATGTTTTATAAAAATCGGCTAAGTAGTTTAATAATTAGGGGGGGTTAAAGAGGGGATGTAAAAATAAATGTCTACTAATATACTCGAGTGGGGTATCCAATGAAAGAGGGTGACGAGTACATTACAAAATTGAAATCATAATGAAAATCGGTTGAGTCGTTCAAAAAATATTGGGAGTGAAAGTGGGGATGGAAAACCAAATGTCTACAAATATACCCGAGTGGGGTATCAAATGAAAGAGGATCTCGTGTACATTACAAAATCGTAATGAAAATCGGTTAAGTAGTTCAAAAATTATGGGGAGTAATAGTGTAAATGGTAAGCCCAATATCGTCAAATATACTCGAGTGGGGTATCAAATGTAAGAGGATTACATGTACATTACGAAATTCCGTGTTAAATGGAAATTAGTTAAAAATAATAATATGTAGTAGGTACCTACGTACCTACTTACAAAAAGTATGAAATAAAAAAATAAATTAAAAATTTAACAAACCCCCGACATAAAAACTAAAAGGCCCTCTAAAAAGTATAACAATAATAAAATCATAATATTAGTTACCTAAGTATTAATATTTCTACAAAGAAAACTTCATGTCGGGGGGACCGTAGGTTTAGGTAGATTGTAAATATTAGGTAAGTACACCTAAATGAAAAGCGGTCCCTCCGACATGACGTTTTCTTTGTAGAAATATTAATACTTAGGTAACTAATATTATGATTTTATTATTGTTATACTTTTTAGAGGGCCTTTTAGTTTTTATGTCGGGGGTTTGTTAAATTTTTAATTTATTTTTTTTTTAATAAATATTTTCTAAATTACCGAAATCTTCTTATCTTATATATAAAAATGAATCGCAAAATGTGTTGGTAAGCGCATAACTCGACAACGCCTGGACCAATTTGGCCAATTTTTTTTTGAAATCTTCGTTGAAGTCCAAGGATGGTTCTTACGGCGAGAAAAAATCGAATAATTGCCGGGAAAACCCTAAAAACAGCCCTTTTCTTTTCCCATACAAACGTTGTCTAACTAAAGTTACCTATTTTGAATTTCGAACGGGCAGGATGACGTCTGCCGGGACCGCTATATATAATAAAATTTTCTTGTACACAAACCCTGCCCTGATAATGACAAACATCAAAACAAAAAGAATAATCCAAATTGGTGCAGTCGTTTGGAAGTTATACGTATAATTATATTTCGGCGATACATTCTCAAAAAGTTTATATAAATTATAAATATATAAACTTTTTTATATTATGTCTACCAGGATTTGAACCCAAAAATTTAACTCCAATTTCCCCAGTATCGCTAGCGTCAATTTCATTTACATTTTTGCCATCAGACCCTGGTAGACAACTGGTATACGAGGGATGGTGGAATCTTGGTTACCTTTCATTTACCAGTGATGGTCAGCCTGTCTCCCTGTACCTTCAAGCCCAACAACCTTTTCACGAACGCCCTTACTCTACTCTCGTTGCCCAATTCCAAGTTGTAAGTAGCCAAAGGCAATACAGGCGGATTAGCGCCTATATAGTTATTCCTCTCTTTGGTAGAGTGGTTCAATTCGCCGTTAGCACTTTTCACTAACGTGTTGATCTCTCGCATCACAGTGAAGACTGGTATAACATTTTTTCTGTTCTTGTTTAAAAAATCCAATATCTTAAAGAAGAACGTATCTTCGTTCTCCTGACGTTTGAACGGGTTTACGAAACGCTTTTGACGTTTTTTCACATGCGATCTTTCGACTGATTCTCCGTCTATAATAGTTTTCAATATGTGATCGTTTTCATTGTTTTTCAAATTGAAGTCGTCGTACTTTTCGACTCTTTTCCAGTTTTTAATGTGTTTGTTTCTGCTTGTAACCGGTTTGATCCGGTTCTTTTCGGTTTTGACTGGTTGTTTCTTGTTTAGTCTTGTCGGTTTTAGTTGGTAACCGTAGAAGCCGTCTGTGCGGTTGTCGCCTGTAAAGTGCGTTAAAGCGGTGATTTTAAATACAGTGCGTGTTTATATGTGGATTGGAAGAGATCCCTTTACCTGTGTACCTGTTTACAAGGCGAAAATTACCTATTTGAAGTGTAAAAGCATTCTACGACCACCCTTTTTAATAACCTAAGTGCAAAAGACATAAGTACTGCGATTGACCTTCCTTCCTAACTACCCAAGTTTCAAAAACTTAATAATTTCTGATGCCTTCGCGGTTATTACACATTGGAATGAAACAACTGTTAACGGATTTAACTCGCGTATTTTTCACAATATTTTTTTCATTGTAAATATAGAAGTGTCCTAAAAAAGCGACTTTCTACTGAGTTTCTTGCGGCGTTTCTTCTCAGTAATGATGGTCTTTCCGAAGCGCTAGTAACGCCTCCTATTAGGTTTTAATTGTAATGTATAAAAGTATTTTTTTTTTGCGTAAAATGTAACATTAGTATTTCATAATTCAGAATAGGGTAGTTTTTCAAAATTTGTAATTTAAATATAAGGTAGTTTGCATAACTGTATAAATCTCTTTAGCGTTAGACTATTGTCAGCTCAGTCCTGCTACGATTATGGAAACTAAAGAATCCGAAACGTCAGCTAATAAAATAAAATAAAAATACGCGAGTTTAATCCGTTAACAGTTGTTTCATTCCAATGTTTCAAAAACTTGCTTAAGTATGCGTGTGACGCCCTTTCAACTGCCCAATTTGCAACCCAATTTCTAAAATGACCCAAATACGAAAGACTTACTTGTAATTAACCCCCCTTTTTAACTACTAAAGTGCGAAAAACTACGACCCCTCCAAGGGCGTGCATTATTTACAGGCACAGTGTAACAAATGTATAAAATGCCTGCCCCTCTAACTACCCAAGTGCCAAACTCTTTGTGCGCGACCCCCCTTTCCAACTACGTACTCTTGCGAATGACCCCCCCTTCCTTTAAACTACAAAAGTGCGTAAGACTACGAGCGACCCCTCTTTACAACCCAAGTTCGAGACACTTGTGATCGACCCCCCTTGCTAACTACGTGCGACTCTTGTGATCAACCCCCATTTCTAACTACCAAAGTGCGTAAGACTACGAGCGACCCCCCTTTACAACACATGCGACTTTTACATGCGATTGTCCCTCCCTTTCTAATTACGTGCGACTCTGGGCCGTCCATTAATCACGTGAGGTCGTTTTTCCTCATTTTTTGACCCCCCCTTCCCCCTGGTGATATTTGGTGAGGTTTGGGACCATTCGTCCCACGGAGTTGCAAGATTTTCATTTAAAGTTACAACTGGTTCAAATAGCGCTTTTTGACAAAAAATAAATAAAATGAATACACGTGATGTCTATCGAGACCCCCCCTCCCCCCTCGTGATGTTTCGTGATGTTTTCCGTACCCCCTCCCCCCTTTTTGAGCCTCACGTGATTAATGGACGGCCCCTCTCGTGATCGACCCCCCCTTTCTTTAAATTACCAAAGTGCGTAAGACTACGAGCGACCCCCCTTTACAACCCAAGTTCGAGACACTTGTGATCGACCCCCCTTGCTAACTACGTGCGACTCTTGTGATCGACCCCCCTTTCTAACTTGCGATCAGTGATGGGCAAAATGTAATCGACTAACGATTAACAATTAAGATTAACCTAAAAGTAATCGATTAACGATTAAAAGTGACGATTAATCAATCTTAGTCGTAAGATGTTCGACTAACTTAATCACGATTAAGTTAATCGTCGATTAAATACGAGCGATTAAATCTATAATCGATTGATTAATTAGATTAATTTTCTTTCGATTAATATCAGAAAAAAAAATCCTTCATTTCACCTTTCTTCAAATAAATGGTCCGAGAGCCATGGATGAAATGATGGATTGTACATAGTTTTCTTATTCAAGTTTAAATTTACCTAACTCATATACTGCCTAACCATTTTTTGCACTGCTCTAGAATGATTTCAAGGAACATATTGAATGATAATATATAACATATATTTTTTTTGTTATGCACTGTGTTTCAAAATTTAATCGAGACTTAATCGAGAAATTTAGTCGATTAAAATGACGATTGACCAATCGTTAATCGAATTCTGCGACGATTAAGTTAATCTTAATTAAATTAATCGCGATTAGTTTTGTGACGATTGATTGTTTAGTCGATTAATTAGTTGATTAAAAAAATAATCGATTAATGCCCATCTCTGCTTGCGATCCATCCTTTCTAACTACCAAAGTGCCTGCCTCTCTAACTACCCAAGTGCGAAACTCTTGTGCTCGACCCCCTCTCCAACGTATTCTTACTTGCGATCGACCCCCCTCCCCATGTGCGTTCGCTGCGCGCGCGCACACGACCCCCTCATGTACTGTTTCCACGATGGACACTCGGAGGCTACGAACGCCCGCTCCCGGAGCACCGACTCGGCGTAGTACTCGTATGAACGCCAGTGGCTGCAGAAGACTGGGGACCGGGGTATAATGGCTATAGTTCCACTAGTGGGCATCTACAACGTCTAGACTGGTTCTTAACCTTTTAAGGTCCCTGTGGCGGCCCTGTCAGTATATTGCCCACAGTCACGTAACACACCTAGCAGATAGTAATTGTTATCAATTAATAGTACTCATAAGAGTTACGACCTAGTATCATTTTATCTCTCACCGGCACAGTGGGGACATGATGAAATGAATGATACTACGGTAGTGACATTATCTGTACTGTTAATTAATAACTGCTCAAGTTTTACCCCGCGAGAGAAATGCCCCCAGGTTAAGAACCCAGGATTTAGAGGAACCAAATTTAGAAATTATTGGCACCTATTTTTGGGTAGGTATTTGAGGTAAGCTGAAAACTTGTGATATAGCTCTCCTACTATACTCCAACACGGAACTGCTGACCCGGCTGGTGAGTAACGGGCCTAAATCAAACTCTATTTTTTTTTTACATAAGTGTAAAGTAGGTAAGACTAAATAGTCTGACTTATTTTTTGTATTATTTAAATGTTAATCTACACAAAATTTGCACATTTCCTGTAAATTTATATCCAAATGTATACTAAAAAATAATTTTGAGGTTAATCTACATATTTTTGTCCGGTCACTCACCAGCCGGGTCATCAGTTCCATGCCGGGGTATAGTAGGAGAGCTATATGAGAAGTTTTCGGCTCACTTCAAATATTTACTCCAAAACGAGTGGCTCTCGAAATGTGATAAAATTATTGTTACATACATTTGTTGAATAGCAGCTGTTGGTGTAGTACTATTTCGAGCTCGCATCCCGGCTGCGGGCTGATGCCGCCGTTTGGGTAGAAATCCGCGTGTCCAGTTGGTTGACTTACGCCTGAAAAAACAAACTTTTATAATTTTACAATGTACACGTGATTATCTTTCATTTGATACCCCACTCGGGTATATTTATAGACATTAAAATTTGGTTGTGTAAATTCACCCAATCGGTTAAAGATATCTGCTTCAAAATTTAGTTGCAAGATTACTTTACTACGGCAAGGCACACAATAATCCATCGATGTGACAGCTGTCATTGAGATGCTACCACGTTGGTATTTTCGTAGTGAAGTTTTCAAATTTTCCGCTCATTTTTTTTTCTTATGTAAGATCGGATCATAACTAATGCCAATTAGTTCTTACTGACAAAATATTCCACTAATGCCAAATAGTTCTTACTGATAAAATATTCCACTAATGCCAAATAGTTCTCACTGACCAAATATTCCACTAATGCCAATTAGTTTTTACTGACCAAAAATTCCAGCGTCAGTGTGTATGACGTCGACGAACTCTGCGTCGGAGGGGTCTAGTCTCTGCTCGAGGGGGAGTTTGGCGAATAGAGGCAGCGCTGGGTCCAGACCGGTGATCCTGGATACGCGACCTGTAGTAAAAAAAAAATATAGAGACTATGGGTGGGTTGTTCCATAAAATTCCAGATTTTGTACATACAATATTCCGGTCCGCCCAATAAAGATAAAAAGGGTTGTTTGTTTGTTTGGATTGATTAGGCTCCAAATGAGTGGACGATTTGAAAAATTTTTTCACTGTTGGGAAACTACACTTTTCCCGAAGGACATAGGCTATAGAATAGATTGGAAAATATATAGGAACCTGTGGGAAGCCGGGGCGGACCGCTAGTTTTCATATAAATATGGAAATGTAGTGCCGATTAAATACCTGATGTCAAAGCAGTACCCGCGACCCCAGCTGATTGGCCTCCTAGACTGTGACCAATGAGATGCGTTCTCTTTAAATCAAGACCTCTGAAAAAAACATTGAAAAACATGGCAATATTTTTTTGGAACCATTTACCCATCATAAGACCATGGAACAATTTACCATTCAGTGTTTGCATAGCGCTAACGTTAATTTTTTTTATCTATTAAACTACAGTCTCTAAGTAGGTATAGAGATATGCAACATTAGCACTATTTTGTCACAAATTAAAAGGATCCATTTAGAAAAAAAAGTATCTTACACGTATGTCTTACCTAGATACTAAATAGTCGATGAACCGCGCGGCATAGTTGCCGATATACCAAGTATTCTCAGCTGCCGTGAAATACCAAGGCCCAGCCTCAAGTCGCGACGCATCCACCATTATCATATTCACCTCGCCGCGTACCATATACGCTAAAAAATAAAACATTTAAAATAAACTTTCACACCTAACTTTCCCACATAAATGAATTGCCAAAAAATCCTTCTCAGTGCTCACTTATGCACAATATCTGATGCTTTTTAGTCAGACAGTTAAGCTTCATATATATATAACGACGTTATACGCATGTAATAATATTGTGGAACAGGTGATTTTTACCCATGGAACAACATACCCTTGAACCGGAGATAATAATATGTCCCTGCCCTTGAAACCACAGCATCAAGACAGAATTATCCTTTTAGGGATCGTTTGTTTCATAATCATTTGATGCATAAAGAGATCAATTGTTGTTCTTTGAGCCATGCTATTCTAAAGCTGCTATTATCCATATATATATTTTTTGAACATTATACCATTGGAATAAAACAACTTTAACGGATTTAACTCGCATTCATTCCAATGTATAATAACCGCGAAGGCATCAGAAATTATTAAATTATATCATTGATTGATTCAGTTTAGCAAAGCTTGTACTCAACATATCAGCAACATTAAACGCTTGTCATCGCACATCTATCCCTTAAGAAATCCATGGAACAGCTTACCCTCCCTAACGCGAAGAGCGCTGGAATCCTGTATCCGTTCCATAAACGCGTGGAAGTAGATGACTGTGTCGGCGTGGAAGTCGAAGTTGGACGCCATTAGTTTGTCGTCATCGTCTATCACCAGCTCTTGGCCGACTTGGGGGTTGTATCTGTGAAATTAAAAAGATATATGGACCGTGTTTAACATTAGTGTGTCAACCCACAAAAAATCGGGTTTTGAGTTATGAATGCAGTTTTATTAAATAGATCATGAGGAATACGGCAGTGCAATCCATTTTGTTAAAAAAAAATCGTAGAATATTCTAGAGCACAAAATTGGTTATTGCTTTTTTCCTATGTCAGATTTGTATTTTTGCATTAATGTGTTAAGCCACATATAACGCATTATTGCTTATTTCCCATGTCAGATTTGTATTTTTGCATTAATGTGTTAAGCCACATACCTATTACATTAATGCAAAATTCTAATTTGTTGTTTTAAAACGAATAGGTACCTATACATAATTATTATGCACTAATTTTTAGAAAATGTAATAAAATAAACAACTAACGCATTAAAACTTTAATGTAAATACTTATTTATTTAAAGTTTTTATTGTTGTATAACATGTATCAAATAACATTATAAGTTCTGCTAAAAATGAGAAATAGGTACAAGTTAACACTAACTTATTTTTTTATTACTTATTATTATTTTTATCATATTAAATAAAATATTTTAGGGTTCCGTATCTTAAAAGGAATAAAAATTAACCCTTACAGGATTACTTTGTTGTCTGTGTGATCCTTTACCTCAGTAACGCGTGGAGGTAGGTATCAAACAAAAATTCATAGTAATATCAAATACCTACTCAGGACTACCGTCCCTTGAAATTGTAACATAATTACAAAAAAATCGCCGACGCAATCAAAAGAGCCGCCGTTTATGCCGCGATTGATAAAAGTTTTTAACACTCGCTAGCGAATCAAAACCTACAGGGTACTCCTCGTGAACTCAGGATCTTGAATTAATTTAGTAGGTGCGAGGTAACGTCATATAGCACGGATAAAGAAAAAAATACGAAAACCATACATTTTAAATGACATCATTAAAAAAATATATACCTACAGGTTATTTATAGTACGGAACCCTTGGTGCGCGAGACTAACTCGCACTTAACCGATATTTTTTTATAATATACATCATTAAATTTAAACGTGTGTGATAAAAATTAGAATATTATAATAAATAATAATATTAAAGAATGTACGAATTGTCGCCACAATTTATCAACTCTTCGAAAATGGTTTTTAGGTGGTTTATTAACTTTTTAGGTACTTACGGAAGTATATATTATTGGTTTAATTCAATATGATAAAATAATAATAATAAATCAATTTGGTTGAGCTTTTAAGTAATTGAAATAATATAAGTGTTAACTTGTTGTACCTATTTCTCATTTTAAGCAGAACTTATAATGTTATTTAAAACATGTTATAACAATAAAAACTAAATAAATAAGTACTTACATTAAAGTTTTAATACGTTAGTTGTTTATTATTTTACATTTTCAAAAAAATAGTGTAAAATATATTCATTATAAAAGAACAAATTAGAATTTTGCATAGTGTTATGTGGCTTAGCACATAAATGCAAAATGTAATAAACCTTATAGCCGATAAGCATTAACCATTTTTCTGCATTTTCTATTTAATTATGAATTTATTGAAATAAATACATTTATATCCTTAATCTATGCACTTCAACAAAAAAAATGATACCACATAACAATATTTTTTTGCTTAAAATAAGCGGAAAAAGAAGAATGTTCTCAAAAAACTTTAAGCGCCGATATCTCAAAACTAGCTTGGTGTGGGTTGAAACACTAATGCTAAACACGGACCATATATTAGAACTAGCTGACCCAGCGAACTTCGTACCGCGTACACAGTTTTTTTTTTCTTTTTTTTCCAAGTTTTCTCACCTTTTAAACCTTCCCTGGAGTTCTACAAACATTTTAAAACTAAAATCGGTTCAGCCGTTCTCGAGTTTTAGCGAGACTAACGAACAGCAATTGATTTTTATATATATAGATTCCCACCAATGTGGGCTGCCGTGTTTTTAATCCGCTAGATGCTCGTCGTGTAGAATGAGGTCCAATTGTGATGAGATGCTACTGGCCTGTGATGAGAGACAAGCTTCTGGCCTGTGATGAGAGACAAGCTACTGGCCTGTGATGAGACAAGCTACTGGCCCTTGATGAGAGACAAGCTACTAGCCTGCGATGAGAGACAAGCTACTGGCCTGTGATGAGAGACAAGCTACTGGCCTGTGATGAGAGACAAGCTACTGGTTTCTGGTGAGAGACAAGCTACTGGTTTCTGGTGAGAGACAAGCTACTGGCCTGTGATGAGAGACAAGCTACTGGCCTGTGATGAGAGACAAGCTACTGGCCTGTAATAAGAGACAAGCTACTGGCCTGCGATGAGAGACAAGCTACTGGTTTATGGTGAGAGACGAGCTACTGGCCTGTGATGAGAGACAAGCTACTGGCCTGCGATGAGAGACAAGCTACTGGCCTGCGATGAGAGACAAGCTACTGGTTTATGGTGAGAGACGAGCTACTGGCCTTTGATGAAAGACAAGCTACTGGTTTATGGTGAGAGACGAGCTACTGGCCTGTGATGAGACAAGCTACTGGCCTTTGATGAGAGACAAGCTACTGGTTTATGGTGAGAGACGAGCTATTGGCCTCTGATGAGAACCAAGCTACTGGCCTGCGGTGAGAGACAAGCTACTGGCCATTTGTAAAATTTTGTTTGTTTGATAAAATAAAAAAATACGTGTCCAATATTTTGAAGTGAAAACTTCTTTAGCGGCGCTGAGCACTTTTTTGTATGGGTAAAAACTTTCAAACTCGCGTCAGGGTCACGTGATGCTGATCGAAAAAGCGTAAGATCGAGGGGAAGGGAGAGGAACTAGTATCTCCCACTCTTTCTACCGTGCCTGAGTGTGCTGCTCCGTTTAGGTGGCACAGGGCGCTTGCGCGAATGTCGTGTGTGTTTATGTACAGCGTGCCACGCGTATCCAAGGATGGTGACAAATTGTCATATTTGTGTACGATAGCGCAATAAATAAACATTGTATTCTACCTCATAAATGATAGTACTTTTGTACTTATAATTAAACACAACGTTCATATTGAAGTTTTCACTTCTGCCGGCACTCCCGGAGTGCTGTTTTTTTAATAATCCAACAGACAGACTAAATACAATATTGTGAATATTATACTCACTTGGTAAATAGTAGGAATTGTATATCGTTATCATTTCTAATGAAAGGGCATTTGTTTTTGTTGACGGGCGCTATCTGCAGCAGGGCATCCTCGAATTGTATCCCCGGGGGACCTGTAAAGGATTAGAAACTATTTGAATTATTCTTCTTCAGGATATTAGTTTAAATAAGATAAAAAAATAAAAAAACTTTTTAATAAAAAGTTTATAATTTAACAATGTACACGTGATCCTCTTTCATTTGATACCCCACTCGGGTATATTTGTAGACATTTGGTTTTCCACCCTTCCCTTAATTTGGTTTTAGAATGACGTCACACAGTTAACCATGCATTGTCAAACTGAACGTGTGTACAAAATATCAGCTCAATCGGTTAAAGATATCTGCTTCAAAATTGAATTTTACATACTTACATTGCAAATTAAAAATGAAAACTTGTGAAAATGACTATTTTATTTTCTGACATTTAGAAAACTTTACAGTTCTTAATCGACTGATCTGACGATAGTCTATCACTAAAGTGATATCGCATAGTTTTCAAATCCCTACTAATATTATAAATTCGAAAGGAACTCTGTCTGTCTGTTACGCTTTCACACTAAAACTACTGGACCGATTTAAATGAAATTGAGCACAAACAAAGTCTGGAGCCTGAGAAAGGACATAGGCTACTTTTTAACCGACTGCAAAAAGGAGTTCCACGCGGACGAAGTCGCGGGCAGAAGCTAGTCAGTTATAATTATTTCATTCCTGTTTGTATTTATTGTACAAATTATAGTTGATATTTCTGGGTTATTACCAATAAGCAATAACTGAGTTGATTAGAAATGTGCAATTTTCCACCCCACTTGGCAATAATAAACGTTATATAAACAAGTTACGCAGATCCGACATACGTTCACCTATTAAAAACAATATCCTATCAATTACCTTGACGATTTAACGACGTAAATTATATAAAACTAGCTTCTGCCCGCGACTTCGTCCGCGCGGAACTCCACCTTTTTTGCAGTCGGTTAAAAAGTAGCCTATGTCCTTTCTCAGGCTCCGGACTTTCTTTGTACCAAATGTCATTTAAATCGGTCCAGTAGTTTCAGCGTGAAAGCGTAACAGACAGACGAGAGTTACTTTCGAATTTATAATATTAGTAGGGATTAAAAAAAAGATTACGTAATTTTTTTATTACTTCTGGCTGAACGGTTGTAACCAGTGCCCGAGTGTGTGAATTGATAAAAAAGTTATAGACGCGACGGCCATTTTGAATTCGATATTTAAAATTAAAAAAGCTTGCGTAAATTGTGAATAATTTGTGGCTGGATGGTAAAAAAAAACAAATTTAAAAGCTTTTATTTAATCCCTACTAATATTATAAATGCGAAAGTAACTCTGTCTGTCTGTCTGTTACGCTTTCACGCTAAAACTACTGAACCGATTTAAATGAAATTTGGTACAAAGAAAGTCTGGAGTCTGAGAAAGGACATAGGCTACTTTTTAACCGACTGCAAAAAAGGAGGAGTTCCACGCGGACGAAGTCGCGGGCAGAAGCTAGTTTACAATATAAGTATGTAGGTACCTATGCACGATTGAAAATTTGCTACTGAATTTTGAAGGAGACATCTTTAAACTTTGTACACACGTTCAGTTTGGATGACAATGCATGGTTAACTGTGTGACGGCATACTAAAACCAAATTATGGGGGTACAAGGGGTAAAACCAAATGTCTACAAATATACCCGAGTGGGGTATCAAATGAAAGAGGATCACGTGTACATTGTAAAATTATAAAAGCTTGTTTATTAAAATTAAGGTTTAACTTATTATTTATTTCACCGTTTCAATTTAATGCGGTCAAATGTATTTGCAAGTATAGTTCACGCTTCATGAAACAAGTATTTAGGGCGAAGAAAATAAAAACGCTGGCATGTAAATTAAAATGTTTCAACGCGGTGTGGAAACTCGCATAGCAATTGACATTTGACATCTGACAATCAAGGGCGTGCAATCCATACAGGCAGTGTCACTAAGTGTGGAGTGCCTACCCTCCCGCCATATTTATGAAATATGTTAGGGGCCGTTCAAGTATTACGTAAGCACTATAGAGATGAGGGGGGGGTCCTTGATTTGCTTATTTTTGATGACATGGGGGTCTAGACCAGAAGTTCCCAAACTCTTTTGTTCCATAGACCACTTTTAAAGTTTTTAACAATCTCTAAATCTCGAATGAAGAAAGAAAAAGTGATGATTTTCATCTATGGAAACTTGCATTGTTGCTGATTTTCAACGATGAATTAACATAACAACAATGAAACAACTGCAGACGGATTTAACTCGCGTATTTTATTTTATCGGTTGACGGAGCCTTTGCAGATTCCATAATCGTAGCACTACTTAGCTGACAATAGTCTAACGCTAAAGAACTTTGGAATACGCGAGTTAAATCCGTCTACAGTTGTTTCATTGTCGTTATGTTAATTCATCATAATTTCTGACGCCTTCGCGGTTATTATATACTAGCTTCTGCCAGCGACTTCGTCCGCGTGGAATAGTTATTTTCCCCGTTTTTTACACATTTTCCAGTGTTCCTTCGCTCCTATTGGTCGCAGCGTGATGTTATATAGCCTAAAGCCTTCCTAAATGGTCTATCCAACAAAAAAAGATTTTTTTCAATTCGAACCAGTAGTTCCTGAGATTAGCGCGTTCAAACAAACAAACTCTTCAGCTTTATAATATTAGTATAGATTGGAACTAGCGGTCCGCCCCGGCTTCGCACGGATCATCTTTTTTTTGTAGCCTATGTCATTCGGGAATAGTGTAGCTTCCCAACAGTGAAAGAATTTTTGAAATCAATCCAGTCGTTTTGGAGCCTATTCAATCCAAACAAACAAACCTTTCCTCTTTATTATATTAGTATAGATGAAATAACTATAGACGGATTTAACTCGAGTATTTTATTTTCATTCCAATGATAGTCTAACGGTAAGTCTTTTAAGATATAATAAAATCTTAAAACATTTAATGCTAGTCTTGCATCAGAAAAGTCGTCCCTACAAAGCGGTATAACTGGAAAAACTAGGAAACTGCGTGTACGCAGAAATGCAATTTATTGGGATATGCGACATAATCATGGGGTTATGCAATGGCTGTATGAACTCTTTACGGCGGTGTTTGACCGTTGCGAATGCAATTAATATGGCGACCCGCCCCGGCTTCACACGGGTGCTGTAAACCTTCCTCTTGAATCTATACTAATATTATCTATACTAATATTATAAAGCTGAAGAGTTTGTTTGTTTGAACGCGCTGATCCCAGGAACTACTGGTTCGAATTCAAAAATTCTTTTTTTGTTGGATAGACCATTTATCGAGGAAGGCTTTAGGCTATATAACATCACGCTGCGACCAATAGGAGCGAAGAAACAGTGGAAAATGTGTAAAAAACGGGGAAAATATGAAGCCTTATGAAGAAGTGACAGAAGACTTTGACAGATCTTTGACGAAACAATCGGACGGGCAGGACGACGTCTGCCGGGGCCGCTAGTCACTCATATTTATTGAAAAAACCGCTTCCAAATCCGTTGCGTGGTTTTAAAGATTTAAGTATACATAGGGACGGACAGACGGCGACTTTGTTTTGTAGACTTACTAATATTATAAATGCGAAAGTTTGTAGGCACGTATGGATGTATGTATGTGACTCTTTCACGCATAAACTACTGAATGGATTTTGATGAAACTTTACAATAACATAGTTTATACATTTAAACATAACATATAGGATATGTTTTGCAACGATATTGTATAAAGTACTCACAGCGCGCAGACGAAGTCGCGGGCAGAAGCTATTAATCTATACTAATACAATAAAGAGAAAAGGTTTGTTTGTTTGTATTGAATAGGCTCCGAAACAACTGGAGCGATTTGAATAATTCTTTCACTGTTCGAAAGCTACACTGTTCCCGAATGACATAAGCTATAAAAAAAAGGCCGCTAGTGACTAAATAAAGACATACCCGAGTTGGGTATCAAATTAAAGAGGATCACGTGTACATTGTAAAATTATAAAACCTAGTTTTTAAAGTTTTTTTTAATTTCAATCTTATTTATTATTTAAACAAGTTACAAGTTCGCACGCCTTCAATATGTTTCACGTGATTGATTAATAGAGAGTACTTTGAAAAAACAGTTACCGATCGCAGAAAATAAATCGATATTAGTTCTGTTATCGTAAACAATGGAAAAAAACCAACGCGCAATTCTTAAGACACCGACAGAATACGAGCTAATCTATACTAATATAATAAAGAGGAAAGGTTTGTTTGTTTGGATTGAATAGGCTCCAAAACGACTGGGCCAATTTGAAAAATTCTTTCACTGCTGGAACGCTAAGCTATTCCCGTGTGACACAGGCTATAAAAAAATATACCTATCCGGACCAAGCCGGGGCGGGCCACTAGTTAGTATTAAGAGAAAAGTAGAATGAGATTAAAAGTGAAAAACTAATAATTTCTTATTTCTTCGCGGTTGTTATAGGTACATTGGAATGAAACAGCTTTGAACGGATTTATCTCGCCTATTTTATTTTAGTCACTGACGTTTCGGAGCCTTTACAGATTCCATAATCGTAGCACGACTGAGCTGACAATAGTCTTATGCTAAAGTCTTTTATTATGGAATCTGTAAACGCTCCGCAACGTCAGTCAATAAAAACACGCGAGTTAAATCCGTTATTAGTTGTTTCATTCCAATGCGTAATAACCGCGAAGGCATCAGAAATAAATTATGTTTGAATAATTTTACAGTTTTGCGGTATTTTATTAAAAGCTTTTATTTAACTTGCGATGTATGTATGTATGTATGTATGGATGTTTGTTCGGGTGGAATCTTGCAACTTAATTTTAGGGCACTTGCCCTCAACCGATTTAGCTGAAATTTTAAATGAGCCCAAACACGATGGGTTTGCGTTGTATAGTCACGGAGTTCCTATGGCCACCTCCTGTCTCCATCATCAGACCCTGGTCACCATTATAATATCAAAGTACTCGTTAAGACAAATCAAATGAGCCCAAACACGATGGGTTTGCGTTGTATAGTCACGGAGTTCCTATGGCCACCTCCCGTCTCCATCATCAGATCAGCTCGATGGTACCATAATATTGCATTGTCACCTGATTCTACCATAAATGTAAAATTTCAGCTAAATCGGAAAAGCTTTTATTTAACTTGCGATGTATGTATGTATGTATGGATGTTTGTTCGGGTGGAATCTTGCAACTTAATTTTAGGGCACTTGCCCTCAACCGATTTAGCTGAAATTTTACATGTATGGTAGAATCAGGTGACAATGCAATATTATGGTACCATCGAGCTGATCTGATGATGGAGACGGGAGGTGGCCATAGGAACTCCGTGATTATACGAGCCAACCCCATCGAGTTTAGGCTCATTTGATTTGTCTTGACCAGTACTTTGATATTATAATGGTGACCAGGGTCTGATGATGGAGACAGGAGGTGGCCATAGGAACTCCGTGACTATACAACGCAAACCCATCGTGTTTGGGCTCATTTGATTCGTCTTGACGAGTACTTTGATATTATAATGGTGACCAGGCTCTGATGATAGAGACAGGAGGTGGCCATAGGAACTCCGTGACTATACAACGCAAACCCATCGTGTTTGGGCTCTTTTGATTCGTCTTGACGAGTACTTTGATATTATAATGGTGACCAGGGTCTGATGATGGAGACAGGAGATGGCCATAGGAACTCCGTGACTATACAACGCAAACCCATCGTGTTTTGGCTCATTTGATTCGTCTTGGCGAGTACTTTGATATTACAATGGTGATTAACCGGCCAGCGACCTTGCAACAATGATGCATTAAAGGAGATGGATAGATTAAGAAACCGAACCAACGATAACTAAAAAGTAAAAAATAAAATAAAAATAAAAAAATATTTAAAAAAAAAGCTTATTTATTTAAATGCTCTAAAAAATAGATAATAAAATTTTGCTTTATAATTTTAACTATAAACTCAGAACCTCATTATACACAATTTATAATAAATGTTCATAACAAATGTTCGTAACAAGCTTTTATGAACATATGTTAAATATTATGTTAAATTATACAATTTATATTTATTTATATAAATAAAAGCTTGTCGCAAGATTTGATATAACAGTATTCTTACCTATGTATAAAAGACTTAAGTGATTTCTTATCATTTGCTTTAAAATTAGGTTTTACTTTAAAAAAAAATGATTTTGCGACAAGCTTTTGTTTATATAAATAAATATAAATTGTATAGGGGAGATAGGGGAGGGACGGGCAGTCGGGAGACATAGGCACCCCCCTTTATTTCCAATTCTAATATATATATTTTTAATTCCCTATTTTGGTACATTAGTCTACCCACTGACCACAATGTTCATCCATAGAATACGTGTTATTTCGTTCATTTGTGAAATACAGGCGCATATTTAGTTTCGACACCGATCAATGTAACTATTTTGTTATGATTTTAAAGTAAATGAAAAAAATACCTGCTGACGGTATGTTCTTTTTTAATATTTTTTTAATTATATATGTGCTAAGGTATAAATTAGTTTGCAAGTCACGCTTAAATATATAACCAATTTTTTTTACGAGAATATTAAAATCAATAAATATGCAGAGGGAGCAATGGCCACTTTTTTTGAGGGAGGTTTGGGCATGCCCAATGCAATATAAGAAAATATATAAAAAGAAAATATTGTTGCTTTCACTTGCAAAGATATCTGAAACATTGATACATACAAGATTCTTCATTGAAATGGTAACTTCACATTTTTTTACCTCGGAAGAAGAAAAATTTGCGAAGTACCCACATGATGTATTCTTCAAAACTTCATTATGTATTTAAGAAGCCGCAAGCTCGTAATTAGCCTATTTTGATTACTTTTGTAATTACATATAAGTTGAGATTATATATTTGACCATAATTTACTTTGTATATTTTAATTATTTTATAAATATTAAGTTTTTTATATGTCATGCCCAAACCTCCCATAGCCGGTGCCCGTTCCTCCCTACCATAGGGAGCTTTGGGCACATTTGACATGGTTCTGAAATCATGGTATAACTTAGAGACTGCTTATAATTTGTATACTGTTGTTTATGAAACATCTAGCCAAATATATTGCGCAACTCACCTTGGAAGTAAATTTTGATTATATTGATAATTTAATTTTTAATAATTAGTTACGTGTAAAAGTGCCCATCCCTCCCCTATCTCCCCTAATTTAACATAATATTTAACATATGTTCATAAAAGCTTGTTACGAACATTTGTTATGAACATTTATTATAAATTGTGTATAATGAGGTTCTGAGTTTATAGTTAAAATTATAAAGCAAAATTTTATTATCTATTTTTTAGAGCATTTAAATAAAAGCTTTTTTTTTTAAATATTTTTTTATTTTTTACGAATTGAATCACGGTAATGACAGAATCCATCTCACCAAAAAAAATCTGTAAGAAACTAACCAAGCCTCGATGAAGCAGCTTGTGTATCTCTAAAAAGTAATGAAATCCAGACAAACTCGTGCCAAGTCTAAGGTTCCTTACTGCGATTTATTTATTATAGTTAATGTCGTGTGACTTGGCCGTTGCACATCCCTACTATAATATTATAAATGCGAAAGTAACTCTGTCTGTCTGTCTGTCTGTTACGCCTTCACGCTAAAACTACTGGACCGATTTAAAAGAAATTTGGTACAAAGAAAGTCTGGAGCCTGAGAATGGACATAGGCTACTTTTTAACCGACAGCAAAAAAGGAGCAGTTCCACGCGGACGAAGTCGCGGGCAGAAGCTAGTTATTTATACCTTCGTTCGCTATCATTTGCTAATCAGTTTATAGCTAGCATTGAGACAGTGGCGTTATCGATAAATCTGTATAAAAAGAATGCACACGCAGTTGTGCAACGTTGCATCGTAACTTCACACACTGTGACCAGCTGATCCACTTGCAACATATTGATGCTGATCAATGTAGTTCACCTCAACACGTGCCATTTGTTTAATCATCAATGATCATAAAAAAAAATAAAAAAATAAAGATTTATAATTTTACAATGTACATGCATACATATCTCCAACCCCTCTCTTTATTTAGTCACTAGCGGCCCGCCCCGGCTTCGCCTGGATCCTTTTTTTTTATAGCCTATGTCACACGGGAATAGTGTAGCTTTTCATCAGTGACAGAATTTTTCAAATCGTTTCGGAAACCAGTCGTTTTGGAGCCTATTGAATCCAAACAAATAAATAAACATTTCATCTTTATTATATTAGTATAGAATTATGGATTCTTAATTTATCAACTTCATACTAAGACCAAATTAAATTAGGGGGTTATCCCTTAATTTGGTTTCAGAATGACGTCACACAGTTAACTATGCGTTGTCATCCAAACTGAACGTGTGTACAAAATATCAGCTCAATCGGTTGAAGATATCTGCTTCAAAATTCAATTGCAAGATTTCACCCGCACATACTTACATTGCAAGTTAAATGAAATCTTGTGAAAATGGCTTTATTTTATTTGCTGACATTTCGAAAACTTTATAGTTCCCATATTCTTAGTCGACGGAGTTGACGATAATTTAACACTATAGTGATTTTGCATAGTTTTCGAAGCGTCAGCAATTAAAATTAAAATACGCGTGTTAAATCCGTTATCCCTACTAATATTATAAATGCGAAAGTACTTAACTCTGTCTGTCTGTAACGCTTTCACGCTAAAACTACTGAACCGATTTAAATGAAATTTGGTACATAGAAAGTCTGGAGCCTGAGAAAGGACATAGGCTACTGCAAAAAAGGAGGAGATCCACGCGGACGAAGTTGCGGGCAGAAGCTAGTGTTATATAATTGTTTCAAATTTAGATGGCAAGTTAAATAAAAAAAATTAAAAATTAAATTTACTCACGTATTAGTGACAGAAAACACGCAAGCGGCACTGTATGCATGTTTAAAAAATTAACTAAAAAAAAAAGTGCGCGAAAAACACAACCGAGGCTGTCAAAATGTGCCAATACTTTGCCTAGTTGGATACAGGTTTTGCGGCCACTAGGGAGGGCTAGAAGTGGTGGTAGCATAGATTATGTACAGCGTGTAATATCGATAAATTATAACCTAGATATACTAGTTTTTACCCGCTGCTCTGCGCACTATCTTTGGACGATTTATACCCATTGATCTAGTCTTAAACTAAGCAAAGCTGGTATTACGGGTACTAGACAACGAATAAACGTAGGTATATATAAGACATCCAAGACTCAGGTACAGATGCCAGTGCTCATGGCATTGACTGCCCCTAGCAGGATTCGAACCAGCAACCTCCGGTTTCGTAGTCAGCCTGACCACTAGACCAACAGGTCGTCAAAATCACTACATAGTATAAAACGAAGTCGCTTTTTCTGTCCCTATATCCCTATGTACGCTTAAATCTTTAAAACCACGCAACGGATTTTGATGTGTTTTTTTTAATAGATAGAGTGATTCAAGAGGAAGGTTTATAGCACCCGTGTGAAGCTGGAGCTAGTTTCATTAATATAATGATACTAGCGGCCCCGGCAGACGTCGTCCTGCCCGTCCGATTGTTTCGTCAAAGATCTGTCAAAGTCTTCTGTCACTTCTTCATAAGGCTTTATATTTTCCCCGTTTTTAACACATTTTCCACTGTTTCTTCGCTACTATTGGTCGCAGCGTGATGTTATATAGCCTAAAGCCTTCCTCGATAAATGGTCTATCCAACAAAAAAAGAATTTTTGAATTCGAACCAGTAGTTCCTGAGATTAGCGCGTTCAAACAAACAAACAAACAAA
The DNA here is from genome assembly GCA_038024825.1 of Polylopha cassiicola. NCBI lineage: Eukaryota > Metazoa > Arthropoda > Insecta > Lepidoptera > Tortricidae > Polylopha > Polylopha cassiicola. The sequence goes on along the minus strand of CP149065.1, from coordinate 3,603,050 downwards.
CTCTTCAGCTTTATAATATTAGTATAGATTATTCAAACACACTGTATAACGTGAGTGATTAATAAAAGAACCAATCTCATAGAAAGGGAATAAGTGAGAGGTGTGGTCATTTTAATTTTAGATTTGTTAGCCTTCTAAAGTTGATTTAAAACAGACTAGAAAAAATTGGCAATCCTAATCCTAACTTCCTAACTAATATTATAAATGCGAAAGTAACTCTGTCTGTCTGTCTGTCTGTTACGCTTTCACGCTAAAACTACTGGACCGATTTAAATGAAATTTGGTACAAAGAATGTCTGGAGCCTGAGAAAGAACATAGGCTACTTTTTAACCGTCTTCAAAAAAGGAGTAGTTCCACGCGGACGAGGTCGCGGGCAGAAGCTAGTATTTTAATAATTTCTGATGCCTTCGCGGTTATTATACATTGGAATGAAACAACTTTAAATGGATTTGACTTTAGCATAAGTCAGCTCAGTCACGCTACGATTATGGAATCTGTAAAGGCTCCGAAACATCAGCTAATAAAATAAAATACGCGAGTTAATTCCAATGGTAATATTTTCTCAAGTTTTATCAAAAACGTTTAAGACTTTTCATACGAAATTGCAATTTCTATATGCCATGTAGGTACCTACTTTTATTTATTCTTTTCTTAGTATGCTTTCGTATTTTCTCACATACCGTAAATAACTTTTTGTATCAGATTGTAAAAAAATATTATGTATAGGAGTTAAACAACTTTAAATGGATTTAACTCGCGTATTTTATTTTATTGGCTGACGTTTCGGAGCCTTCACAGATTCCATAATCGTTATTGAGTTATTGCTCGTAACATTTGTTAGCGATATTTTTATTAGAATTATCTAGAGCAGAATTGGCTAGGTTTCCACACGGTGTTTAAATAAACCAGTACAACCGGTATCACTTTCGCAAGAAGAAAATGCTTAGAAAACTGTGCCTTACGAACGAACTGCGCTCGCGATTACTGAGTCGAATAGGGCTGTAGGAAAATATAAAATATGTCCGCCCCGGCTTCGCCCGGATCCCTTTTTTATAGCCTATGTCACTAGGGAATAGTGTAGCTTCCCAACAGTGAAAGAATTTTTCAAATCGGTCCAGTCGTGTAGGAGCCTATTCAATACAAACAAACAAACCTTTCTTTTTTTTTATTTCATTAGTATAGAAGAATAAAAACCAGAATAAAGTCAATAAACCTCCTTAAAAACAAGTTTTTATAATATTACAATGTACACGTGATCCTCTTTCATTTGATACCACACTCGGGTATATTTGTGGACATTTGGTTGTCGACCCCCTTAATTTGGTTGTAGAATGACGTCACGCAGTTAACCATGCATTGTCAACCCGTATATTTGTAGACATTTGGCTCCCGCCTCCTCCCTCTTAATATAGTTTGAGAATGACGTCACACAGTTAACTAAGCATTGTCATCCAAACTGAACGTGTGTACAAAATTCTAGTTGAATCGGTTAAATCTAATGCTAAAGAGGCCATAATAATTGACAACTATGTGTTCAGACATTGAGGATATATTTATGAAATAGATTTTTCAATAACCTGTTTTGTTCACATACTAAAGGACGGTCGCGGAACACAGCGAAAAACGGACGTTGCCCTTTTTCTATTTGTCTCTGTCGCACGCGCGTAGTAATAGTGCCCTCACGCTCGCACAGTATCCTTGAAGGTGTTACCAGTTTTGCTCATAACACGATCTGTTCCAGGGCGATATGCGGCCGTATAGAGGGGCAGCTGACGTCCCTCCCGCCGCCGTTCCGCCTCTCGCGGCCGCTGCTGGCGCGCGCGGCGAGCGCCGAGGCGCGCACGCCGGCCAGGGCGCCCTCCTTCAGCGTGTGCTGGGCGCACACGCAGCCGGTGAGTAGTGTAGTGTAGCGCTCCGGGGCTCCGGGGCGCCGGGCGGCCGTGTAGAGGGGCGGCTGGCATCCCTCTCGCCGCCGTTCCTAATCTAGTGGACCAAGATCCGAGCCACCGCAGACTAACCAACGTGATTTTAGGCAAGAAGTTTCTGTTTTCAAAAACGTTGGCATAAAACTTAGAAAGGAATGGATACTCGTTAAGCTGAAAGCGGAGCTGTTTTACTGGTAAACAAAGTTTTTTTCCCACATAGGATAAAAGTATCCTATGATCGTCGACTGGTTCTAAGCTACTGCGCTCCAAATTTCTAGTCATATCTCGATTGTACTTTCTGACAGCAGCTGCCAATGATTATAGCTTCCACTAACTGTCAATTGATATTTGTCCGCGTATTTATAGCATAAGACTATTATCAGCTCAGTCGTGCTACGATAATAGAAACACCAAAGAATCCAAATCGTCACCGAATAAAAAATACGCGAGTTAAATCCGTTTATAGTTAGGATGTTACATTTCAAACTATAAACGGATTTAACTCGCGTATTTTATTTTATTGGCTGACGTCGGAGCCTTTACTGATTCCATAATCATAGTTGTTTAATTCCAAATTGATAAATGTCCACAGACTGTCGAGGTGATAAACGCGGGCACCGGCAAGCTGGAGAGTGGGCAGCCGTCGCTGCTCTGCAAGCAGACCATGTTCGCGCGGTGGCAGTATCTAGTCAAGAAGCTGCCTCTTTTGCCGCTGGTGAGTCACATAGCGTCAAACACAGGCTCCCCCCTAGAACCTGTAGGTTTTGATTCCCTTGCGAGTGTCGAAAATTACCTTAGATATAGCCGCTGGTGTATCATACAGGCTCCCCCCTACAAGTAGTAGTAGTAACCTGTAGGTTTTGATTCCCTTGCGAGTGTCGAACATTATCTTAGATATAGCCGCTGGTGAGTGTCATAGTTCCAAACACAGACTTCCCCCTAGAAGTAGTAGTAACCTGTAGGTTTTGATTCCCTTGCGAGTGTCGAAAATTACCTTAGATATAGCCGCTGGTGAGTGTCATAGTTCCAAACACAGGCTCCCCCCCTAGAAGTAGTAGTAACCTGTAGGTTTTGATTCCCTTGCGAGTGTCGAAAATTACCTTAGATATAGCCGCTAATGAGTGTCATAGTTCCAAACACAGGGTCCCCCCTAGAAGTAGTAGTAACCTGTAGGTTTTGATTCCCTTGCGACTTTCTTTTATAAAAGAAGGTCGCGGAGCACAGCGAAAAACGGATGTTGCCCTTTTTCTATTTGATATATCTCTCACGCTCGCACAGTAACGTTGAGCGAGTGTGAGGGCACTATTACTACGAGCGTGCGACAGAGACAAATAGAAAAAGGGGCATCGTCCGTTTTTCGCTGTGCTCCCCGACCGTCCTTTACTATGTAGAGGACAGCTGTAGTGATGTTGTGTGTAATATGTCAGTATAAGTAGAGACAGGTGCCGGTTCGGTTCCAGGAGGAGGGCAGTCCGCCGGCGCCGCTGCCGCCCGCCCTCGACCAGCTGCTCTACAACGAGGCTAAGCAACTCTGCCCAGCTTACCAGGTACGTGACTCCACTACTCTCCACCAGGGCGTGCATTCCGTATAGGCACGATGGTATAAATGTATTGAGTGCCTACCCTGACGCAGTACATGCGCGAACCTCACTGCACGCGCCTGGTATCCACATTCTTATGTGGAACCAGAGACGTCTTTACCTATAGTGTAGAAGAGAAAGGCGCCCCCTAAGTAGGTAATAGGTATTTGAAACCCAGGTCGTAGGTATTAGAGTTTATTATTCACTAGCTGTACCCGCGACTTCGTCCCCGTGGAATTGTAATTCTTCATAAGCCTTCATATTTTTCCCGTTTTTTACACATTTTCCACTATTTCTTCGCTCCTATTGGTCGCAGCGTGATGTTATATAGCCTAAAGCCTTCCTCGATAAATGGTCTATCCAACAAAAAAAGAATTTTTGAATTCGAACCAGTAGTTCCTGAGATTAGTGCGTTCAAACAAACAAACAAACTCTTCAGCTTTATAATATTAGTATAGATTGGAGATGTTTGACAGTTTGGGCGCTACATAGGCTAGAGTGACAAAATTGTTGACTCATTAAAATCTACTAATATTATAAATGCGATAGTTTGTAAGTATGGTTGTATGTTCGTGTCTCTTTCATACAAAAACCTACTGAATGGATTTTGATGAAACTTTAGAATGATACATATTACACATCAGAATAACTTATAGACTATATTTTATAACGATACTAGCTTCTGCCCGCGACTTCGTCCGCGTGAAACTCCTCCTTTTTTGCAGTCGGTTAAAAAGTAGCCTATGTCCTTTCCTAGTCTCCAGACTTTCTTTGTACCAAATTTCATTTAAATCGGTCCAGTAGTTTTAGCGTGAAAGCGTAACAGACAGACAGACAGACAGAGTTACTATCGCATTTATAATATTAGTAAGGATTGTGTGAAGTACTCATCGTGCGCAGACGGAAGTCGCGGGCAGGAGCTAGTGGCATAATAAATTCATCGGGTTCTTCCACTCGTACATACATACAAACCTACTTAAATACTTACATTGCAAACTATGAAGAGCTTTTAAAAAAAATTTTTTTTTTTTACGTATCACCTACCCTTTTCCAGGTGGCGAAGCAACGTCTGTTCGAGGCCTTCGACAAGGCCAAACTCGGCAATTGGATAAAAAAACCAATTGAACAGGACCAATTTATTTGTGAGATCACGGACGCCGATACGTCAGCCCTGTTCGCCTAGGCGGGGCCGTCTCTATGCGGCGGCGGCGACGAAGCGACTCTATGTACAGGGGCGCGGCTGGGCGACGGAAATGATACGGGCCGTCGAAATGATAAAGTTAGTAATGATTGCAAAGTTGATCGGAGTGATAGGGTTTGTTTGAGCGGTGATTGTCGTTTAAGGTTTGAAATGGGTCGTGGAAATGATAAAGTTAAAGAGGGTCAGAGAAATGATAACGTTTATTTGGGCGATGTAAATGATAACGGATATCGTTTAGGGTCTGATGGTTTTGAAATTGATTTGGGTCGTAGAAATGATAAATTTAGTAATGACTTCAAAGCGGGTCAGAGACATAGGGCTTGCTATTTGACCGGTAGCAATGATGGGTTTGGAATTGATATGGATCGTGGAAATGATAAAGTTGGCTTCAAAGTTAATGATAGTCAGAGAAATGATAACGTTTGCGATTTTTACGGTTTAAATGATAACGAAAATCGTTTACGGTCTGATTGTGTTGAAAACGATATTTGTCGCGGAAATGATAAAGTTTGTGACTTCAAAGTTAAAGAGGTAAACGATAAAGTTATAAATTTGGACGATTTTAATGAAGATAATTTTAAAAATGATGATTCTGAAATTAAGGTTGGTCTTGGAAATGATGTTAAGACTACCAGATTTGGCAAAGGTAGAGGTTTGTCTTTGCTTACTAATAATTGGAATGTGCGAAGAGGATTGGGGCGAGGTACAGTCAGATTCAATGAAGGGATTGGTTATAAAAATGATTTTGATTATACTAGGGGTTTAACTAATGCTGATAAAACTTTTGAAGTCAATAATGTAAGCAATGAACAGAGGTATAATGACAAATTTGATGATAAAAATTTAGAAAAGTCTTCACAAGAACAAGGCGGTGTTTATTTTAGAAATACTATTCGACTTGCGTCTAATGAAAAGGTGTGTGATAGAAGTAATTCAGTAGAGAAATTGGGTCACAGCAATGAAAGGGTCGCCGAAATGATACGAGGAAATGATAATAATGTTTGTATGAATAAAATAAATGATACCACAGATATGGATAGTTTAGTTGAAAATATGAAAAATGTTGAAATCGGTGATAATACGAAGGAGTTCAAAACGAATTTGAAAGATAAAGAAAATAATGAAAACACGCAAAAATATGGTCAAATAAGAAATCCTGTTTTGTTGAAAAAACTATTGTTATATAACAAAATGGCAGAAAGACAAGTGCATTGAACTTTTTTTTTTATTTACATAAAGAATCGGTTTTTTTTTAAAAGTTTTTTCCATTTTTTTTACAAATTTTATTACCATATGACAGTAGTAGCGAGAATATTTCAATATTAATTTTTAAAACCAAAATAAGCCAAAACGTTATCGAGTCAACAGCAATACATTTATATAAAACTAGCTGTCCGCCCCGGCTTCTCACGGATCATCTTTTTTTTATAGCCTATGTCACTCGGGAATAGTGTAGCTTTCCAACAGTGAAAGATTTTTTCAAATCGGTCCAGCCGTTTAGGAGCCTATTCAATCCAAACAAACCTTTCCTCTTTATAATATTAGTATAGACTAGCGGTCCGCCCCGGCTTCAGACGGATCCCTCTTGCCAAAATTTAAACATTGAGACCCGAACGACGCTCGCTATCGAACAGACATACACAGAAAAGGGCGTGCATCCCATATAGGCACATTGTCATAAATGTATGGACTGCCTACCCTGACGTAGTACATGCGCGACCCTCACTGCACGCGCCTACAAGGGCGTGCGTTCCATATAGGCACAATGTCAAATGTATGGAGTGCCTACCCTGGCGTCACACTGGCACTGCACGCACCTGCTCAGCCCAGCCGTCCCCCTAGCCGAGTCGAATTTAAACTCCCGTCTTCGCTCGCTATATCCTAGTTTTGTGCCGTCGCCCCACAGGGTAGGACCAGCCTAGCCGGCGGTTGGCAAAAAAAAATATCTGAGGAGCCGTCCATTAATCACGTGATCTTTTTTAAGCATTTTTTAACCCCCCCTCCCTCTTGGTGATACATGGTGAGGTTTAAGACTACCCCCCCATCCCCCACTCAAAATCACGTGTATTGTTAGTATCTACAAAAAAATCTTACATTTTTTAGAATATTATCTTAAGAGGATTGTGAACCTGTTAATTTTCATACAAAAGGCGATAATGTTTTACACCCAGTAAATATATATAGATTTTTAAAATTTTTGGATATGTTGTAGATATAATGAGAAACTACGTCTGTACGTTTTGATTTTTAAGAAATATTGCTTACGCTAAAATTTATTAGCATCTAAAAATCTATATATAGATCTAAAAATCTATATTTAGATCTAGCGTAAGCAATATTTCTTAAAAATCAAAACGTACAGACGTAGTTTCTCATTATATCTACAACATATCCAAAAATTATAAAAATCTAACTATATTTACTGGGTGTAAAACGTTATCGCCTTTTGTATGAAAATTAACAGGTTCACAATCCTCTTAAATACATGTACAAAGTATAATCTTATTTTATTCTGAAATTAAGGACCATGATAAAAATGTCTACACAGAAAGGTTGCAGGTTGTTTTTGATTGGCATAAAAATAATAATAAACAAAAAACTAAATACACGTGATATCTTACTACACCCCCCCCCCCTCCCCCCTCGTGACATTTCGAGATTTTTGTCAAACACCTCCCCCCCTTTCAAGCCTCACGTGATTAATGGATGGCCCCTGATGCCTTCGCGGTTATTACACATTGGAATGAAACAACTGTTAACTTAAGCGTTAGACTATTGTCAGCTCAGTCGTGCTACGATTATGGATACTGTATAGAATCCGAAACGTCAGCTAGCCGGAGTTAAATCGGTTAATAGTTGTTTCATTCCAAAAAAATAACCAAAAAATTTTTTTTTTCGTCGTCTCACCCTTACCATGATTTAACTCGAATATTTTATTTTATTTGCTGATATTTTTTTTTCATTTCTGATGCCTTCGCGGTTATCATACGTTATAAATTATAATAAAACAACTTTAAACGGATTTAACATTTTACAGATTCCATAAACATAATAATATCATGACTCGACTCGTCCTACGATTATGGAATCTGTAAAGTCTCACAAACTGATTAAAAAAAATACATTGTTCATTTTTGTAGCATGTTGTTTGGAGTAAATTCAGTGTAATTTCAAAATATTCCTTTGTCAAGTAGGTATGTAATTATAATGATATTTTTGTACAAAGACAAGAGTGGTGAAAAAACTTTTTTTTTTAGACCCCCAGTGGGATTCAAACCCACGCCTATGCCTTTACTAGCGGCAGCGTGCTGACCCATTACAAAAAAATATCATTATAATTAAAAACTAATGGTATTGAACCGAAATTTCAGTCGAATTTCGATTGATATCTCGTAGTTAATATTAGTTTTTATTTTTCATAATGTATCAACTAAAAAAACCTTTTTTTTGATAATTGTTGAGATATTTTGAAATGAGTAATTTATTTTGTCTCGTACGCTTATATAATTAAGAATGCTATTAAAATAATTATTTGTTAAGAAAAATACCAAATACGAAACTTTGTTAAATCGTAAATCTCGTAGTTTTAAGAATACTCTGTTATAAGGAACGTATTAAATAATTATTAAATGTCATGTATAATATAAATTTAGCCCAGAAAGAGAAAAAAACTAAAAAAAAGTTTTTTTTAGTTTTTTTCTCGAAGCCCTATTTTTTTTCAAAATATTGTATAGCCGATGTGAAAGAATTTTTCAAATCGGTACAGCCGTTTTGGAACCTATTCAATCCAAACAATCAAACCTTTTCTCTTTATTATATTAGAACTAGCGGTCCCGGCAGACGTCGTCCTGCCACTTACCGTCACTTACCGTCAACCAATATAGAAAGATGTTGATTGTACACTTATTCAAGATGTTTTTTTAAATTTTCTCTACATACAAACCTTCCCTGGACTTCCACGAATAATTCAAGACCAAAATTGGCCAAATCGGTTCGTGCGTTCTGGAGTTATAGCGTCAGGGAGGAAAACCCGACTTATTTTTATATAATAGAGAAGATAGATATATAGCAACCACTTCTGCACGTTGGTTAAAAGGTAAAATAAACAAAATTGTAAAACTTATTTTTTATTAACTTAAAACTTTAAAATGTGACACTGTCGTGTAACTGGCAATTCCCACACCGTCAGCTACAATGTATTTAAAACTGAACATTTGCAAACAAAACCATGTAACTAAGATTCTTTCTCTTCCGCGTGGAGATTTAAATGTTTCTTTAACGCAACCAATTGAGCGGTGCTGTAAGTACACTCCGCGCACTGGTACTGTTTATTACCAGTGTGCATACGCAAATGCGCCATAAAGCACTCAGACCTGCTAGCCCTGTACGGACATTCTTTACATTTATAAGGTTTCTCGCCAGTGTGCATCCGTGTATGTTTCTTCAGATCTCCCAACGTATAAGTTTTGTACTTACAGTGTAAACACTTGTACGGTTTCTCGCCAGTATGCGTCAATATGTGATATTTTAATACACTCTCAGATTTGCATCTGTAATTACACTCTGTACACTTGTATGGTCTTTCGCCAGTGTGCCTCCGCGAGTGATTCTTCAGCGAAAGCGAGCTACAGAATCTCAGATCGCAGATACTACATTGAAACGGCTTCTCGCCAGTGTGTACCCTGTGGTGAATCTGCAAAATCCTCGCCGTGGAAAACGCTTTGCCGCACTCATCGCACCTGAAAGGCTTCTCGCTCTCCGGTAAGTGTTTTAACACATGCTGATTCAAACTAGACAGATGAGACGACCTATAATCACACTCGTTACAATGGTACGGTTTCTCGCCAGTGTGCTTCCGGTAATGTATCTTCAACATTTCCGCTTGTTTGGAGCTATAATCGCACTCTGTACATTTATATGGTTTCTCATCGGAGTGGTTAGTTATGTGTTTCTTTAGATCTGCTAATCTCGCGCTTTTATAAGTGCAAATGGTGCATTCGTACGGTTTGACGTCACTGTGCACTACTAGATGTTGTTTTAAGCACCACGGTATAGAGGTGCTGTAGTGGCAGTGGGGGCATTGGTGCTCTTTGCGGGGCTCCGTGTCGTCGCCCCTCCGGCGGGGCCGCGGGGCCCTGTAGCTGCGGCTGGAGCCCCACGGCTTCCGTCGACGCGGGGCTGCAAATAAAAAAATCCTTACTAATATTATAAATGCGAAAGTAACTCTGTCTGTCTGTCTGTCTGTTACGCTTTCACGCTAAAACTACTGGACCGATTTAAATGAAATTTGGTACAAAGAATGTCTGGAGCCTGAGAAAGGACATAGGCTACTTTTTAACCGACTGCCAAAAAGGAGGATTTCCACGCGGACGAAGTCGCGGGCGGAAGCTAGTACTAATATAAATGGTAAAGTCTGAATAGACAAAGGTGTATGTATGTGGGGAAGGGAGGGGTGCAGCAGTAGATATTTTCATAGACGTATTTGGTTTAAGAAAAAAAAGAAATGATTTATTTACCACACATTACATAAAATTACAGAAATAAATAAAATTAAAAATTCTTATTTTACAATGAATACGGTAAAAGGGTCTCTTAAAATCTTTAATCTTTAGTAAAATTACTCTCTCAGGTTTTCCACCCCCCTGTACCCCGCTTAATTTGGTTTCAGAATGACGTCACACAGTTAACCATGCATTGTCGTCCAAACTGAACGTGTGTACAAAATATCAGCTCAATCAGTTAAAGATATCTGCTTCAAAATTGAGCAAAATTTCACCCGTATATACATACTTTTACAAAAAAAACTAATAAAAGACACCACTCTCACCTTCAGACCGCCCGCTGTCTCCATCCTCACTCGTCTTCAGATCCTTCCTCACCAGCAGCCCCTGGTTCCTCGTCGTGTCTCCAGACTCCTCGTATATTGTGGATATACTTGAATTCACCTCCTGATCTTCATCTATGTCTAAATATTTGTCGGGTTCTTCAAACTCCATTGTGAATATTTCTAAAATTTAAATTCGTGTTGTTAATCTTTAATCTTTGTTACATAACTTATTATTTTAAATTATATAATACTAGCTGTCCGCCCGGCTCCGCACGGATCCCTATTTATTTTCAAAATATTCTACCTATGTTACTCAGGGTGAACGTAGCTTCCCAACAGTGAAAGAATTTTTCAAATCGGTCCAGTCATTTTGGAGCTTATTCAATCCTATATGTTATTCTGATGAGTCAGCTATATTATTGTAAAGTTTTATCAAAATCTATTCAGTAATATTTGCGTGAGAATAACATACATACACACTTACAACTACTAGCTTTTGACCACAACTTCGTCTGTGTACTTTTTAACTCCGTTATTAGGTGAATTTCAATAAAAAGGGGGGGTAGAATTTCGGAAAATAATATGGACAATTCACACCCATAAATCTTGTCCTGTCCAAACTAAGTAAAGCCAGTACTAAACAACAGAGAAACATTTTATTCCAATGTTGTAATAACCACATCAGAACTACATAGTATAAAACAAAGTCGCTTTTTCTGTCCCTATATCCTTATGTACGCTTAAATCTTTAAAACAAGCAACGGATTTTGATGCGGTTTTTTTTAATAGATAGTGATTCAAGAGGAAGGTTTATAGCACCCGTGTGAAGCCGGGGCGGGTCGCCAGTTATTAATTAAAATCACCTGTTATTTCTGCATCCTCGAGGAACAAATTGTCGTCGCCGTTGTACGAGTACACAACGGGCGGTGAGATGCGCAAGTCATTTGCCAGATTCAACTTGTATCTATCTATATTCTGAATCTCTTCCACCACCTGGGGAGAAATAATTATTGTTAGTGTCCGAAGTTTCGCGCTCGGTTTCGGCCGGAGGTTCGGTTTCGTCCAAAAAACGGTCGAACCTAATAACATCGTGCTTTCCGGTCGCATTTGGCTAACTTCGTGTCTCGTTCGTCTAACTTCGGATTCGGCAAAAAATTGTTTTGGCTATAGGTACGGTTTCAGCCATAATAAAAAAAAATGACCGCCGAAAAAAAACTAAAAGGCAACAAAAAACGCACTTAAAAGAAAAAAAAAAACTATTATTTTGATTGTAACATCTGATATTTTTGAAGTCGGTGCCAGCTGGTGCAGCAGCTCTTCACTCTCAACTCTTCATTAAGGTTCCAAGTTTGTATGAGGCTGGCACCGACTTCAAAAATATCAGACATTACAACCAAAATAATAGTCATTATAAAAACAAAATTATAACACTACAAAAAGAAGACCTTGCATGTTTCTTTTACATGATTTCCCAACTTAGTAGTGAGGCTGGGCTGATAGTGGATGGAAGAATAAAATAATCTTACCGCACCACCTTCGTTGATAATGTGTCTAAGAACATGGTCAGCCGTGATCGCTTTCTCTCCGAGTCTCCGGCATTTCATCAGCAAAGTTGCACACTGACAGCACACCGTCTCAGGGATACCATCGCCTGCCTCCAGCTGTAAGCATATTAATAATATATTTGGACAATTCACACCAATTGATCCAGTCCCAAACTAAGCAAAGCTTGTACTATGGGTACTAGACAATGGATAAACATACATAAATACATAGACATCCAAGACTCAGGTGCAGATGCCAGTGTCCATCCTGCCCCTAACAGGATTCGAGCCCGGAACCTTCGGTTTCGTAGTCAGGGGCTCTGACCACTAAACCAGCAGGCTGTCAAATTGTATGTATTGTGTGATATAGACATCCACATAGATATACACTACTAGCAGTTTGCCCCAGCTTTGCACGGATCACTGATTATAGTTAATGTAGATATAGTGTAAATCGTTAAAAATATAAGATAAGTGTTAAGTATATAGGAAAAAAATCAGCCAAATGTGAGCTATTGTGGCGTACGTTACAAAAGTCGCTGGCAAAAAGCTAGAGGTTAGGGAATGGGATGAAGTGGTCCCCAAATAGAAATAATAATAAATAATATACGGAGCCCTGGCTGTGCCGCCACACAGTTACAGATAGATTGCGGTGTTCACTAAATATTGCTTTCATACGCCACTCTACTAGGTATAAATTAAATACGAAGTAACGTTTAAAACATACCTTAACGCCAGTAATACGTCTTAACATGTCGTGAAGCTGTGTAGAGAACATGTCGACTACGCGCGAGTCGTACGCGAGACACACACGACACACACTAATAGATTTAACTGATGACATGATGATCTTACTTTATATTCTCGTAATACAACCAAAAGTTATCCAAATAGGTTACTTTCAGTGAATAATCATTATAACCAATTCAAATTTCAATGTAGGCAGTATTACTACAAACTAAGGTTATGTTTCATTTGAAAGTACGCAAATTTTAATACACTCTTCAATTAAATTATTCGTTTTAACAACAAATAGCAGTATTAGTTACAAATGTATTGAAAATTGTAAATTTGTAAACGATGACACTTGAAACTTAGAACCAAGCGTACCATAGATATGCACATAGACGCGTTGTCCAACGACTCTAATAAATGTTTGACGCATGTATAAAAGCGCTTACTACCTGGAATTATTTATTTAAAAACATATATTTGCATGAAGCTGTAATTAACATTTTATAAAAGTTCATGCATTATTTTGTAATTGAATGGAGTATATAAATATTTTATCACGCTTATGAATAAAGCGGTGATGGAATAGATACGGCGTTTTTACTTCAGCTTCAAATGGTTAAAATGACAGATATGTTATCAGCCATTTTTTTTGTCGGTGGATTTAACATTGAGCAGAGGTTATTTGTTTGTTTGTTTTTTATTTATTATTATTTTCACTTAAATGTTAAATTAGAAAATTAAACTAGTCATTTAGCGATAAGTTTATATCATCATTGCCCTTAAGAGATATAAGGTAATCGTATATTTGTGATGTCTTTGCCTAAAAACGCAGAGGATCTGTACGATTCGTCTACAGGATGCAGAGCGAAACCCGAAGCTATCCCAGAGCCAGTACAGGGTAAGTCTTGGCAGGAACTATGAGAGAACACGGTACAGTATTTATTTTCCATAATTAACTTACCTAGAACCTACTGACAATATAAACAAGATAGGTTAGTCTCATTCGCCATTTCACTTAAAAGTTGGTTACAATTATAGTAATAAAGTAATTTGTTGCATAAATATATATATTATTGTTATTTGTATTGATTCGACAATCTTATAATGGGTGCACACATGTAATTGAGAAATAAATGAACCTAATCTAATCTATAAAGTTTTAACACACAGTTCTATAGCCTCATTTCTTAAAAGTCTACATATGTAATAGTATGTGTACTTACCTAGTAAATTTTGCATTATTCTTGTGTTTATTTTCATTACAGGACCACCATTAGGGACTTGCTTGTCGCCGTATCATCTGATACAATGTGTCGAGGTTAAGATTGAATGCAATTCTGAACATTCCGATGAAGATGCTGATTTTTTGACAAGTGAGTTTACTTTTTGACAAGCAAGTTTACTTTATGACAAGTGAATTTACGGACAAAAATAAACAAATACAAGTAGGTGATAAATTGAAGTGTACAAAATAATATTTCAACATTTATTTTGCCCAACCAAAACTGATTTTCAGTCGACTCTCAGACAGAAGAGTCTCTAATATTATAAGCATGTATCAAATCCTTTATATACAAACAGACATACATTTTATTTTTTTGCTATATGAACCTGTTGGTCTAGTGGTCAAAGCCCTTGACCATGAAACAGATGGTAGCGGGTTTGATTCCTGCTAGGGGCAGATGTCAGTGTGATGCATCTGTACCTGACTCTTGGATGTCTTATATGTATTTATGTATGTTTATCCGTTAAACAACAGAACCCGTAGTACAAGCTTTGCTTAGTTTGGGACTAGATCAATTGGTGTGAATTGTCCAAAGATATTTTAAAGTGGTTTTTATTAACTAAAGTGGCAAATAGCTTATTTCGTATATATTTTGTCTGTCTTGCAGAATCTGAGCGTGTCCCTCGGGCGCCTCCGCCCCTAGGGAGCTCCGCCGCCGAAGACCCCGCACGAACCAAAGACAAGGAACACAAGTGTACCAACTGCCCTTATACCACCCGCAGTTCAAAAAACTTAAAACAACATTTGAGAACACACACAAGCGAAAAACCCTTCCAATGCACACAATGTGAATATAGATGTAGCAGATCGAGGTATTTGAGGCTTCATTTACGAACGCACACTGCTGCAAAGTCGTACAGATGTGTTCAATGCCAGTATGCTACTACGATAGCGGCCAAATTGAAAAGGCATTTGCTAACGCACACCGGCGAGAAGCCGTATGAATGTACGGAGTGCGATTTCAGATGTAATACGGCGGGCAATTTGAAACAGCATTGGTTGACGCACATTGGCGAGAAACCGTTCAAATGCACTTATTGTGATTATGCGTGTGCTTTGTCGGGGACGTTGAAGAGACATTTGCGGATGCACACTGGCGAGAAACCGTTTAAATGTAGGCAGTGTGATTACACTGCCGCCGAGTCGGGTAAGTTAAAACGGCATTCGAGAGTACATGTTGATAAAAAGTTGTTACATTGTGGGCATTGTGATTATACTTGTACAACAACAGGGTATTTGGAAAGGCACGTACTTAGGCATGTAGTTAAAAATATAAACTAATCTTAAAGTACAGTTTGGTATAGGTAAATTATTTATGAACGCCCACTAGTTAAAATCAAGACCAAGCAAAGTTTTTACTAGTATCAGATATCGTATATCAAGTGAGAAACTATCAAAATGTACAGAAAAAAAAACTTCCATAATGGTATGTGAAAAAATATGTGAAAAGGTATGACCATAAAAACTTAATCAAATTTTTAATATCACAAGAAAGAATAAATATTATCATGTTAATAAAAACTATTATTTATGTATTACTGTGTTTTTGTAAACCTAACCAAGTTTTACCCACCTCTGGCATAATTTAAAAAAAAGTAACTAGTCTTACTTAATTCAAATAATTTGTAATGTACACATGATCATTATCTACTATGTAATATAATAAAAAGGAAAGGTGTGTTTGTTTGTATTGAATAGGCTCCAAAACGACTGGACTGATTTGAAAAAAATCTTTCACTGTTGGGAAGCTACACTATTCGTGTCTATAGGCAATAGAATATTTTGAAAAAAATCAGGGATCCGTGCGACGCCGGAGAGGACCGCTAGTAAATATATTTTCCGTCCTCCGGCCAGAAAGCACCAACTTTGTGGCCGCTTCGCTAAATGAAATTGCCGGTTTCTAGCTTCGTCGAACAGAAAAATAGTATACTGACCTCGGCCAGTAAAATAAAAACGCCTCAGATCACATTTTTGTCAACCTCGGCTTCGCCTCGGACGACAATTACATGTCATCTGAGACATTTTTTATTTTACTGGCCTCGATGCGTAATGTACTAAAAGAGACACGCATTTATATAAATGTACATATTTATTAATTTACTAGCTGTGCCCGCGACTTCGTCCGCGTGGAATTTAAGTACTGGGACATAAGTATGGATAATTAAAGATTTTTTCTAAAATGAGTTAGGTACTCTTTATTACATAAGCTATCTGCCAGTGAAAGTCCCGTCCAAATCAGTCCAGCTGTTCTATAGATTAGCCGGAACACACAGATAGACAGACAAATAATATAAAAAATATAATATAGGTATGTATTTAATATTTCAAATGTAAATTATAAAATGTCTTTATAAACCACATTAACAGTTTTTCCTTCTAATGTGAAAAGGTTATCCGCATTACTAACCCGCGAGCAAGCCACGTATAGTTGGCCGTGTGAAAAACAATTCGACCTGAGATCAACTCCAACAGCCTTTAGCGTCTGCCCCTGAGACTTGTTAATTGTCATAGCAAAGCAAACGGACACTGGAAATTGTGTCCGTTTGAATTGGTATGGGAAATTGTTGGGGATGATTGGTATTCGCGGTATGTATACAGTTTCACCTGCACTACATCCAGTAAGAATCTCAGCTTCGATTAAGTTTCTTTGTAAAGAAGTTACTCAAAGTCGGGTTCCATTGCACAATTTAGGCGGAGTAAGATTTCTCAATAGCGATGCGTTGTAAGCGTTTCGTCTGGGCATTTTTAAAATCAAAGCAAATACATACAATAATACAATAATACATATATTTATTTCAATAAATCTACGTAGGCAATATTTTTTTAGATTATATCCGATATTTTTCAACCAATTCACAAAGCAAGTTCAGAGTCCGTATTTTCATATCCAAGTATAACATCAAAATCATCAACTAACCGAATCGCAAGACAAACAAAATTAAATAGTTTTAAACGTAGAGAAACAACCAGTTTGTATTTAAGTATACTTTTCAGAGAAAAAGTTATAGCGCGTTTTAATTGCCTTGAGGCGCCATCTAGTACTATATTATGTAACTATAAAATCTCCTATAGAAAAATTACCTTTAAACTTTAAAAGACGATAGCTTTTTTATTTGACATCCGATTTTGATGAAACAAAGCCTATATGTTGCTCAGGGAAGAGCTTAATCTATTAGTGAAAGCCGCGTCAAAATCTGTTCAGTAGTTTTCAAGATTAGCGAATACATACAGACAGACAGACAGACAGAAAAGAAAATCTAAAAAATCATTTTTGTGTTCTGTTACTCTTTTATTATTGCCCACACCCATTTTTTGTTAAAAATTTCAATTGTACAGACACGCGGTTTCTACTGTTTTATTATATGTAATAAACGTAGAGAAACAACCAGTTTGTATTTAAGTATACTTTTCAGAGAAAAAGTTATAGCGCGTTTTAATTGCCTTGAGGCGCCATCTAGTACTATATTATGTAACTATAAAATCTCCTATAGAAAAATTACCTTTAAACTTTAAAAGACGATAGCTTTTTTATTTGACATCCGATTTTGATGAAACAAAGCCTATATGTTGCTCAGGGAAGAGCTTAATCTATTAGTGAAAGCCGCGTCAAAATCTGTTCAGTAGTTTTCAAGATTAGCGAATACATACAGACAGACAGACAGACAGACAGACAGACAGACAGAAAAGAAAATCTAAAAAATCATTTTTGTGTTCTGTTACTCTTTTATTATTGCCCACACCCATTTTTTGTTAAAAATTTCAATTGTACAGACACGCGGTTTCTACTGTTTTATTATATTTATTAATTAATTTATAAAGTATAATCGTTTGGGTCGTAGAGTTCAGACAGAAGCCTGTATATATATGACGGCGAGCTGCCTCCCCTGAAACAAACAAACAAAATTACTTCATTAAGGTTAACTGGAATAAGAATAAAACCAAAAATATTTTCAAAAACTTATATAATAATTTCTGAATGGCAACCTAATGTCAGAAACAACTGTAGACGGATTTATCTCGCGTATTTTATTTTATTGGCTGACGTTTCGGAGCCTTTACAGTTTCCATAATCGTAGCACGACTAAGCTCTTATGCTAAAGTGATTTATACAGTTATGCAAAGAATCCGAAACGTCAGCAAATAAAATAAAAATACGCGAGTTAAATCCGTTAATAGTTGTATCATACCAATGTGTAATAACCGCGAAGGCATCAGAAATTATGTTTAACTAGCTTCTGCCCGCGACTTCGTCCGCGTGGAACTCCTCCTTTTTTGCAGTCGGTTAAAAAGTAGCCTATGTCCTTTCTCAGGCTCCAGACTTTCTTCGTACCAAATTTCATTTCAATAGTTTTAGCGTGAAAGCGTAACAGACAGACAGAGTTACTTTCGCATTTATAATATTAGTAGGGATTCCAGTATGTACATACAGGTTAGTGATGAAGAGTGTGATGTGGTCGGCGGGCACGAGGTCGTACTGCGGCGCGTACACGTGCACCCGGGCGCTGTCGGGGCTCCTGTGACAGACAGACATACAAATCACAACATAGTATACTAGCGGTTCGCCCCGGCTTCGCACAGATCCCTATTTTTTTCAAAATATTCTATAGCCTATGTTACTCAGGGTGAACGTAGCTTCCCAACAGTTAAAGAATTATTAAAATCGGTCCAGTAGTTTTTGAGCATATTCATTGCAAACATACAAAAATAGGTACAAATCTTTCCTCTTTATAATATTAGTATAGATGCCACTCGGTAATAGTGTAGTTTCCCAACAGTGAAAGAATTTTTCAAATCGGTCCAATTGTTTTGGAACCTATTCAATCCAAACAAACAAACCTTTCCTCTTTATTATATTAGTATAGAAGTGAGTCGGGAGTGGGGGCTCGTGACGTCATTATATTGTACCATTTATACCATAACTCGACAAGCTGAGAGTATTTTTCAATGCTGAATCATGAAAAAAAAACGTAAATTAAAAAAATAGCACTCCGGGAGTGCCGGCAGAAGTGAAAACTTCAATATGAACGTTGTGTTTGATTATAAGTACAAAAGTACTATCATTTATGAGGTAGAATACAATGTTTATTTATTGCGCTATCGTACACAAATATGACAATTTGTGACCATCCTTGGATACGCGTGGCACGCTGTACATAAACACACACGACATTCGCGCAAGCGTCCTGTGCCACCTAAACGGAGCAGCACACTCAGGCACGGTAGAAAGAGTGGGAGATACTAGTTCCTCTCCCTTTCCCTCGTTCTTACGCATTTTCGATCAGCATCACGTGACCCTGACGCGAGTTTGAAAGTTTTTACCCATACAAAAAAGTGCTCAGCGCCGCTAAAGAAGGTTTCACTTCAAAAAATATATGCGGGACGACCTTTAACATTTGGGGGTATAAAAAATATATATAACATGTTGGCCGATTCTTACCCGATATGCACACAAAATGTCCAGCTATTACGGAGGAGTTTGGCAACTGTTGTGAGTTACTTGTCTGTCCCTATGTATGCTTAAATCTTTAAAACAACGCAACGGATTGCGGTATTTTTAATAGATAGATCGATTCAAGAGGAAGGTTTATAGCGCCCGTGTGAAGCCGGGGTGGGGCGATAGTATGTATTAGATAAGGGGCCCTAGACAAGTGCCCAACGTTCAACGTTAACGTTAAACGTTAGGACCAAAATGTATGGGATTTGACATCCGCGAACGACTGTCACGTACGTCACAAATGTCAAATCCCATACATTTTGGTGCTAACGTTTAACGTTAACGTTGAACGTTGGGCACTTGTCTAGCTCCCAAGTACTCACTGGTAGGGCAGCGCGGGCGCGGGGGAGGCGAGGGCGGCGCGGTGCGCGGGGTGGTGAGCGTGTACGGGGCACAGCGCATATAGTGGACATAGCACCAGCACCTGACGGACAATACCATATATTGTATGTAATAATTTCTGATGCCTTCGCGGTTATTACACATTGGAATGAAACAACTGTTAACGGATTTAACTCGCGTATTTTTGTAAATTTTTTGCGTAAAATGTAACATTAGTATTTCATAATTCAGAATAGGGTAGTTTTTCAAAATTTGTAATTTAAATATAAGGTAGTTTGCATAACTGTATAAATCACTTTAGCGTTAGACTATCGACAGCTCAGTCGTGCTACGATTATGGAAACTGTAAAGAATCCGAAACGTCAGCTAATAAAATAAAATAAAAATACGCGAGTTAAATCCGTTAACAGTTGTTTCATTCCAAAACCATATGTATGTGTTAATTTAATAAATTCATTGTTATAAAAGAGGCCAATAACAAATATAACAGCAGTATTTATGCAATAAATATACAGTGTGACTGGGTTCACTCCGAGCATCTCTCTCTCTCTCTCTCTCTCTCTCTTTCTCTCTCTCTCTCTCTCGAAGGTCAACAAACACGCGTGTGTAGATATTTTGTGGGGCACGCACAGAGTATGGTGTGAATGTGACTCTATATAATTAACTAGCTTCTGCCAGCGACTTCGTCCGCGTGGAATAGTTATTTTCCCCGTTTTTTACACATTTTCAACTGTTTCTTCGCTCCTATTGGTCGCAGCGTGATGTTATATAGCCTAAAGCCTTCCTCGATAAATGGTCTATCCAACAAAAAAAGAATTTTTGAATTCGATCCTGTAGTTCCTGAGATAAGCGCATTCAAACAAACAAACAAACAAACTCTTCAGCTTTATGATATTAGTATAGATAATAGATATCTCTCTTAGTGTACGTGTGTATCTACGTCTCTCTTTCTCTGTGAGCGCGCGCGCGCATGTGTGTATTTATCTGCGTATCTCTTGGTCTCTCTCTCTCTCCCTCTATCTCTATCTGTGTGTGTATGTCTTGTGTGTGTGTGTGTGTGTGTGTGTGTGTGTGTGTGTGTGTGTGTGTGTGTGTGTGTGTGTGTGTGTCTTGTGTGTGTGTGTGTGTGTGTGTGTGTGTGTGTGTGTGTGTGTGTGTGTGTCTTGTGTGTGTGTGTGTGTGTCTTGTGTGTGTGTGTGTCTTGTGTGTGTGTGTGTCTTGTGTGTGTGTGTGTGTGTGTGTGTGTGTGTGTCTTGTGTGTGTGTGTGTGTCTGTCTTTTGTGTGTGTGTGTGTGTGTGTGTGTGTGTGTGTGTGTGTGTGTCTGTCTGTCTGTCTGTTCGTGATATGTGTGCACTCACGGGCACGCAGTGGTGCTTGGCGGCGGCGGCGACGGCGTGCAGCCCGGGAGCCCCGAGGGCGGCGCCCCCGGCCAGCGCGGCGGTCGCCTCCACCACAACCTGACAGACAAACATTAATATCAACGACTATACAAATAAGAAGGAAAAAAAAATATCCGCCATAATAATTTCTGATGCCTTTACGGTTATTACACATTGGAATGAAACAACTTTAAACGGATTTAACTCGAGTATTTTATTAATACTATATATTTTTCTCGACAACTATTCTATATGTAATGTTTTGGCACCTTAACAGAAGAATGAACTCAAGTAATGTGAAATTTAAAAAAAGTAGAGATATTGGAAATAGGAATAAAACAAATATACCGGATTTAATTTTCTTTTTTTTTATTTACCGTCGTTCTTCAGTAGGAAACTGACGACAGTCTAACATGTCGTCAGTTTTCGTAACGTCAGCAAATATAATAAAATACGCGAGTTAAATCCGTTTATAGTTGTTTCATTCCAATGTGTAATAACCGCGAAGGCATTAGAAATTATTATTTAAAATTATGAAAATTCGACTGTATTTAACTAATAATAATGTATACATTACCTTGTTTACTCTTGACATAACGGCATATACCGCGGCGCTGCTCAGGACTGTGACAGAAACACCCGCTGCGCTCAACCGAGCCGCCATCGCGTGAGACTGACAGACAAGCAGACAGATTCATTATAAAAACTACGTAGAGATTATCTCTACACTGTCACACATGTACAAAGTAGATTATTATGACGGCCTGTTGGTCTAGTGGTCAGAGGCCCTGACTACGAAACCGGAGGTTGCGGGTTCGAATCCTGCTAGGGGCAGATGTCAATGTGATGAGCACTGGCATCTGTACCTGAGTCTTGGATGTCTATATATGTATTTATGTATGTTTATCCGTTGTCTAGTGCCCATAGTACAAGCTTTGCTTAGTTTGGGACTAGTACAATAGGTGTGAATTGTCCAAAGATATTATTATTATTATCTTCACTACACAGTATAAAACAAAGTCGCTGTCGCTGTCTATCCCTATGTATGCATGAATCTTAAAAACTACGCAACGGATTTTGAAGCAGTTATTTTAATGAATAGAGTAATTCAAGAGCTCCTGTGTGAAACCGGGGCGGGTCGCTAGTTTGTCAGGATGACCTGTATTATAATTTGATTTACTGTCTTGTATCACATAAATACTTTTCTTTCTTTCTTTCTCTATACAATCAAAACTTAACTATACCTTATCACATTGCATCATCAAATAATTTCACTCCTCTATATCCTGTCACAAACACACATCTACACTGGCACAACACGTCTCTACACTGTCACCACACCTCTACACGGTCACAACACGTCTCTACACTGTCACCACACACCTCCACACTGTCACAAAGACACCTCTACACGGTCACAACACACCTCCAAACTGTCACAAAGACACCTCACATTGTCACAACACACCTCCACACAGTCACAACACACCTCAATACTGTCACAACACACCTCTACACTGGCACAACACGTCTCTACACTGTCACCACACCTCTACACGGTCACAACACACCTCTACACCGTCACAACACACATCCACACTATCACAAGTCACCCATAACTTGTCATTAATCATCAAAAACCCTCTCATAACACATCTCTACACTGTCACAAACTCACCTCTCTCGGGTCTGCGGCCTCTGCGAGCAGCACCCGCGACTGCCTAGCGGCCGCCTTCATCAGGAAGCGCTCCGCCAGCCTGCCGGCGCCGTACGTCAGCAGGGTCTCGCCGGCGTGCACGTGAGACGAGGCTTGCGAGGAGATAGAAGAGAATGTGCCTTCGAGCTCTGTGCGGAGCTGGAAATATAATAAAAGCTTTTATTTAACTTACTGACATATTATGATCATGTAATTATCCCTACTAATATTATAAATGCGAAAGTAACTCTGTCTGTCTGTTACGCTTTCACGCTAAAACTACCGATTTAAGTGAAATTTGGTACAGAGAAAGTCTGAAGCCTGAGAATGGACATAGGCTACTTTTTAACCGACTGCAAAAAGGAGGAGTTTCACGCGGATGAAGTCGCGGGCAGAAGCTAGTGATGTATAAAATATTAACAAATGAATCTTAAATCCTTCACGCTCACGGTCGATGGTAAAAAATGTTTGGTATCAGAAATTATTATTTAGCTATTATTTGACCTAAATAAATCAATGTCCCGTTTTGAGACAAAAACGGTCACGTAAATGACAGCTTACCTCAGCGTTGTTCAATGAGGGCCACCGCGTGTCAGAAATCCGCTAGATGCGTTAGTGTAGCATGAGGTCCAGCTGTCATGTTCCACCAATGAGAGGCAAGCTACTGGCCTGTGATGAGAGGCAAGCTACTGGCCTGTGATGAGAGGCAAGCTACTGGCCTGTGATTGGTGGTACATGACAGCTGAACCTCATTCTACACTAGCGCCTCTAGCGGATTTCTGACACGCGGTGGCCCTCATTGAGCTAAATTAAACAATGTCCCTTTTTGAGACAAAAGCGGTCACGTAAATGACAGCTTACCTCAGCGTTGTTTAATTGACATAACGCACCCCTAGATCTAAAGGGAGCTAACTCAAAAAAATAAACTTTTTCGGGAGAGGCAAAATTGTTGTAAGGAATTGGATACTTTTTTTTAGCGTGTGTTTAATTAAAATCTTCGGATTTTCGAGTTAGCTCCCTTTAGATCTAGGTGTGCGATAAATAAATCTATGTTGACGGCCTGTTGGTCTAGTGGTCAGAGGCCCTGACTACGAAACCGGAGGTTGCGAGTTCGAATCCCGCTAGGGGCAGATATCAATGTGATGAGCACTGGCATCTGTACCTGAGTTTTGGATGTCTTATAAGTTATGTATATTTATCCGTTGTCTAGTACCCATAACACAAGCTTTGCTTAAAATGGGACTAGATAATTGGTGTAAATTGTCCAAAGATATTTATTTATTTTATTTACCGCCCGGCAATGTCGATTTGACAGTTGTCATTGTTGCGTTTTGTTATACTATTTTTAACAAATCAGCTTAATATTTTTTTTCTTTTTTTTTACTGGAACGTGATAAAAATTATCCTATGTCCTTTTCCTGGCTCCGAGCTACCTCCCCGCCAATTTTCAGCCAAATCAGTTCAGCCGTTCTCGAGTTATAAACGGGGTAACTAACACAACTTTCTTTTATATATATAGATTTAATGTCCCGTTTTGAGACAAAAACGGTCACGTGAATGACGACTCACCTCGGCGATGTGGTCCCGGATGGGCTCGCGCAGGTCCCGCGCGTCCGGGCCGAGCGTGGCGCGCCGCGCGGGCGCCGCCAGCACCAGCCGCTGCAGCGACTCACCCGCAGCGCCGCTCTGCACACAATAGTAGTAGTGTATGCCTTATTTCATAATTTTACCGTAACTTAATAGTTTACTGTGACACGTATTGCTCGAGTCAGCAATAAGTTAAGCATTATAAAATACTAGCGGCCCGTCCCGGCTTCGCACGGGGGGACTTAAGATTTTTTTAAGGCCTCTGAAACGATACTTTTCCCCCGTTTTTGAAACATTTTCGGTTACTGCTCCGCAACTATAAGACCTAGCGTGATATTATATAGCCTATGTTACTCGGGGATAATGTAGCTTTCCAAAGGTGAAAGAATTTTTGAAATCGGTCCAGTAGTTTCGGAGCCTATTCATTACAAACATACAAAAATACAAAAATACAAATCTTTCCTCTTTATAATATTAGTATAGAAGTATAGATATAGAAGAATGTTTTATGTAATTGGTTTCTCTTTACATTACGCTTTTGTTGCACACGAATGTATAAAATATGGTGTATCATTGAACCATCCAGTCTCTCCTCATACTTCACTAGCACAAGGCACCTGAAAGGACCCTGGATAAGATAAGCCTAGCACATTGCCTAGCTTACTCATCACCATGGTGGGTAATAACGGGCAAAGACACTACAAGAAGAAGACCTTGCGAACCTCACTATTGGATCGAGATTAGACCGACAGAGAGACGGACTGACAAGATTCCGCATTACCTTTTGCATATGGAACCTTAAAAAGACAATGATTGTACGCTAAACTACCTTGCTAAGAGAATCCTCTACACAAACCTGCTTTGTTATCATCTTGGTGATTCCCACCAAGTCTTTCAGTCTTTAGGGAGCGTTCAAGTATTACGTAACGCATTTTTGAACATTGTTGACCCCCCCTCTCCCCTATGTAACGCGCCGTAACGTTTTTCTGGACCCCCCCCTCCCCCTCCTGAACGTTACACGGTAGCACCCAAATAGACCAATCGTTAGTTGTTTCATTCCTTATTTCCTATTCATGTTCTTACATATATTACGGTTTTATTTGAAAATTACCTGAATGCGATAGAATATTAGGCCTTACAGAGAATAAACACCATTTTAGTGCGGGTGCACTGTATGTTTTCGTATAAAGGTTTACTAATTTGGGAGACTTTTTTTTTCTTTAAGTATAAAAAACTGTTACGTAACGCTTTTGATCCCCCCTACCCCCCGCGTAACGCATAGTAACGTTTTACGAGACCCCCCCTCCCCCCAGAATTGCGTTACGTAATACTTGAACGCTCCCTTACCTGTACACTGCTTGTGGTCTGAGCGCGAGCCTCGTCCCTTAAAGCTCGCAGCACCCGGCGCGCCATGTTGGCAGCCGCCAGCTGTGCCGGCATCACGTGAGTGGCGAGCCTCCCGGCAGCGCGCACGGAGTTCACGAGACCTCTGATTTATATATAAACCATGTTTAGAACAATCTGCATCTACTTAGAAAAGGTCATTCTAAGGGCCTTCCCATGCGGGACTGATTTGTATTAATATTTATATGCTTTTGGTGGAGTCCTGGATGATTTAGGTTATTATAATTAACTAGCAGTTTGCCTTGGTTTCGCACGGATCCCTAATTTTTTCAAAATACCCTAGAGGATATGTTACTCAGGGTGAATGTAGCTTCCCAGCTTGGTCTTGAATTATTTGTGGAAGTACCCTGGGTTTGTAAATAGAGAAAATTTAAAAAACATCTTGAAAAAGTGTAAAATCAACATCTTTCTATACTCCCATATACAAAGTGATTGACGGTAAGTGACAGAAAACTTTGACAGATCTTTGACGAAACAATCGGAAAGGGCAGGACAACCTCTGCCTAATAAAACTAGTAATGGAGAAAATTTTATTTAAAATATATTAATTGTAGACCTTACATTGCTGTTGCATTTTCGGAGTCACTGATGATCTGCTCCAGTAGTGTCACCATAGCCAATGCAATGTTGTTCGAGCCTTCTAATTTGCTGTTACAATAAAAAAAATACTTAAAAAACATATTTTTTTACATATAATGTACAATATCAGTTAATGAGGTAGTTAAGTATTTTATTATATTATTGTTTCCACTTAAATAACAGAATATATCACGTGAATAAGTACATATAAAGTACTAAGTACGTAAATAAAGTGATGAAACAAATGGCAATATTAACTTTTTTAACGTAATCAAACAAATTTATGTCGTCACAAAAACTGTAATAATTAACCAAATTCATAATAGTTAGAATCAAAATACGATAATACGAAAGCAAACGTCCCAAATGATAATAATATGTATTTTATAATCTGCCACGCACTTACCCCGTTTTAATATCTGATGCAAGTTTTGCTACTAAATCCACATGTTTCTCGTCAAGATCCTTTACTAGACTTTCTGAAGGAGACATTATGAGCACAAAACTAAGAGAAATAATACAAGAAAGGTTTTTATTCGTGAAATTATCAAATATAACCTCGAAACTTCACTTTATTTTTTGACGTTTACCTAATGTCATTATGTCACGTACTTTTTTAATATTTATGGCTTGGATTTAATCCCTTCTAAGCCATAATGTCATGATGAAGAAGCGTTTTTGTAGCGTCTAAATCATGAAATTATTGCAAAAAAATAATAATGTAATTTTCTCTATTTTGCATCTTACATACTTCATGCTAACAAAAGAAAACATACATTTATTTTCATATTAACAAACATATTTATTGGTGAGTTCCAATAGTTTTCTTTACAGCTCAAATCGGATAATCAATGGTTGGTTAATCATTTAAAAAAAAACAAACAAAAACAAAAATGGTTGTCTGACAAATAATTGATTCACGAACTCAGTATCTTAGTAATAGTAAGAATTTTAGTCATGTTTTATAAATTTTCGAGGGTACACCTTCCTATTTCCCTCATATTCAACATTTAAACGACACCAACTATGTTCGGACATACCTAAAGCGCGTTAAAATACCAAAACCCAGTCATAAAACATTAAAAATGTTGGCGGTACTTATGCTAAACAGAATGAGTATCAGGAGGCGTAATATTAGATTGAAAGAAAAGGTATTTAAGCCTGAAAAGAAGGTGGAAAGAGGCCAGACTGTACTCTGCAGGACCTGCTTGAGTCCAGACGATTTAGTTTCCATATTTTACAACGCTGGAATGGAAAAAAAACGTACTGAAGATTTACGCCTAGTCACCGGATTAGAGGTATTTCTTGTTAGATTTCAATGTTATGCTATTTAACATTATAATAAATATTAAAGAATAATATTCTAATAATTTTATAAGGTCTTGTTTAAGTTGAATGACTTTTATAATAGAAATAGCTGTCCCGACGAACTTCGTACCGCCTGTTAGATATATTGTAAACAAAGGTCTATTTTTATGTTTTATGGTATAAAATTTTGCATAATTGGTGTGAATTGTTATTGTAACTTTCAGATAAAAGTAAACGATGGATTATCCCAAAAAATATGCACAAATTGTGTTGAAAAAATTAACACAGCCTTGCAATTCCGACGCACAAGCAAGAAAGCAGAGAAATCTCTTTTAAATATGTCTCTGGGAGTAAAACCGAAGAGTATCTCAAAATCATGCAAAAAGGTCGTCAAACGCAAGAGTGTCCGGCAAAAAGTTAAAAAAGTTGAAAAGATCGAACACGACTCCGATTACGGATGTGATGACTACAATGATGAATTTCAAAATGATTATGATGATGATAAAGATATGATTGAAACTTTTGATCATGATTTGGGTGAGGGCTTCAGCGAAAATGTGGAGTTTGAGGAGAAACCTAAGATTAACCAAGTAAGGAATTGCGTTATCTTATCTTATCTTATTAATGGGGTCCTTTCGGTTGCAGTCCTTTCGGTTTGACACAGTGGGATCTTCTGTGCTAACCCCTCCCTAGGCTTACTCCAGGATATCCATAATTGATTCCATATATTATTTCTAATTATCTTATCTTAATCCTAACTAATATCATAAATGCGAAAGTAACTCTCTAACTTCCGTCCCTCTGTCTTGCTTCCACAATAAAACTATAAAACCGATTTAAATTTAATTTGGTACACAGGCACATTTAATTTGGATCTTAACCTTTTTGGGTCCGATACCCTTACAACTTAACTAGGGTCATTCATTTTACTCCTCCCAACGGCAACGAACTTGCGAGCTTGTTGGCACTACGCTGTACTCATACTTGGCACATTGAAATTCAATATTCAATATTATCAGCTGGTGATGGTTACCCCTGCAAAATACAAGTTTTACCCTCTCGGAGCCCTAGGTTACGAACCCAAGGTCTAGACTCTCAGAAAGTATAGGATAGGCTACTTTTAATTCCAAAAAAGTGTTTGTAAGGGGTTATAATAGGCGATGAAATCACTAATTCCACGCTTAACGTTGAGGGCATAAAGCTAGTAAAATCCCTACTAATATTATAAATGCGAAAGTAACTCTGTCTGTCTGTCTGTTACGCTTTCACGCTAAAACTACTGGACCGATTTGAATGAAATTTGGTACAAAGAATATCTGGAGCCAGAGAAAGAGCATAGGCTACTTTTTAACCGACTGCAAAAAAGGAGTTCCACGGGGACGAAGTCGCGGGCAGAAGCTAGTAATATATATGTTATCATGTTCCAGCTTTTAAAGAAACCTGGTAAACGCAAGAGAGTGGTTATACCGAATGCAACGTCATACAAATGTGCAACGTGCAGCAAGGAGTTCCGAATGAAGGCTACATACAAAGCGCATATGCGGTTCCATACAAACTACTGCGTTTGTGAGGTATGTAATTTTCATGTTAATCTATTTTTCTAATCTATACTAAAATGCAAAGTAACTCTGTCTGTCTGTCCGTTCGTTACGCTTTCACGCTAAAATTACTGGACCGATTTAAATGAAATTTGGTACAAAGAAAGTCTGGAGCCTGAGAAAGGACATAGGCTACTTTTTAACCGACTGCAAAAAAAAAGGAGTTCCACGCGGACGAAGTCGCGGGCAGAAGCTTATATAATAAGTTTGAAAGAAAAAACGGGGTATGATGAAAGAGGATCACGTGTACATTGTAAAATTATAAGTCCGTTTTTTTTAAAAAAAAATGTATGATCTTTTTAAATAAATATTTAAAAAAACGTGGTAGGTACGAGGTTTGCTGGTTAGATAGTATAAAATATAATGATATTTTGTACAAAGACAAGAGTAGAAAAAATCTTAGACCCTCAGTGGGATTCGAACCCACGCTTATGCCTTTACTAGCGGCAGCGTGCTGAACCATTACACTATGGGAATCGACTGACAGGTCTTAGAATTTGTCTACTCCTTTCAATTCGGTCTTTGTACTTTTGTTTATGTGCGAATTTTTTCTACTCTTGTCTTTGTACAAAATATCATTATAATTAAAAACTAATGGAATTGAACCAAAAATATTAATCGAATTTCGATTGATAGATTGTTGTTAATATAGTATAAAATAATTTAATTATATTACCTAGTTACACTAGAAAATAATGTTTTTTTTTTTCAGGCGTGCGGTAAGAGATGTCGCAACAACAACCAGCTGCAGGAGCACAAGCGGGCCCGACACGGTCTTGGCCGGATACACAAGTGCGCCTACTGCGAATACAGCTCCGCTACCAAAGAGGCTTTGACGGTGAGATTCCGTGAGATATCCTTACTAATATTATAAAACTGAAGAGTTTGTTTGTTTGTTTGTTTGAACGCGCTAATCTCAGGAACTACTGGTTCGAATTGAAAAAATCTTTAACCGTAGGTTTAGGTAGATTGTAACACCTAAATGAGAAGCGGCCCCCCCGACATGACGTTTTCTTTGTAGAAATATTAATACTTAGGTAACTAATATTAAGTTTTTATTATTGTTATACTTTTTAAAGGGCTTTTAGATTTTATGTTGGGGGTTTGTTAATTTTTTTTTTTTTTTTTTTATTTCTGCTCACACATCAGAATAACATATCCCTACTAATATTATAAATGCGAAAGTAACTCTGTCTGTCTGTCTGTTACGCTTTCACGCTAAAACTACTGGACCGATTTAAATGAAATTTGGTAAAAAGATAGTCTGGAGCCTGAGAAAGGACATAGGCTACTTTTTAACCGACTGCAAAAAAGGAGGAGTTCCACGCAGACGAAGTCGCGGGAAGAAGCTAGTAGGCTATATTTAATAACGATATTGTATAACTCCTACTCATCGCGTGCACACGAAGCCGCGGGCAGAAGCTACTATAAGATAATATTTTATTTGTATAATTTAATTTTCTGTCCTCCGGCCAGAAAACGCCAACTTTTGGGCCGCTGCGCTAAATGAAGTTGCCGCTTTCTGGCTTCGTCGAACAGAAAAATAGTATACTGACCTCGGCCAGTAAAATAAAAAAGCCTCAGATCACATTTTTGTCAACCTCGGCTTCGCCTCGGACGACAATTACACGTGATCTGAGACATTTTTTATTTTACTGGCCTTGGTGCGTAATGTGCTATTAATTTATTTTCTTTAGATACACGAGCGACGGCATACTGGCGAGAGACCGTACATCTGCGACCATTGCGGCGCTAGCTTCCACCGGAGGTCGAACCTGGTGCAACACATTGCTATACACCTACCGGAGAAAAACTTCCAGGTAAGCAACAATATGTTGAAGGTCGCTTGTGAAGTTTCAAGGTCGCTTGTGACGTTTCACGGTCGCTTGTGAAGTTTCAAGGACGCTTGTGACGTTTCAAGGTCGCTTGTAAAGTTTCATGGTCGCTTGTGAAGTTTCAAAGTCACTTGTGAAGTTTCAAGGTCACTTGATATGCTATAAGGTCACTTGTGAAGTTTCAAGGACGCTTGCAAAGTTGACATTTCAATGTTAATAGTAAAATTAAATAGTGTATTGTTTTTTTTTAATGTGTTTTGTAAAGTTTACTTTTATGTGTTTATAACGAACAATACATTGTGTAAGTCTTTATTATGAATAAATGTATATTTTTATTTACAATAATAATGTTACCAAATTAATTTTGGTCGACTTGTCATGTCGATATCGTCTCTTATACAACAAAACAATATGGACACAAACCTTCTCATTGTCGACAACGTTCTCAATATTATATCGACTCGATAGCTCATCATAGGCTCACAGGTGACTTGAAAAAAAATGGACCTTTATACATTCCAAGGTCACACAATATTTCCAAGGTCACATAAAATCCAAGGTCACTCCACTGACAGCTGCCATTTGCCCAACAGTGCGACATGTGTCCGAAGCGACTCAAGTCGCGCAAGTTCCTACAAATACACAAACACAACGCGCACACCGGCAAGAGGTACGGCTACCTGTGCCCCATATGCGCGCACCGGTTCGAGAAGCCGAACAAAGTCAGGGCGCACACTAGGCGCGTGCACGGTGTCCAAGATGGCACCCACGGACCTATTGTTAGGGTGCAGCTGTGATTGACGATGAATGACCTGGTTTACTGACTTAGGGTCGTTTACTGACCTGCTTACTGACTAGGTTCTTTGACTGACCTGTGCTATCGACTTGGGGTCGTTTACTGACCTGATTTACTAACTTTAGGGTCTTTGACTGACCTGTTTACTGACTTAAGGTCTTTGATTGACCTGTTTTACTAACTTAGGGTAGTTGACTGACCTGTGCTATCGACTTTGGGTCTTTGTCTGACCTGTTTCAGGGTCTTGGACTCACCTGTATACTGACTTAGGGTCTTTGACTGACCTGTTTACTGACTTAGGGTCTTCAGACCTGTTTTACTGACTCGAAGGCTGCCTACTGTTTTACTCTGAAGTTAGCAAAACACGTCAGAAGCGTTCGGCTGACCTATTTTACTGACTTGGGGTCTTTAACTGACCTATTAAACTGACATAGGGTCTTTAACTGACCCGTTTTACTGACTTCAAGTTTTTGACTGACCTGTTTACTGACTTAGGGTCTTTGACTGACCTGTTTTATTTACATAATCGTTTGACTTTTTTTTTAAATCATGGTTACTTCCTGATTGGATATTTTTTTCAAAATCGCTATTCAGGGTGTCCTTAAAACTCAAAGAGTTTGCTTTAGGTTGATTTTAGGGACAGACTGTGTAAATAAATATACAATAATAATGAAGTTTAGTATGAAATAATTAGGTAGTTTATAATTAGTTGGGTGATACTGTCGTTTAACTGGTCGTCAGTCTGTCTTGAATATTAAAAGAACTAGCTGTCCGCCCCGGCTTCGCCCGGATCATCTTTTTTTTATAGTCTATGTCACTCGGGAATATTGTAGCTTCCCAACGGTGAAAGATTTTTTTAAATCGGTACAGCCGTTCTGGCGCCTATTCAATCCAAACAAACCTTTCCTCTTTATAATATTCGTATAGATAAACCTCAACACTTACAACTAGCGCCCCGCCCCGGCTTCACACGGGTGCTATAAACCTTCCTCTTGAATCACTTTATCTATTGAAAAAACCGCTTCAAAATCCGTTGCGTAGTTTTAAAGATTTAAGCATACAAGAGGACGGACAGATAGCGACTTTGTTTTTTTATTTTTGTATGTTTGTAATGAATAGGCTCATAAACTACTGGACCGATTTTAATAATTCTTTCTCTGTTGGGAAGCTACGTTCACCCTGAGTAAACATAGGCTATAGAATATTTTGGAAAAAAATAGGGATCCGTGCGAAGCCGGGGCGAACCGCTAGTATACTATATAGTTAGTTATTAGAGGCTGACGTCGAATGAAACGACCAGAATTATCCATATATAGTCGACTCTTCCAGTATTTTAATAATTAAATATGAAATAAAGTAATTAGGTAGGTTTTTTTACATTTGTAACTATCTATGTTATATATACTAGCTTCTGCCAGCGACTTCGTCTACGCGCGATAAGCACCCCAATTTTACCCCTTTGAGTGAATTTTCTAAAATATTTTACACGTGTTTCATGATTTTTGAAAATTCAGCCCCTAATGGGGTGTTTATCGTGCGCACACGAAGCCACGGGCTGAAGCTAGTTTATGGAATATGAAATCGTGTTTTTTTTAGATTTAGGTACGTAATATTAGTATTAAATTATTATTTTTTACATAAATAACAATAAAATAATGTTAAGACTTGCGTATAAAAAATAAACGATGCTAAAATACATACATACATATACAATATAATATAGTTGTATATAAAATAACTTCTATATAAATAAACTACTAATTAAATAAAAATATTATTCCATAATAATTTCTGATGCCTCCGCGGTTATTACACATTGGAAGGAAACAAGTATAAACGGATTTGACTGGCGTATTTTATTTGCTGACGTTTCGAAAAGTTTACAGTTCCCATATTCGTGGCACGACTGAGCTGACGATAAACGCTAAAGTGATTTTACATAATATGCAAAGTACAATTAATTTCTAAAATAACCCAGATTTTATAATGTTTTTTTTAGTGTTAGACTATCGTCAGCTCAGTCGTGCTACGAATATGGGAACTGTGAATTTTTTAAAACCGCAAATAAAATACCTATACGAGTTAAATACGTTGCGTAAAGTTGTTTCATTACAATATCATTGCAAATTTTTTTTTTTGACATATTTGACTAATTCATTTGACATTTAACTATGTTATAAATGACAGACTGACTAAAATCTTATCACAATTGGGCTATCACAAGGATTCTTAGTAAGGTAAGGTTGGGGCACTAGTTTTTTTTTTTTTAAATGGATACAATTTTTTAAAAAAATAGTAATAAATGTAGACGTTTAAAAATACTGATATTTTATTGTATATTACTTTTCCTTTTGTAGAGTACAGTATTACGAAATTAATAATTATTAACAGTATATTAAAAATTGTATCTATTTTTTTAATCGCCATTGTAATAGTTGCAAAAAAATAAATATGTATA
This sequence comes from Polylopha cassiicola, assembly GCA_038024825.1. Lineage (NCBI taxonomy): Eukaryota > Metazoa > Arthropoda > Insecta > Lepidoptera > Tortricidae > Polylopha > Polylopha cassiicola. Next base: position 3,568,475 of record CP149065.1, on the reverse strand, counting down.
GGAAAATGCATTTATTTCAGACGAATATTATGTCCATATTGATACCAAGTGCGAGTCGGATTCACGTATGAATGGTTCCGTACCATTATCTGTGAAAAAACAAAAAAAAAAGTTTGTTAAATGGGAGCCCCCTTAAATATTTATTTTATATCATGGGTCATAAGCAGGCGCGTGCAGTGACGTTGCAAATGCATGGCGCCGGGGTAGGCACTCCAAGCAATTATAACATCATGCCTTTATGGAATGCACGCCCTTGGTCATAAGATATAGCCTGGTGACAGACAGACGAAAAACGTCCCAGTAATAGGGTCCCGTTTTACTCTTTGGGTACGGAACCCATAATAACATAGTACTAGCTTTGCCTAGTTTGGGATTATATCAATTACTAGCGGTTCGCCCCGGCTTCGCACGGATCCCTAATTTTTTTCATAATATTCTATAGCCTATGTTACTCAGGGTGAACGTAGCTTCCCAACAGTGAAAGAATTATTAAAATCGGTCCAGTAGTTTTTGAGCCTATTCATTACAAACATACAAATATTTCCTCTTTATAATATTAGTTATTAGTATAGATATATTTATTTTTTGTCAACTATATACAATTGGGCGGTTTTTTTTAAATAGTGCACTAGTGGTTGACAAAGGACTTTTGTTATGTTGACTTTTTTTTTTTAAATATTGCCTATAACTTAATTAGAATTAAATTATTTTATTGTCAACTACTGGTCCTATTTCGAACACTAGTGCCTTTACCTTGCATTTAAATAAATTATATTATTAATACAATTATATTTAACTAGCGGTCCGCCCCGGCTTCGCACGGATCCCTATTTTTTTTTTTTTCAAAGTTTAATACCTCCACATCCAATAAAATAAAATTTTGACGTATCGTTTTTTTTTCCAGTGCAATCTTTGTTTAAAAAGGGAGAAATCAAAGAAACTATTGCAAGTTCATGTTTTCAAGGCGCATCGGGAGAAGCGGTACAGGTAAAAAAAAACTTTTTAAAACAAGCTTTTATTGATCTCTAGCTTCTGCCCGCGACTTCGTCCGAGTGTAACTCCTCCTTCTTTGCAGTCGGTTAAAAAGTAGCCTATGTCCTTTCTCAGGCTCCAGACTATCTTTGTACCAAATTTCATTTAAATCGTTTCAGTAGTTTTAGCGTGAAAGCGTAACAGACAGACAGACAGACAGAGTTACTTTCGCATTTATAATATTAGTAGGGATTGATGACGGCCTGCTGGTCTAGTGGTCAGAGCCCCTGACTACGAAACCGGAGGTTGCGGGTTCGAATCCTGCTAGGGGCAGATGTCAGTGTGATGAGCACTGGCATCTGTACCTGAGTCTTGGATATCTTATATGTATTTATGTATGTTTATCCGTTGTCTAGTACCCATAGTACAAGCTATGCTTAGTTTGGGACTAGATCAATTGGTGTGAATTGTCCAAAGATATTATTATTATTATTGATACAGTTTTTACACGACTTAACAGATTTTCATTATACATCCAATTTTACAATGTACACGTGATCCTCTTTCATTTGATACCCCACTCGGGTATATTTGTAGACATTATTGGCAGACGATTTGAAGACTATTGTCAGCTCAGTCGTGCTACGATTATGGAATCTGTAAAGACTCCGAAACGTCAGCCAATAAAATAAAATAGGTACCTACGCGAGTTGAATCCGTTTAAAGTTGTCTCATTCCAATGGTACCCTGATAGTGTCACTTTTTATTTTATTTGTCGACAGTTGCCATATTCGTAGCACGACTGAGATGAGGATAAAGTGATTTATTTATACACTAGCTTCTGCCCGCGACTTCGTCCGCGTGGAACTCCTCCTTTTTTGCAGTCGGTTAAAGTAGCCTTTGTCCTTTCTCAGGCTCCAGACTTTCTTTGTACCAAATTTCATTTAAATCGGTCCAGTAGTTTCAGATTGAAAGCGTAACAGACAGGCAGACAGACAGAGTTACTTTCGCATTTATAATATTAGTAGGGATTATGCAAAGTACCTTATTTTCTAAGTTACAAAATTACCTTTTCTGTCCTCCGGTCAGAAAGCGCCAACTTTCGGGCCGCTGCGCTGAATGAAGTTGCCGCTTTCTGGCTTCGTCGAACAGAAAAATAGTATACTGACCTCGGCCAGTAAATAAAATAAAAATAAAAAAGTATTTTTTAAAAAAAGCTTTTATTTAAATGCTCTAAAAAATAGATAATAAAATTTTGCTTTATAATTTTAACTATAAACTCAGAACCTCATTATACACAATTTATAATAAATGTTCATAACAAATGTTCGTAACAAGCTTTTATGAACATATGTTAAATATTATGTTAAATTATACAATTTATATTTATTTATATAAACAAAAGCTTGTCGCAAAATCATTTTTTTTTTAAGTGCAACCTAATTTTAAAGCAATCACTTAAGTCTTTTATACATAGGTAAGAATACTGTTATATCAAATCTTGCATTGTCACCTGATTCTACCATACATGTAAAATTTCAGCTAAGTCGGTTGAGGGCAAGTGCCCTAAAATTAAGTACATACATACATACATCGCAAGTTAAATAAAAGCTTTTAATATAAAAGCCTCAGATCACATTTTTGTCAACCCCGGCCTCGCCTCGGACGACAATTGCATGTGATCTGAGACATTTTTATTTTACTGGCCTCGGTGCGTAATGTACTATAAACTACATCTACTGTTGTGTCCAGGTACATATGCCCGGTGTGCCGGGACACTTTCACCCGCCCCGGGAATGTGAGACAACACCTGGCGCGCTCGCACGGCGTCGCCCGGGACTCCCAGGGACCGATAGACAGGACACAGGTAGGTACGGTATACATATACACGCGCACACAGAGAGAGAGAGAGAGACGCGAGCGGTCACACACGCACACGCACATGTACCTATATATATATATATATACTAACTAGCTTCTGCCCGCGACTTCGTCCGCGTGGAACACCTCCTTTTTTGCAGTCGGTTAAAAAGTAGCCTATGTCCTTTCTCAGGCTTCAGACTTTCTTTGTACCAAATTTCATTTAAATCGGTCCGGTAGTTTTAGCGTGAAAGCGTAACAGACAGACAGACAGACAGACAGAGTTACTTTCGCATTTATAATATTAGTAGGGATATAATAAAGAGGAAAGACTCCAAAACCACTGGGCCGATTTGAAAAAATATTTCACTGTTGGGGTGAAGCCAGGGCGGACCTGTTAATAATGTCATTATTAATGTTTCCTCATACTCAATTCCCTTTTTGCATCGTACGTGCGATATTATATACTACTAGCGGCCCCGGCAGACGTCGTCCTGCCCGTCCGATTGTTTCGTCAAAGATCTGTCAAAGTCTTCTGTCACTTCTTCATAAGGCTTCATATTTTCCCCGTTTTTTACACATTTTCCACTGTTTCTTCGCTCCTATTGGTCGCAGCGTGATGTTATATAGCCTAAAGCCTTCCTCGATAAATGGTCTATCCAACAAAAAAATAATTTTTCAATTCGAACCAGTAGTTCCTGAGATTAGCGCGTTCAAACAAACAAACAAACTCTTCAGCTTTATAATATTAGTATAGATGTAATATAATTATTATTCATTAATTACAGGTACACATGACAAACGTCTCCGAAGAAATACCAACGTCGATCATTCCACATTATATTTAATCGTTTTAAGTAGATGTCTTTATTATTTGGTATTTTTTATTATTGTTGAGATTTAAAAAATAAATATTTAGTCTAAAAAACATTGATTAACCTAAAAACAAATATACACTTTCAAAAGTGATGTTTTAAAGTCGCCCCGGCTGGGACGGCTGAACCAAGGGCGTGCATTCTATGTAGGCTCAATGGTATAAATGTACGGAGTGCCTACCCTCACTGCACGCACCTGCTGAAGTGTATATGTGTATATTTGTTCGATAACTAGTGTCGTTTATCGGGTCTCTATGATTGTCAAGCGAGTATGACCTTTATAAAATTGTTTAGTTGAAACATGAGTGTAAACTAAAATCTAGTCGGTATTTTGGTCAAATTTGTCACTTTTTTTGTTTTTTTTCTTTGTCCATCAAGTAGATTGCCAAAAAATATTGAACATGTATTTTTTCTTTTCTCATTCGAACAATAAATGACGAAGATAAGCGCTTCCAAAGTTCGGGGGTGGGGCTTGTGACGTCACGCTATGGTACAATTTATAACAATACTAGCGGTCCCGGCAGACGTCATCCTGCCCGTTCGAAATTCAAATTAGGTAACTTAAGTTAGACAACGTTTGTATGGGAAAAGAAAAGGGCTGTTTTTAGGGTTTTCCCGGCAATTATTCGATTTTTTCTCGCTGCAAGAACCATCCTTGGACTTCAACGAACATTTAAAAAAAAAATTGGCCAAATTGGTCCAGGCGTTGTCGAGTTATGCGCTTACCAACACATTTTGCGATTCATTTTTATATATAAGAAGAAGAAAAAGATAAATATAATTGTTCGATTGAGAAAAGAAAAAAAATACGTGTTCAATATTTTTTTTTAAATCTAACTAACGGACCAAATATAATTTTGATTTCTTTAGTCAGTTGTCATACCTATTGAGTGACAGATTCTTTGTCGCGCGTCAAATTTAGCACCTAAGTAAAAGTTATTTATTTTTGTGATAGTCTAATTATATGTAAATAATTTAAAATAAAAGAGATTTTTGTTTGAAAATGTTTTTTTATTTATATACCAAAGTACATGATAAAACGATTATAACGGATTCAACTCTCATTGATATACTTTTCGAGAACTTTACAGCTACCATATTCGTTGATTGAATTATTAAGAAACACTTAGGAATTTTGTTTACGCGAGTTAAATCCGTTATAGTTGTTTTATTACAAAGTTTAATAACCGCGAAAACACAAATTATAATACAAAATAAAATAAAAAATAACTTATTCTTAAATTTATTTTGAGTAATGAAATAAATTACTTTTGAATACATTCACATAAAAAAAGTTTTACTTTCAAATTTACTAATATTTGTGCGTACGTATTTTGGTTTTGAGTGATGTCAAAAAAAAACTAAATTAATATCAAAAATGGCAAAAAATATCACAAACCTTGTATGGTTGTTTTTGTGCTTTTTACAGTATTATATTTATATAATAATTTATTAACTCTAAATTTTTTTAAATGTTGTAAGTTTTTTTAAAACAAAATCTTTTTTTAAGGTTATATATAGGATCTTTCGTGTGTCTGTCTGTCTGTCACAGCGGATAATCTCCGACACTACTGTACCGATTTGAAATTAGATTTTAAATTTGGAGTCCACTTTTTAATGCCCTAAATATTTCTAGAGAGGCCTGTGCCCACTAGTGGGACTTAAGACTTATTATTATAGATTTTTTTTTAATCTTTGGCCATTGCTATTATTTCTAACATTTTGAAGTTCTTACAAATTATTTTAAATTTCATATATTTCATTTTTTTAATAAAAAAAAACAACAAACAGTAAAAAGTACAAAATCGTTACCAGTAACGAAAATGTAACTAAAATTCTAATTTGGTAACCACTAACCAGTTACCAAAAAAGAAAACATCCGTTGCTAATTTATGAAACGATAAATATTAAACTTTATATAATAATAAAGTAACGCAGTGGCGGATTTGTAGTAACCACGGTAGGCAGTATAGTGTCAGTCCAACTGTCCCTTTCTCAGTATTCAGATTGGCCTCAACGCAAATCCGCCGCTAACTTTATTTGCAAAAACATCAAAACTACCTTTCAATATTTTCTTATCTTAAAGGAGTATTTTAAGCTACATTGCCCGCCATAGGGCAGTGCCTACTGGGCCTTAACGCAAATCCGCCACTGACTACATTTGCAAAAACTTCAAAATCATTTTCAGTATAAAAAAAGGCTTAAATAATAAGTACATTTAACGTCATTGATTAATGAAACTCGGCATGTACTTTTGGAACAATCTCTGGTTTTTATCTTCAAATAAACTTCTTAAAAACACGACCTGAAATAAAACAGAAATATATAAACAACTAATTCGTAAAATTTACATTACGTCGTAAATAGTACATTACGCACCGAGGCCAGTAAAATAAAAAATGTCTCAGATCACATGTAATTGTCGTCCGAGGCGAAGCCGAGGTTGACAAAAATGTGATCTGAGGCTTTTTTATTTTACTGGCCGAGGTCAGTATACTACTTTTCTGTTCGACGAAGCCAGAAAGCGGCAACTTCATTTAGCGCAGCGGCCACAAAGTTGGCGCTTTCTGGCCGGAGGACAGAAAAATATCTTTCTACCCCTTTTCGACCCGTGATGGGGTGAATATCGATATAATATAAAACAGATGTTCCATCGATTCTGATAAAGAACGTGTGGGCAAAATTTAAAATAGATTACCTACATCAAGATTTTTAATCCTGGATACTATAATATGGGACTGTGGCGTAAGTATATATATGTATGTTTCTATCATTGTCAGGTACCTGTGTTATTCCAACGCCAATCATCAGCACAATCTGCCACAGCGACCACGTCAACACTCTGAAATATAAAATTATTAATTACGAATAAATTCAGGTCTATTTCAAATTAGATCCTAACTAATATTATAAATGCGAAAGTAACTCTGTCTGTCTGTCTGTCTGTTACGCTTTCACGCTAAAACTACTGGACCGATTTAAATGAAATTTGGTACAAAGAAAGTCTGGAGCCTGAGAAAGGACATAGGCTACTTTTTAACCGACTGCAAAAAAGGAGGAGTTCCACGCGGACGAAGTCGCGGGCACAAGCTAGTAGGAAATAATTCAACATTTGAAAATATTAACAACCACACCAACCAAGCGACAATGTCAAAAAGAGTGCCTACCCTATCACACCGTGCACTGCACGCCCCTGCTACCTTAAAATACTATAAGAATATCTGTCGCTTCATATTATTATTGTAAGAGAGCCTACCTCGTCTACTACTTTAGAATAATATACGTCATTATATATATAATCAACGTCATTATAGGAACAAGGTCAGTGTATAGAATGCCTACCCTATCACACTCTACACTGCACGCCCCCGCTACGTTATACAACTATCAACGAATAACTCGCTCACCTGGCGCACATCTCTGCAATATTCCTGTCTCTCGCTTCGTGCGCTGAGAGCAGTTCCTGCAGTCTCTTAGCAACCATCCCACGCTTTTAGGACCTTAACATGCATTCATTGCCTACCCTAACACACTACACTGCACGCCCCTGCTACCAAACTATCTGCGAATAACCTTAACACGGACATTCCCTAGAGGCACTATATGGTGAGAGTGCCTACCCTAACACACTCTACACTGCCCGCCCCTGCTACCTTAACTTGCTCACCTCGCGCACATCTCCTCCGCGATATTCCTATCTCTCGCTTCGTGCGCTGAGAGCAGTTCCTGCAGTCTCTTCGCGGCCGCCACGCTGCCGCGTACTCGCTGCAGACTGTCAGATATGTCGCGGACCTTCATCATGTATGTCTCGGCGGAGTTACCTGTCAAAATGGAGGGTAGTGTTATTTTAAAATGAGGGCAGCGAGCCTATGATGAACTGTCCAGTCGACATCTTGTCGACATCCCTACTAATATTATAAATGTGAAAGTAAGTCTGTCTGTCTGTCTGTCTGTCTGTTACGCTTTCACGCTAAAACTACTGGACCAATTTAAATGAAATTTGGTACAAAGAAAGTCTGGAACCTGAGAAAGGACATAGGCTACTTTTTAACCGACTGCAAAAAAGGAGGAGTTCCACGCGGACGAAGTCGCGGGCAGAAGCTAGTAAAATATAAAATTAAAAATGAGCCGTGTGACGAAGCATTTAAGCGCCAATTGAGATTATTTTTTTTGGAAAATCCATTTTATTCTGTAAATGAGTATAATAAAATGAAATTTATGTGACATGTTATTTACTATCTATTATTGTTTATTACCAATATTTTGAAACTGACAATTAAGTACTAATTTTGAATTTTGTAAAATTCTAAAATAGTTATAAATTTTATTTGTTATGTGTTTGTTTATTTTATAATGTAAAATTTTGACGATCTCACTATGAGTGCATATAATATGACATAATGTGTAATTATAATGTATAGCGGCCCGTCCCGGCTTCGCACGGGGGGACTTAAGATTTTTTTAAGGCCTCAGAAACGATACTTTTCCCCCGTTTTTGAAACATTTTCGGTTACTGCTCCGCAACTATAAGACCTAGCGTGATATTATATAGCCTATGTTACTCGGGGATAATGTAGCTTTCCAAAGGTGAAAGAATTTTTGAAATCGGTCCAGTAGTTTCGGAGCCTATTCATTACAAACATACAAAAATACAAATCTTTCCTCTTTATAATATTAGTATAGATTAGTATAGATATAGATTAGTATAGATAGTATAGATGTGGGTGAATATTTGAGTACGTACATATTACGCGGCAAACACTAAAGAACTATTGAGACGTGGAGGAATCTGAGTTAGTTTATTTTTTATATATCAAATAGAGCTAGTTCTATGTTTGGAAGTTTATGACATATTTATTTTTTGAATAGAAATATTTTTTATAAATTTAAATATTCGCCAAATCTCATTACCCGTCATGTCCCAAATCCCAATTTTGATCAATGAATGATCAAAATGATTCAATTATATGTCGAATATCGTATTTTTAAGTAGTTATTTCTATAGAATAGAACTTTGTTTAGATATCATAAAAATTATACACCTTAAAGAGCACTTTTAAGTAGTTTGCCATCGCTTTGAAAAATGTCCATGCCGGTACCATTCATTACCATTGGTCAGAATGTTCTAAGCCATAAACAAATATTCGCGCCATATTATTGGTCAAACTATCGACGCGGCAATCGATCTTAGTTGTCGCTAGCGAACCAAACTAGTCGCACGCGTGTGAAACGATTTCCCGTCAAAATATGACGATCTCTTCGTACGTTTATACGGTTTGTCAACATTTTTATCTCCTCTCCATTGAAGATTTATTGGCAAGTTCGTTAATACCTTATTAAAGCCGAATGTACCAAAAAACGTGTCTGTGGTATGTGTTTATGTTAATATGTCAAATATAATTTTAGGGTGAATATTTGAGTTCGTACATATTGGGCAGTTGGAAAAAAATTCAGAATATCGTTTCAAATTGCGTATTTTATATTTTTAACCTAAGATTTAATATATAAATATGGAAAAAAAAATAAAGGGACGTTAATATAACCAATAAATAAATACATATTTCAGTTTTTATTTTTTTTTAACGAACGGTAATGAGTACTCATTACCGTATCAGGAATGGTAATCAGAATGTATGAAATTTGCGAACGGTAAGGAGAAATAATACTTATGGTAGTGAGATTGGCATGGAAATGGTAATGTGACCGTAAATGGTAATGATAATAAAATATTTTTTATATGAAAATATAAGTGTGATTTAAAGAAAATGAGTCTCGAAATATTAGTTTTTAATACCTACATAATTATAATTATCAAAGTTTTAAAATAAAAAATTAAAATAGCCTATTAATACACATTACCATTCGAAATATCTCACTACCGTTTGTAAAATAAAACGGGAATAAACGGTAATTTCAAAAACGGTAACGAGATTTTTACGAATTTTGACCATTGTGCATTATTAAATAGACTTAAAATTATATTTGACATATTAACATAAACACATACCACAGACACGTTTTTTGGTACATTCGGCTTTAATAAGGTATTAACGAACTTGCCAATAAATCTTCAATGGAGAGGAGATAAAAATGTTGACAAACCGTATAAACGTACGAAGAGATCGTCATATTTTGACGGGAAATCGTTTCACACGCGTGCGACTAGTTTGGTTCGCTAGCGACAACTAAGATCGATTGCCGCGTCGATAGTTTGACCAATAATATGGCGCGAATATTTGTTTATGGCTTAGAACATTCTGACCAATGGTAATGAATGGTACCGGCATGGACATTTTTCAAAGCGATGGCAAACTACTTAAAAGTGCTCTTTAAGGTGTATAATTTTTATGATATCTAAACAAAGTTCTATTCTATAGAAATAACTACTTAAAAATACGATATTCGACATATAATTGAATCATTTTGATCATTCATTGATCAAAATTGGGATTTGGGACATGACGGGTAATGAGATTTGGCGAATATTTAAATTTATAAAAAATATTTCTATTCAAAAAATAAATATGTCATAAACTTCCAAACATAGAACTAGCTCTATTTGATATATAAAAAATAAACTAACTCAGATTCCTCCACGTCTCAATAGTTCTTTAGTGTTTGCCGCGTAATATGTACGTACTCAAATATTCACCCTTTAAGCAGGGGCGTGCACTCAATAAAGGCATAAAGGCACTGCCTACCCGACGAAAAACTGCTAGACCTTACTAACAACCCTACAATTTATAAGAAATATTAATTATCTAATTTAAAATATTTTTTCTATTCACTGAGTAACATTAAAATCGTAACGTAAAATGGAACGTACCTAATACATAATTTTATTTATTTTACTTCAACTTCATACACAAGTTACCTATATTACATTACTACATTTCACTTAAAACTTTCGTAAAAAGGAACGTTACGTCAAATTACATTCGCGCCATTTCGCGCGTTTCGGCACGTCACGAATTCTAGGCAGTCGAGCTCAGTGCCTTTGAGAAATGCAACAGTGTGCGTGAAATCTCTTGTCCGTGAACTACTTTTATATCGCACACACGCAAACGTCTCCAATTTGTATGGCGACTCAAGTCCGGCCGCCGAGCCTGCCTTAGGCGCGACAGATGGCAGCTTCTCTTTCACACGTTGTACGAACCGTACCGAAAATGACCGAACCGAACCGAAATGTGTACTTTAGCTTCCAAGTTTGTGGTAAGTAGATAATATAATATGCACTATATTTCAAAATAATATAATTATATTAAATAAAGCCAATAATCTTTTACAATGAATATAAAAGTATTATACTTATTTCGATAAATAAATGTTTTTGAACAATTACTTTGATTAGTTTCGGAAGTTTCTAAACGTTTTTACTTTTTACATACGTTGACGTTTAGACAAATGTCAGTTTATGTCAGGTCGAATGTTTATTTCCCGCTAACGTTGTTTTTTGCAAATAAAAGAGTTATGTATCGAAGTTTACGCAGTGTTTTCAATAAATATGATAAGTTTTATAATGACGAATAAAGATTTTTATATTGTGCAGTGAATCTTTAGATCGTGAGTGTATAGGAGCCGCTGCGGTCAGCGATAATGATTGTTAATACGTAAGTGTTAACTATAAATGTATTTAAACGCACTATTGTTGATTGATTTCGTCAAGTGTTCATTATATTTTACGAATTAACAACTTATTTACCTTATTCTTACATAAATATTCCTTTTTCTTAAGCATACGTTCCTTGTTCTTAAATCAAACATTCAATCTCAACTCAAACTTTTAACTTATATCATGTGCATATTAGTATTAAATTCTTTAAACCAAACAACTTACTTATAATAAAAAACTTTTCTAAGCTAACAAAAAGTAACAAAAATAGAACAATATTAAGCTTTTTTTTTTGAATTTCTGGACAAAAGCTACATTTATGAAATACCTAGTTATAATAGAATGAAAACCAAATGACTGTCAAGGATATAACAACTGTTTTTTCTGTAAAATCTTTAATGTATATAGATATTATTCTTTTCTCTTAAGTAAATTTGAAATTATAGTGGAATTAAGTAAGTAGGTACAATAAACCTTTCATTATATAGGTACTTAGATCTCTTATTAAATATTTAATTTGCTATTTCTTATATGATGCTATACAATTCTATATTTAATAGGTACTGCTTTTTTGAACTATATTCTGGCGAAGAAAATCCTTGTAATGCAATATGTATACTTACATCAAAATTGTCATGTAATCCTCCAACTCACACTGGAACAGCATGGTAGATTAGGCTAATACTAGCAAAAACTTTCTAAAGAGGTCTGAGCCCAGAAATGAGATGTTTACTGAATTAATTTTGTTATTATCTGTTCTGTCCGTAGTCGGGTGAAAGAAAAATATAAAATATTATGTAACAAATATAATATGTATTTATGAAAACATAGATATATATATATATTAGTAAAATTAAGAAGTAATGTATTATTTACTATGTCTTAGATAAAGTTTTATTAGATATAAATCAAAATTATCAGTCATTATAGTAGGGGTTGTGTTCATCCGCCCACGCACCCGAGTGTATTTTTTTTTGTTGTGCGTGACTGCCCTTCCCTGCCTACCCGCGTAGTAAACCCAGTGCACGCCCCTGCCTTTAAGTCTATTTAATAATGCACAATGGTCAAAATTCGTAAAAATCTCGTTACCGTTTTTGAAATTACCGTTTATTCCCGTTTTATTTTACAAACTGTAGTGAGATATTTCGAATGGTAATGTGTATTAATAGGCTATTTTAATTTTTTATTTTAAAACTTTGATAATTATAATTATGTAGGTATTAAAAACTAATATTTCGAGACTCATTTTCTTTAAATCACACTTATATTTTCATATAAAAAATATTTTATTATCATTACCATTTACGGTCACATTACCATTTCCATGCCAATCTCACTACCATAAGTATTATTTCTCCTTACCGTTCGCAAATTTCATACATTCTGATTACCATTCCTGATACGGTAATGAGTACTCATTACCGTTCGTTAAAAAAAAATAAAAACTGAAATATGTATTTATTTATTGGTTATATTAACGTCCCTTTATTTTTTTTTCCATATTTATATATTAAATCTTAGGTTAAAAATATAAAATACGCAATTTGAAACGATATTCTGAATTTTTTTCCAACTGCCCAATATGTACGAACTCAAATATTCACCCATGTAATAATGAGAAATAAATAAATCTAATCTAATCTAAATCATAATATTGAGAATGTTGTCGACAAGGAGAAGGTTTGTCGTGTCGATATTGTTCCGTTGTCAACATAAGAGACGACATCGACACGGCAAGATTTCTCGTTGACGACAACGTTACCGATTTTTGACAGATCACCGCGGGAATGAGACGGTGTCGACATGACAAGATGTCGACTCGACAATTCATCATAGGCTTGCAGGACAAACATAGGTAAAATATAACAAGGGTAGGACAAAAAGGGGTACTTTATAAAATAAGGGCCGGCAAAGTTTTCCTAACAAAGTAAGTATTATAATACGTACCCAGCTCCATTTCTTTGTCGTCATCATAGTCCTGCTCGACGGAACCCTCTTTGGTGATCATCAAGTCGAAGAAAACCTAAAATAAAATAAAGAAGTAACCTGTAGGTTTTGATTCCCTTGCGAGTGTCGAAAATTACCTTAGATATTAACGGATTTAACTCGCGTATTTTATTTTATTTGCTGAAATTTCGGATTCCAAAAAGAACAAA